>JAKSZT010053791.1:5921061-5934825 GCA_026826555.1 Tolypeutes matacus
TTTTTTCCCCTGGCTTCTGAAACCCTCAATTCTGGCTTTTAAGACCTCCAAATGAATGGATGATGAAACTCACCACATTGCTGCGGGCAATCTCCATTGTTAATTGTAGATGCAATCAGCATTAGAAGCAATCAATTGATTATAGATGAAAATCTATCTATGAAATACCTTCACAGTAACAGTCAGGCCAGTACTTGCTTGACCAAACAATTGGTCACCATAACCTGCCCCAGTTGACAAAAGAAATTAGCCAACACAAATATCCCTCATTTTGCTGTTTTATAGCCAACCAGTTTCCCTCTGATCCTACCCTCTCCTTTAGCCCCTGACAACCATATATCAGTTCTCCATTTTTATAATTTTATCACTTCAAGAATATTAAACAAATGGAATCATACAGTACCTACAATTTTGTATTGGCTGTTTCCACGCAGTATAATTCTTGGGAAATTTATCCAGGTTGTTGTGTGTATCAGTAGTTTGTTTCTGTTTATTGCTGAGCAATATTACACAGTATGGATGAATCACAATTTGTTTAACCATTCATTCACTGAAAGATAGCTGAGTTGTTTCCAGTTTGGGGCTATAGAAAATAAAGCTGTTATAAACTTTTGTGTGAACATTAAGTATTTACTTCTGTTCCTAAGACTGCAATTGCTGGTTTACTTGGTAGTTGCAGGTTTCATTTTTAAAGAAACTGCTAAACTGTTTCCCAGAACAGGTACAACATTTTCTATTTCCACTAGCAATGTTCATTTTTTTTTAGTCTGTTTTCTCTCTGTTGTTCAGATTGTTAATTTCTTTTGTTCTGTCATCCAGTTCACAAATTCTTTCCTCTGTACCTTCCATTCCACTGTTGAACCCATCCACTGGGCATTCATTTCAGTTAGTAAAATTTAGTTCCTTTTTTTTTTTTTTTTTTTGAGATACTGGGGCCTAGGGATTGAACCTGAGACCTCATTTGTGGGAAGCCACTGCACAACCACTGAGCCACATTGGCTCTCCTGAGTTGTTTTTTTTGTTTGATTTGCTTTTTGTTTGTTTTTGGTTTTTTTTTTCAGAAAGCACCAGGAACCAAATCCGGGACCTCCCATGTGGAAGGTGAGTGCTCAACTGCTTGAGCCACATCTGTTTCCCTTCTTTTTAAACTTCTGATTATTTGCTGAGATTTTTTTTTAAAAATTTCTTTGCCATAGCTTTTTTTTTTTTTTTTTTTTTTTTAAATTACTTATTTATTTTTTTATTTTACCGGGAGGTCCCGGGGATTGAACCCAGGTCCCTCCATATGGGAGACGGACGCCCAACCAGTTGAGCCACATCCGCCATAGCTTTTTATTCTTTCATTTGTTTCAAGCATATTTATAATTGCTTGCTGAAACTTTTTTTATCATGGCTGCTTTAAATTATTTTCCAGATAATTCTAACATCTCTATAAACTAAGTTTGGAGTCTATTGTCTTTTTTCATTCATTTTTTTAGATCTATTTCTTTGTTTGATAAACGATTTCAATTGAAGCTTGGACATTTTCTTATTATGAGTCTCTGGGTCTTATTTAAAATTTTGTTTTAACTGACTCCAGCACAGTAAGGAGGGGCACTGTTTCATTAAAGACTAGGATAGGTGGAAATCCATGTTCTCCAATCAGTCTCTGACACTCAGCAGTGGTGGGGTAAGGGCTAGTACTTCTTATTACTGCTAGAAACTGATGAGTATTTCAGCTCTCCACAAGGTCTTCACTTTGTTGAGGACAGCCTCATGACCACAGGGAAATGGTGAAAGTCCTGACTACTTGGCCTCCTCTGATGTACCCTAGTGGGAAAGGAAAGAAGGTTTCTTGCTACTGTCAGGTAGGAGTGGAAATTCAGGTACCATATGTGTTTTTTACTGATGTGAGTTTGGGGGAGTGGCCCCATAACTGGCTGACAGGGAAAGTCCCAGTTCCCAATTTGGTCTTGTCTGATACTATTCTGGCATTTATGTTGGGCCACCTCATTACAGCCTTGAAAGGTTGGAAATTTGGGCTTTCCACTCAGCCATTGCTGGCATGGATGAGGTGGAGACACAGGTTTTTTGTTTGTATGTTTTGTTTTGTTTTTATATTTATTTATTTGTTTGTTTGTTTGTTTTTAGTGGCATTTGCCTGGAGTAGAGATTATTTCTAAATATTTTCTGTTTTGTTGGGCTGAATCATTGTTTTTCCTTTGGCTAGAGCCCCTAATTCTGTTTCCCTCTCCTTCACTTCTCTTCTTTCTTTTCTTCTTTCCTCTTATCCTGCCCTTTTCTCTCCTCTATACTTCTCTTCCCTTCTGAATCAGTCCACTAAAGGGGTGCCAATGCAAAGTACCAGAAATCTGTGGCTTTTATAAAAGATATTTATTTGAGGTAAAACTTAAGTCCCAAGGCCATAGAAAGTCCAATTCAAGTTTCCATAAAAGGTACTTTCTCATGAAAGTCAGCCTCCATGTGTTGAAGCAAGATGGTGGACGATCTCTGCTAGGTTTCAGCATTCCCTTCTGGGTTTCCTCTTCCTCTTGAGGCTCTGTGGGTCCAGCTGCAGGCTGGCATAGGGCTTTTCTCTCAGGACTTCCTATATCAGTCTTGGCTCTCTTCCCAAGCTTAGCCATGAGCCATCAGGCAAAAGGTCCATCTCTCCCTGAGGCTTTAGCTGTATGAGCCTTCTCCTTTCTGTTACATGGTAGGATCAAAAATAACAAAGTTTTCTCCTCTATGTGTCTTCTTAAGTGAGTGTCCCTTTATATCAGACCAGCAAGGGGGCAGGGACTCAACCTGAATCACACCCACTGACATAAATCAAAAAAGCCCTAACAATATTAACAGCTAATCCAATCAAAGAAACCTCAGCTGAATTTAATGCAATCAAAGGATATCACATCCAGAGGAATAGATCGGTTTACAAACATAATCTCTCTCTTTTTGGGATTCATAAAACAATCTTAAACTACCACACCTCCTCTCCCTCTCCCTCTCCATACCACTCCCCCTCCCCCTCCCCTCCCCCTCCTCATCTCCCTTCCTCAGTACCTCTTTCTCCCTTTTTAATTTTCCTCTTCTTTGATCCTGCTGCTGCTGCTGCTCTGCTATTGCTTCTCCCCCTCCTCCTCCTCCTCCCCCTCCTCCTCCTCCCCCCTCCTCCTCCTCCCCCTCCTCCTCCTCCCCCTCCTCCTCCTCCTCCCCCTCCTCCTCCTCCTCCTCCTCTTCCTTTTCTCTCTCTCCTTCTCTCTCCCACAAAGACATACTCAAGTCCCAACCTCTGGTCATGTGGGTATGAACTCATTTGTAAATGGGAGCATCAATGATCCTATTTCTATGAGGCCAACTTTAATTATCATTGGCCTTAGTTCAATACATGTGGGTATGAACTCATTTGTAAATGGGAGCATCAATGATCCTATTTCTATAGGGCCAAGTTTAATTATTGTTGGCCTTAGTTCAATAGCTGAAGACCTTATTAAGAAGAAGAAATCTCTACGTGGTCAGTTAGGAGAAGCCAGAAGTAAAAGACAGAGAAGGAGACAGATATCACCATGTGACAGAGAAAGAGATCAAGCCAGCAACAGAATGCTATAGACTCTGGGAGAAACAAAGCATGGCCTAGTGATACCTTGATTTTGGACTTCTAGCCTTCAAAACTGTTGAAACAACAAATTCTTGTTGTTTTAGTCAACAAATTTCTGGTATTTTTCATAGCAGCACTGGGAAACTAAGACAAGGAGTGGTAAAGGATTAGGGCACACAAATTAGAGATCAGCATTGAACTTGGATATTCACAAGAGGAAACAGATCAGAACTCTCCCTAGTATCTACAGAATTTACAGTTTTGAGAAGATATTTAAATGAGTGCAAATGAGAGGTCGTATTTTATGCATTTATTTGTAATGTGACATCAACTACCTCAGGCACATATATAATTTAAGTATTCAGAAAATCAGCTTATTTAGATTTGTTTTATCTATTTGTCTATTCATGTATTCTCTGCTTTCTAAAGAAAAGTTCTATTTTTATAGTTATCATCATCAATTTTTGACCACTCTATCGCTTTCATTTTAAGAAAATGAACATATAATACTGCCTTTAGTCTAGTGTGTTGGGCAGTTCAACAAAAACAGCAGCAAATGTCCTCCAAGAGATAGAAATATGTAGCATAACATCACAGATTTCCAAGCAGTCCCAGTAAGCCTATTGTTCTGTCATAAACAATAATAGTACACCTGCTTATTCTCAAAAGTATCTTGTTCTGTACCATAAATAAAAGAACTCAAAGATGAGGGCAAGAAGATTGTCATCAGGGAATTAAAGTACAAATTAGCAGAATAGATGAAATTCATGATAGGCAGGCATGTCTTAAAGCCAGAATAAGAACTACCTGGAGTTAGTAATGTATCTGAAGAAATACTTTTCCACTCAGAAATGAGTTAGTGGATAATAGAAGCCTAGAACAATCATTGCCAAAGATATTGCTTGTGCAAACATAGCCCAAGTGCAAGTATGTCCTGACCCTGCACATTTCTGTAGCATTTCAGTCACTTTAGTAATCCTCACTTTATTATGAAGATGACATAGGATAATCACAACAGGATGGCATTAATCATTTGGAATCTACAACTTTCTTCCTTTCTCAAATATTGTGTTTATCCAGCAGCCTTCTGATAATCTTCTGACTTGTCATGTAGAGTTATGCACATTCATTCTTTTATTAAACTTTTATTTAGCATCTACTATGTGTCCAGAATTGTAATAGTCACTGAGGATATTAAAATGACTCCTGTTATCATGAAAATCCCAAGTTGGGAGAGAGAGAAAAGAAAGGTGAGAAGAGAAAGGAGAGAGGGAGAAAGGAAGAGAGAGAGAGACTAGAGGCTATCTGTTCGGTGTGATGAATGTGATAATAGTCTGATGCACAGGATTCCACAGGGACACATAGCCAGATGGGAACAGGGAGTATAAAATGTCAATTGAGGTTTCCTGGGGGAGGTGAAATTTAAGCAGAGGTAAGAAAGAAATGGTTGAATATAAGGTGGTCAGAGAGAATAAGGAGAGCATCCATTACTGGCAGAGGAAGACAGTTAAGGAGTTTGAAAGTTTGTGTTTGTTCCTTATCTGATCTGTATAGTCCAGTGAGAGTGAATGCTATACTTGTCATGATAAACAAAATGCTTTTCTAGATTTCACAACAGTCACATGGGGGCTTGGTTAGTGGAAGTACACTCCTGAAAAAGCTACTGTCACCTCACCACTTGACCCTCAGTCGGGAAAATAACACCTTGAAAGCTTATCTTGGAGACATTGTTATTATAGTACAAAGCATCCTGGAATATTTCTAAAACTTTTATTTTTCATAAATATCTCCAAGTGGAGTCAAAATAAGATGAATAATTTGCTCTACCTACTGAGGGATAGGGAGAGAAGTGAAGGACTGGCTAGTTCATAGGTAAGCCACAGTGGAATTGAGCTGATCTAGAAACAAGAAATCTCAGTAATCTTTAGTGCAGATTCTGTATTCAGGCTGTCTGAGATGGGTCACAAATCTGCTATTTATCAGCTGTGTGACCTAGAGAAAATCAATTAGCTTCATTGTGACTTTGAATTCTCAGTTATAAAATGGGGATAGTAACAGCGTCTATCTCAAGGGTTGTTGTTGGGATTAAGTGAGTCAATATATGTACAGTACATAAAACAGTGCTTGGCCCATAGTAGGTGCCATAAAAGTGTTAACTGTTATTATCTGCAAAACCCATGCAAAGTATGTTGGGGCCAGGATACAGTAGAAGCAGACCAATACTAATAATTGAAACGATTAGCTTTTAAATTGATAAGGCATTTCATATTCTCTAGAGTGTTGTGGGGATTTTTTTTTTTTTTTTTTTGCATGCAGATGATATTTAATTGACTCCCATTTCTTCTAATATATAATTTACCTATTTCACTAGCCACTCACCCAGAGAAATTTATCAGTAAAGATTTTAAATTTTACCTTACTTCAAGACCCATCTAATCTCTCATTATTAAACAAATGCTATAAAAATGAATTCTGCTTTAAGCTCTATACCACTCCTTACAGCATTATAATAGTAACTGCTTTAGAGCATTTCAGGCCATAGGTTTGCCTTAATTTGGTCGCACTTTATTAGTATATTTTTCCCACTCTATGTGCATCAGCTTTTGTCAGAATGATGGTCTCATTATGTAACAAGTGAAAAATATCCATTGGTTTTCTGTGATGGGTGTACTAAATCAGAGAAAGATGAAATATTTACTTTAATAGCAATTAATAATAAAGTAAAGCATTTTGTGGCTAGAACACCATTATATGAATCAATGATCCTCATTTTAGATATTGTAGTCATCTTCTTGATTATTCATTTCTTCACTTCTCTGCCAATATTAAGTACATGCTACATAACAGGTATCACTCTATGCCCCAATGATAGGTATACAAAGACAGTTATTGCTTCAAGAAACCTGGTAGAGAAGACTGTGATATAAAGTGCAGTGATACAGGCATTTAGAGGAAAAAGGGTTATTATAAAGGATGTGGTGGTCAACTTTATGATGATATTTCAGGAAAAGTTTCACACAAGTAATTCATGAAGATTAACAGTTGTCTAAGAAGATGAGAAAGGGGAGTTGAGGGGGCTGTTTCCAGACAGAAGGAAGAGTATATGAATGGGCAGAGTATTTACCTTACTTATTTGCATCAGTTTTCCTTCTTTGTCAAGATACTTTCTATTTTTAATTAGAGATTTATTAAATTTTATAAATTTAATAAATTAAATTTTAAATTTTAAATTTTATTCTCAAAATGGGAAAAGTTTATATGTATATAATACTGATAATTTGAATATCATACTCCTTGGTAGCCATTCAAACATCCTGGACCTAGAAAATAGGAGGTAAAAATATCTTTCCAGAAAGAAGGAATATAAAATTAGACAAAGTCCTTGACTGACAGGAAGAGTTCATAAAAGTGTTTGGGTCTGTATGAGTGAGAGATAAAGAAACAAAACAAGAAGAGGAATGAGTAATCAGATACTTCCTTCTACACCTGGGCCACACTTCTATAATAGATATGTTATTAGAAAAAGAGAAGCAAGGGATCCATATTACTTGCATTCTATTTTGAATATATGGGGGCACGTGAGTATGGAGTTGTTCTGAAGCAATATGGGAAGCCACATCAAGGCAAAAATGACAATTTAGCATGGTTAGATGTAGAGAGAGCCTAAATTATCAGTCCTCCAGATACACTGGCTCCCTGAAGGTGTGGAGGGGATTCAGAATTCTCCAGAAACCCCATTAGGTTATAAGAAAATAGCTAATAGGACAAAGATAAGCTGTGGTAGGGCCAAATTGTTTCTTAAACTAGAGTCAGAATCATTTTC
This sequence comes from Tolypeutes matacus, assembly GCA_026826555.1. Taxonomy (NCBI): domain Eukaryota; kingdom Metazoa; phylum Chordata; class Mammalia; order Cingulata; family Chlamyphoridae; genus Tolypeutes; species Tolypeutes matacus. The sequence continues at coordinate 5,928,462 of JAKSZT010053791.1, forward strand.
AAGTTGCAGCCAGACCACAGAAATCTCTACAACAAGTGATTCAAGGGAGGATCCCTGGACATTACCAAATCAAGAAGACAAACACAAATTTACCAGCTCCATTTCTTACAGTGGATACCATCTTATAGAACCATACCAGCCGTCTTGCTCAGATGATCAGAATAAATGCAGAGAACAACAGGCAGATATGAGTCCCTGTCAGTGCAACATTATAAATTCTTTCCCAACACCTCAATGCTACTTTTGGGAATGGGGGAGATGAAGGAGACTAAATCTGAAAGACAGGACATTTCCTCAACAGATATTAAGGAACCCTATGTAAGTCCAAAGGCTCCAAGATTAAATTGGCAAGTAAAAGTCCACCCCATATGCGGACAGTTACTGTGTGCTTGTGCCCATGTTCCTACCCAAACAGATGGAGTACATGATTTGATGTCCTTATGCCCCCTTCACTCCATGGCATATGTAAGGGATCCAGAAATTTCTCCATGTGTGCTAATGATGGTGGCAGGAGTGGGTATTGTGGACAGTGGCAGAATACAGAGCCAGAAAGCCTATTATGGAATCTCCTATTGTCAGGTTTTCAGTTAACTATTGCTACCCTTAAAAATTCATAATAGCCAAAAATAATTCCCCAGAGGGGAGAGCAAAGGACACAAAGGAGATATGATGGAAGCACACGCAAGAAAAATATATGGAAGTATCAGTAATACTGAGTAATTGGAAAATGATTATGATATAAATTACTAATATTGTTAAATAATAGGCAATAGTCATTATAAGAAGAGATAGAATAAAAGCAACTTGGGGAGAAACTCACATTGGAAAATAGAAGATTAGTTTATGGCACACATATTTTGCTCATTCTCTGATATCTAAAGCACAGCGCTTATGCTATGCATGGAATTAAGCCATGTTTTAATTCTCCATATTGATTGCATAGCTGTAATCTATGTTGATTTTAGCCTATTATTAGAGGAAAAATTCTTTTAAATAATTCTTCCATTAGGCACTATACTTGTTGATCTAGGTTAAAATGAGAGCAGACTTGAGAATGCTGTCTTAATGTGAACCAGTTTCTCTTCAGAAATGAAATGTTCCAGATTCATTTAAAAACACAAACTCTTTGCAATTATTTTTTAGACAAAAGATATTTTATGGTGATAATATTTATAGATAGTTTTCGTATATAAACATCATGTTTTTGTATTTATTCCAATATAATAACTATTTTAAGGCAATTTATATATAAGATCCATATTAAAATTAAAACAAAATAAAATTACATTTTATATTCAATACGGATGAAATGTAGATAATGTAATATTCTTCTAATGATTACATCATCACATCGTTCTCAAGTGCGATAACTGTTTGTTGGCTTTCAATAATGTAATTATTTCTCTGTATTGAATTAATTTCAGGGGAGAATAGTGTTTCTGTAATGTATATTTCACTCTCTTTTCTTCTTCTAAACTCCTGAATATGCCTGGGCACAGAATTTGATCTGAAACCAGAACATCAAATCATAGGATAAATGGTCTTAAAGAGTCCACAAACTTTCTACAATTATAGTAAAAAATTGTGTGCATGTTTGCTATGTTTGTCAGGATTCTCCTGAGAAGCAAAACTGGCATATATATATATAGTGTGTGTGTGTGTAAATATTACAAGATTTATTATAGGAATTGGCTTACATGATGCTGGGGATTTGCAAATCCAAATTCCATAAGGTAGGCCACAAGTTGGAAACTCCATGAAGGTGATTTGACTTCCTCAAGAGAAACTGGATTGCTGAAATGGAGATAGAAATTATTATGACTGAGGGTAGATGTGGCTCAAATGGTTGCGCATCTATCTCCCATATGGAGGGACCTAGGTTTGATCCCCGGGACCTCCTGGTAAAATAAAGAAAAATATATACGGCGAGTCCCCAGGCCCCATGCATGGGTTTGCTGTCAGTTCCTGTGAGCGGGTGCACCGCCAGACCCTGCCGTGCCATGCAGCAAGATGATGACATAACAGGAGAGTGACGCAAGAGAGAGCCAAGATGAGACGTCCTGAAAAACCAGGAAGTAAGGTGGCACAGGCAGTAGGATGCCTCTCTCCCACATCGTAGGATCAAATCCCGGTGAAGACAGGAGAAGGGTGAGAAGAGAGGGCAGGAAACAGACACAGAGTGCCCAGCGAGTGGACACAAAAACAGCAAAGATCAGGGTGGGATAAAAAGTAAATAAATAAATCTTTAAAAAAAAAAAAGAAAGAAAGAAATTATCATGACTGTGAAATCCTTGCCTTTCCCTTTTGAGCCTCCAATTGATTGGATGAGATCTCTTTCATTGCTGAAGACAATCTCCTTTGTTGATTGTAGATATAATTAGTCATAGATGCAATCAATTGACTAATGTTTTAAATCCATTAAATACCTTCACAGTAACAATCGGGCCAGTGTTTTTTGACCAAACAACTGGATACCAGAACCTAGCCATACTGGCACATGAAATTAACCATGACATTTGCCTATTTGTCAAGTTGCTTTTTTCTGATCATCAGTATCTTCTACCACCAATGTCAGAAATATTTGTGATCCTCAAATTTAAGACACTGGTTTAAATGAAGTAACTTGGAAGGGCTGAGAATATGAAGAGAGTTGGAAGGGAGTTGTTGCTTCATGTTTAGCTCACACTCCCATCCCTTTCCCTTACCCCAACCTCATTCCTTCAATAGTGTGCAAACTACTGAGGTCCCAGGTCTGTTTCCTAAACCTCCTTTGTGAACATTTCTGGCAGGTTTAAAATCATCAATAGTTTATAATTATAAATGTGTTTGTGATAAAATAATTTTCATTATATATAATTCACCATTAAAAAAAAAACATGGCATGTTAGGGAACCTGCTAATTAGCAATGAATATTGCTATGTCTGTCCTTCTAGATCTGAGGAAACTTTGACACTGTATATCTCTTCACAAGTACTTGATTTTTAAAGGTTGAATACTTGCCTGTCATAGAAATGTTAATATCATGAATCTCTTGCAAAACTTGGTGTTTGTCAACTATTACTTTTCCTGAATCAAAAAAAAATAAAGTTAAGTAAAATTAAGTAAGTATACATGAGATGAAATCAGACTTGGGATCAACAGAAACAAAAAGAATTAACACCAGGAATAAAAATGTTTTTCTAACACATCACTTGTGCACATATATTAAAACATATTCTCAAAAATTTCATATGGACTTGCACTTCTACCACTTTCATAATTTATTTATTTTCTCCTCCTCCCTTACCCTAACCATGTTATAATAATTTTTCAAACTTTAGGAAAAAAAAAACTCTTCATCCATGATATTGATTTGAAAGTCAGATTGTGTCTTTAAGGGTCACAAGATAGAATCCATAGCAGGGAAGAACAAATTAAAAATTCATGAATGGCTTCAACTTTCTCTAAGTTAATTGTTTAAGTAAAAGGTTTTTTTTTTATTTTATTACAGGTCATTCAATAACTGAAAGCTATTTGTTTTTCACACCAGAGAGGCCAGGTTTATGTTCATAGCAACATTTCAGATTAAGGAATAGACCTTAACTAAACAAAGAATTAACCTGGAAAATAGAAAAGTATTCAAAGCACAACTTGCATTTTTTTTTCTCCTTTTAGGAGAGTTTTAGCCTTTAAAAAAAATTAGCTGTGATTTCTGCCTGAGCACACAAACCTTCTACCATCCACTATTCTGCCACTCTGCAATACATACTCACACACATACGACCAACTGATTTCCCCAGGGCCTCTCTGAAATAAAAGCAATTTTCTTCCCTTTCCCTAATGAAGTTTTGTGAAACCATGCATTTACTATAGCTCTTCATTTCTTTTTTAATTACCCACAAGAAATACCCATCATTTAAGTGCATTTAGGATTGTGTCATCATGGTTCTTATTGGATAGCCATTCTTATATTGACTCTACTTGCAGGGGAAGTCAGGAACATGCTTATAGGCCATCTCCCAGCCCTCATCTAGCCCTCCTCCTTTTCTATTGTGTGTAGCTATTTCAGTATGTTTCCATTCCACAGCCTGGGGTAGATATTAAGTCTAATAAAAAGGCCTGGCCATACCTTAAGTTCAGAAACCAGGAATAAGCAGCCGCAGGTTCTTATCAGAGCAGGAACTCTGGTGGCAGGGCCCCCTCTCCCTAGCTTGTGTGAATAGCCTACCTTCAGACAGTACAGGTGTCTCTCCCCTCCACCAAAGTGGGGCATGTTGAGCTGCCATCCACTGACCCTGATCTGAGTACTTGGTCTCCCCGAGAGATCAGCCACAATGAGATCTCTTCCCCTGCTCTTTTGGACCCTTTGTGCTATGTGAGTAATAAAGTGGTCATTTGCGGAAAGTTACTGTTGTGCTTGTGCCCGTGTTCCTACAACACACCATGTAGCAATTAGCTCCACACTACTCCTCATACTTATGATTATAATTGATAGGCTAATATATTTACATTGAAATTAGATTTCAAACACTGGAACTTCCATATCTTAGGTGATTTTACTTATTTTGTTTGTTTGTTTGTTTTTGTGTATGCTCACATTCCATCTGCAACTTTAATGTAGTATTCACAGATTACTTCCGAAGTGATAAGATTTTGTCAACAAAGCTTCTTAATCACAGGTCTGGACTAACATTTAGCACAATAATATTTTTTGGAGTACATGTATTTACTATGTAAGTAAATACCATCAGCCATTTTGTGTTTTGTTCAGAAATATGTGTCAATTAGTTTCATTAAGCATTTGTATATTACAACATTTTATTTAAAATTTATAGGTCCTGTACATTCTGTCCCTAAATGATGACTCCAAATCATGTACCATTGGTTTAAAAGCAATGTAAAAAAAAATAATAACTTTGCTCATACAATTGGAAGTTGGGCATAGCTACAAACAATGTTTTAAATGTAAAGAGTAATGCTAACATGGCAATATTTCATTTTTGGTTTTTGATTTTTATTTTTAAATCAAGTAACTTGAAATCATCTAGTTAGAGATTGCATATATTTCCTAAATGAATAAATCAGTAATTGTTTTCTAAGGCAACAATCATTTAATTATTATGAAAATTTTAAGTAAATGTTGTGTTCACCATTATATAATTGGGGAAAATTAGGCATGGGAGGGTTAAGTCATTTAAGTAAAGTCAAACAGCAGTGAAACTAAGATTGGACCCAGGCTACCAACTACTACAATGTCTGCTCATAGCCACTAGACTTATAAAAAAATCAGTGCAGTCCTTGCAACATGCTTTTGAATGATCTACTATATGCCACAATTTGAAGCAAAATAATTAATACAGGGAAAAAAAGACTGGAAACATATACACTAAAATATTAATATTTCAATTCACTGATTTCTACTCTGACCATGATTGTTTCTTTTCTTCTACTATCTTAGTTTTTCATTTCCTTTTCCATTTTTTGTTTCTTATAGTGGAAACTAAGGTCATTGATTTGAGATATATTTTCTTTTTTAATATAGGCATTTAGCGCTATACATCTCACTTGAAGTTCTGCTCAACTGCATCTCACAAATGTTTATATGTTGTGTTTATGTTACCGGATTTTGTCTAGGTTCTTGACTTGTGCTGCAGAAGTGAATTTCAGAGCAGGTTGGGTTAGTTAGGCCAGTAATTTATTAAGGTAAGGAGGGAAGAGAAATGGGAGAAAATAACAGGTCATGGGTCCCGGATAGAGAGTAAGGGCCTGAAGAGTGATAAAGATGGCTGATTTATAGACTATAATTTCTTTTTTTTTTTTTTTTTTTGATTTTTCTTTTTTTTTTTTTTCTTTTTTACAAACCCTTGTGTCGAGGGCTGACTTTCAATAGATCGCAGCGAGGGAGCTGCTCTGCTACGTACGAAACCCCGTATAATTTCTTATTATACATTGTAAATGCCCAGGTTTTACTTGTGTGTTGTTCCATGCAGGGGGAACACAGTGAGAGCAAGGCACAGAAGCCAAGAGGGGCTTGGGAGAGAGTTATTCGACCTTTGAGCCTGCTTTTTTTTTTGACTGTTCATGAGGATGTGGCCATCCCTTTTTTTTTTTTTATTATGGGTAAAAGTCAAAATTCTCACAATACATACAAACATTTGCAAAATGATATATAAATATATGTGCATATATGTGTATTTGCTTACAAAAATGTTATTTATATATATATATATATATATACATACATATATTTTAAGAGGTGCTTAGATTACCTAAAATATTACACGGAACCCACTGGGATTCCCATGTTGCCCACCTCCCACACCTCCCACCACATCCCACACAAACATCTCCCACAGTGTGGCCCACCAACCTCAATGAACTTAC
>JAKSZT010053791.1:5935225-6032584 GCA_026826555.1 Tolypeutes matacus
CCCATCGTTGTCTCCTCACCAGGTGACTTGGATGAGTCCATTGAGCTGTAGGGTAGGAGTTGCAGTTCCACCTAGATTTCATGCACACCTGGCACATAGGTAGGCGGGAGTGAGCCTGCTTTTAAATCATTAATTATTCCACCCTTTTGCTAATGACACGGGAGGAGTTCCAGGTGTTGGCTGTTTTGATTGATTATCTCACCCATCAATCCCCCAGGTGGGCCCAATAATAATGTCCCTGGAGAATATCTGGGACTTTTCCTGGCTTCTGGACGGAATCTCATCCATGAGGGTCTTCCAGCAGCCATCTTGGGATATCGATATCCACGTGGACTTCTTGCCAGGTTCCAGAGCCATCTATTGATTCCCTATCTTACTAGCCTGCTTCATTCCCCCCTTAAAGGGGTGCTGAAGGGAGACATTCATTCTTCTGTAACTACTACTTGCTGGTTAGGGGCAATATCTTACTTAAAAATGTGTTATTTTTCTAAATATCTGAGGATTCTGTTTTAGGATTATTAACTAAATTCCATTTCGACAGAGAACACATTTTGTTTGATTTGAATACTTTTCAATTTATTAAAACTGATTTTATGACCAAGAATATGGTCTAATATGGTAAATGTATTTTTTGCACTTAAAATGAATGTGCTCTGCTAGTGTTGGGTGAAGTGTTGTATAAATGTTACTAATGTTACTAATGTTGATGATGTTTTCAAGTCTTAAATATCCTTACTGATTTTCTAATAATTATTGAGGGAGCAATATTGAAATTCTAACAATGATTGTGGATTTATCTATTTATCCTTGAAGTTCTATATGTGTTTGCTTAAAGTATTTCAAAACTTTGATAGTGGATGCATAAATTGTTATGCATCTGGGTAAATTGATCCCTTTATTATGAAATGGCCTTCTTCATCCTTGGTATTATTCTTTGCTCTGAATTTTACTTTTTCTGATATTAATACTTCCATTTAAGCTTTCTTTTGATGAGTGCTAGCATAGTATTTTATTTTTCATCCTTTTATATTAACTTATTGGGGTCTTTAAATTTAAAGTGTGTTTCTTGTATGCAGCATGTATTTTAGTCTTCCACTCTCCCTTTTAATTGGGATATTAAGACCAGTTACAGTAATGTGATTATCTACATGTTTGGATTTATAGCTTTTAAATCATTAATTATTCTTGCTGTTTGTTTTCTACTCATTGCATATGTTATTTGTTTCTTTTTTCTGCCTTTAATGCTTTCTCTTTTATTAATTAAATTTTTATTATTTCATTTCAGCTCCTTTATTAGTGATAACTGTGTTAGGTTAGTGGTTATTTTGCATTTATAGTTTATATCTTTACCTTTCCATATTCTATCTTCAAGTGCTTTATTCTACTTCATGTATAATATATCTTAAGAGTAGTTTTCTTCCATTTTCCCCCACCAAGGCTTTATGCTCTTGATGACATGCATTTTACTTCTATATAAGTTATAAAATACAAAATACATTCATATTATTCTTGCTTTAAAAAGTAAATTATTATTCAAAGAGATTATATAAGTGTTTATATTTATTCATGTAGTTCCCATTTCCAGAGCTCTTCATTCCCTAGTGAAGATTTAGTTTTCCTTCTGCTATGAGTTTTCTTTTGTCAGAAGGGCTCACTTTAGCATTTCTTGTAGTGCATGTCTCTTTTTGTCTCAAAAAAGGTATTTCACTTTTGTTTTTAAAGGGAATTTCACTGTGTAAAAAATTCTAACTTGACAATTATTTGCTTTTGCTACTTTATATTGCTCCACTCCCATCTAGCTTGAATTGTTCCTGAAAAAAAGCCAGGTGTCATCTTTACTTTTGTTACTCTGTACACAATGTCTTTTTTCTCTTACTGCTTTGAAGATTTTTCTGTTTATCTCTGATTTTTAGCAGTTTTATTATAATGTGTCTTGGTGCAGTCCTCTTTATGTTTCTTGCTCTTGCAGTTCATTAAACTAGTTGTATCTCTGGGTTTATAGGATTCACCCAATTTCAACAATTTTTAGCCTTTATTTCTTCAAATATTTGTTTGGCCTTCTCTTTTCAAGACAGTCACATATCTAACTAGCCATTTGAAGTTGCCCCACAGTTTACTCTTTCCTTTCCTTCCTTCCTCCCTCCCTCCCTCCCTCCCTCCCTCCCTCCCTACCTACCTACTTCCTTCCTCCCTTCCTTCCTTCCTTCCTTCCTTCCTTCCTTCCTTCCTTCCTTCCTTCCTTCCTTCCTTCCTTCCTTCCTTTTTGTTCTATGGCTAAATGGAAATCTTCATTTGAAGTCATTCTTTTCCTTGCTAACAGTGGTATGGCTACACAGAATTTCTATCTTCCCTACCTCTATGTTTTTACACATGCTATTCCTTGAGTATTTCTACACTAGAATTGTCTGCACCCCTCTTTTCTTGTCCAGTTCCATTTTTCATAGTTTAATTTCCACATAAAAAGTCATTAACTCAGAGACAAGCTCATGAAAGTAATTTATGTTCCCTATTATGCTCTGTACTCTCTAAATTGGGTAATTGGTGTAATTTGTAAGAATATGTTGATATGTGTGATTATTTGGATAATGTAAATCTGCCCATTATACTGTAAGCTCTGTCAGAAAAATGCATTCTACTTTGCTAGCCCTTGATTTTGTAGCACATGGCATAAATACCTTGCTTACTAAAAGGTGTTTATGAAACATGGAACTAACATGCTTATTCTCTTTAAAAGGATATCAATCACACATCATGATAAAAAGACTATCAATTAGCATTGACTAAAATATTCCTGGCATATGTGACAAATGGAATGTACTTCAGTAAGGACTGAATTATAAATTAACAAAATTTCAGCATTCCAATATAAAGGAAAATCCTTAAAATATACATTTTGCACTCAAAACTATCATAAATGAAGGGTGTACATCAGTTCTGTGACAGTTGCCACTGTGATCACAAAAATATTTTCTTTAATTCCTATTTTGATGCATCCCCTAATTAAGTGTAACTAACTTTAAGATTAATTTGTTTATATTTTTCATGCTATATAATACAAATTAAAATAATTTCCATAAGAAAATGTATATAGCAGCAGCAATCGAGCACCTGCTATGGGAAATACAATATATTAAGTATGAGAGACTTCAGAGATCTTTGATGCATTTCTACCTGTGAACTGGGCCATAAAAAAATGAGCAGAAAACCCTAAAAAGGCAAAAACAGGATAAAAACTTTTTATCAGAGCAAGTGTAGGAAATGAGAAAAATTATGGCAAGATTATTAGTCAGTTATTTAGTGTTTGAAACAGTATATGGGCACAGTAAATGAAATGGGTCTAAAACAGTATGCTGGAATTAGTTTGTGTGAAGTTCAAAATGCCTGTAAATTGCATGTCAAAAAGTTAATCTTTATATTGTAGGTAACAGAAAAAACAAAGGCCCTTTCTTTCTTTGAAAGGAAAAATGTTTTGATCAGTTCTAATTTGTACAAAAACCCTATTGAAAGTGTGAGGATGGATTAAAAAGTAAAATATTGGAAGCAGGAAAGTGAGTTAGAAGCTGTTTACAATAGAACAAACAAAAGATAATAAGGCTCTGACCTCTATGTACATATGCCTAATATGCAAAATGTTTGAGGGCGTTTACTTTTTCACTTATGAGCTTTCTTCACAAGTCTCTCCATAGAGATACAGACTATCGTTCATATGTATCTTTGTACCTGAGAGTCAGCATAGTCTATGAAACATAGGTAGACTCAATACATATTTGTTGAGTTAATTATAAATAATATTCTACAGATATCTGTAGCTCACAGTAGAAACCAAAGGAGGGGATTAAATAAATATGCCTGGGACTAGGATCACAAAATAGATGATATTTGACATGAGGCCTAAAGGATGACTATAAAATCAATAAAGATGAAAAAAAAATTTCAGAAAACTGCATAAATACATGTGAGAAGAAGTGATGAATAGTAAACTGGGTCTAACGATATAGGCAAGTACTAAGGAAAAGGGAAAAATATACATAGAGATAATGATGCAATAAACAAGATTGAGGCTGAATGAGAAGTGCTGGATAGATTGGAAACGTTCCCTGAAAGTTAGGAAAAGACAAGGATGTCTCTCACCACCTATTGTTTTCAACAGTTACTGTTGGAGTATAGACAGATCAATAACGCAAGAAGAAATGTAAAAGCAGAAAATAGAAAGAGAAAATAGGATGTTAATTAGTGGATATCATGTGACCATCTACATAGAAAATCCAAAGTAATCTATAGACAAATATGCAGAAATAAAAGGAGAGATTAGCAAGGTGGTTAGATATAGAAGTTCTTTATATAAAATCAATTGCATTCCATATAAAAGCAGCAAATAATATAAAACAATATTTGAAAAGGGCCATTCTTTACAATAGCTACAAAACTTATAAATTACCTGGGAATAAATTAAACAAAATATGCATGAGAACTTTACTCCGAAATTTATTAAAAAAACATTAAAAAAGACAAGTGCCCTTGGACAAGAAGACGTTATTAGACAAATGTTAATTCTCTCTCAATTGATGCAGATGTTTGCTTTCATTCCAATTAGAAATCCAACAGTTGTGTGCATGTATGTGTGTGTTTATAACTTGAATGGCTGATACTAAAATTTATGTGATATATCAAGATACTTCTGAAGACCAAGTATAAAGAAGGATGCTTTTCCCTAACAAAAATGAAAACATTTATTTTAATTCTATAGTATTAAGATATTTGATATCGGTGTAGTGAGAATCAAATTAACTAAAAGAATTAAACAAAGAGCTCAGAAATATTCTGATACATAAAAGAAATCTTGGTATATGACAGATGTGGTTTGGCAGATCACTGAGAGAAGGGGATACTGCTCAACAAATTGAGTGAGAAAAAATATTATTCTGGTGGAAAAATATGAATACACACAGTTGAATTATAAGGAAAATGATAAAGTGAAACTTGATTTTTTTAGAAAAACAATGGACGAATATCTTTATGTTCTCATTAAAGGGAAGCATTTCTTTAAAAAAGTGCTAACCATAAAATAATAAGATAATAAATTTGACAAGCTAAAATTAGCAACATCTATTCATTAAAGCATATTTCAAAGAAAGTGAAAAATATTTAACACATGGGAGAAGCTATTTACAGCATATGTAGCTAAATAACAGATTAGATAATATCAATAGTGTGTCGACTCCTATAAATCAATAAGAAAAGAAAAACAATCAATAGAAAAATGGGTATAATACTTGACTAGACATTTTACAGAATATGAAGCACAGGTAGCTAATAAACATAGGAAAAGATCAATAGCACTAGCTACCAGGGAAATGAAATTAAGACCATAATGGCATTTATACCCATTTGATAAGCATTTCTTAAAAATCTGGCAATACCAAGAATTGGAAGTATATGAATAATGAAGTTCTCATATATTGATGGTAAAAGTGTCAATTGACATGAAAGCTTTGGCAGTGTTACAGGGTAGAACATTGGCATACTCTAAAACTCAGGGCATGTATAGCCAAGGTAACTTTTAACGCATGAGTACAGATAACATATAAAAAATGTACATTCAGCCACGCAATTTTAACTTAAAAGCAACCCAAAACAAGCCTAATGTCCACTGACTAGAGAACAGATAAATAAATTATTGTATATTCATCAAATATGATCTTATGTAACAGTGAAAAATGACGGGTAAAAGCTATAAGAACACATATAGATAAATATAGTAACACAATTTTAAGTGAATAAAGGAAGTTTCAAAAGGCATCCTAGAGTATCATAATGTCATAATATTTATTTTCTCATGAGCTCTCTCCCTCTTCAAATTTCTCATTTTCACTTTGTATCATCTGGAGTTAAACAGAGGGGAGGAGAAATATAACAAAACTACTGAAACTGCTGAAAACTTGACATTGTTGAGGGAACAAGTTGAAAATGGGAGGAAGAGTACTTTCAGTGGAAGCGAGGAAGCAGGAAAAAAGAAAGCAGGAGCATTTATTCAGTAATGGTAATTTCAGTTTGATACCTGGAGGTGAATTCTTACTCCTTGTGGCACTGAAGGCAAGAATGTGGCTACACAAGTGGGTTACTAAAAATGTCTTTGACAAGAAGAGGCTCAAGACATTTAGTGGGCCATCATTGTAAATCACAGAAAATTTTTTGTTTTGTTTTGTTTTAAAACAAAAACTATTTCCTATCAACTTTATTTCATAGTCTTTTTAAAGAGCTTGTCTGAGAACCCTTAAAATCATTCTATGGCTGTGTCTACCCATTCAATGGTCTGAGCAGCAATTGTGTACACCAGTGTTCTCTTGCAGGATGATCTCCCCAGTCTTCAGTAGCAAACTGCTGAAAAGGCACATAGGGAAATCTGCACAAAGGTAGAATAGATGCAATCTTGGTTGAGCAGTAGAAAATGCAAGATCTGGGGTTGTCCAGTCATCCTGAAATTCTTCCTAGACACAGCATTTTCATCAGGAGCCTGCTCTTCTTTTCCATTCTCTTATATATATCTCCATGTAACTGAAAGTTAGGCATGACTTCCATGGATACTCACAGGGAATGATTCCACATATGATTCCTAAGCCAGCATTAAGCACATTAGATCCACTGAGTGAACTTCTCTTTCAGGAAGGATGGCAAGCCCCAAATATTGTGTTACTTAGATCAATGGTGGGAAGAGTGAAATAAGAATCCTCTCTGCAGAAATCACCCTAGGTTTGAATAGTGAAAGTTCCAGAAGTGAAGCACCCAACCAACTTCAGTATAGGATGCTGGTTGATGTCCAGAAGGATATGACACTGATATCAGCTTGATTTTCATGCCAACAATGGTCAAGCTACTAGCAGAAACTTCTCCCAAGTAGTCTTCATAGTTACAATGTTAATATCATTACATTTCCTTCAGGCAGTCAAGGTTGTGCCACTTAAGCAAGTTTCTGCAGCAAGGGATATGACGATATTCTTATTCTGTAGGACATTAAGGGCTTTCATCATTAACCAAGGAAAATAAACCCTTGACTCATCTCTGGATGATATAGAAAAATTATAAAGTTTTGAAATCTCATACTCCTATCTTGTTCTCTACATCCTTCACAAGCTTGCCCTCTTTATCCAATGATTAAAGTTTATGAATCTCCAATTCTTTCCCCTAAACCTTCATCTCTTCTTATTCTATATTCTTTACCTAGGCAGTCTTGTTCATATTAATTGTTTCAACTAGTGTATCTAAGATGATGATATTTATATTTATGCATTTATCTCAGAACTCCAACTCACACATATAAATTAAATTGCCTACAAGAAATTTCCACTTGGATGTTTCAGAGGTGTCTTCATTTCCTAAAGCTGCCGTAACAAAGTACCACAAACTGGGTGGCTTTAAACAACAGAAATTTATGGTCTCACAGTTCTGAAAACTAGGAGTCTTAAATCAAGTATTTGCAAGGCCATTCTTCTGCTCAAGCCTGTAGGGGAGAATCTGTTCCATGTGTCTTTTGCTTCAGGTGGTGACTTGTTGACAGTCCATGGCATTCTCTGTCTCATTTGTCACATGGTGTTCTCCCCTAAGTCTCTCTATATGTCAATTTTCCTCTTCTTATAAGGACACCAGTTCCCACTCTAATACAGAGTGGCATCATCTTAACTAATAAAATCTTCAAAGATCCAATTTCCAAATAGGATCACATTTATAGGACTGAGAGTTTGGACTTCAACATATCTTTTGGGGGTATTCAAATCAATCCATAACAAAAGGTATTTTCATTTCATCATGTCAAAAACTAAATGCAGCTGCTTCTTCACAAATCCAAGCACTTCTTCTATTTTCTTCTATTTCTTTTTTTAGTTGATGGCAACACCAGTTGGTAAAGCCATAAATTTAGTGCAGATCTGCATAGCAGAGTTAACATTAATAGATCTTACCAATCAGTTCCTCTCCTTCTATACTGAACCTCCTACTGTATTTGTGAACCCCTTGCAATAGGTCAGGATCATGAGATCCAAGCATAGGATCCCATTCAAAGGGATCAAGAAGGAGGCTTCATGATGAGATAGGGGACAAGATTGAAACAGCCTGGTTGGTAAACTACCACAAGGACAATAACCATGGAGAGACACTCAAAAAACCAACAGCAGAATTTTAATGAATGAGAAGTAAACCTTCATTTTGATAAGCCACCGAGATATCACTGTTGTTCCTTACTGTAACCAAATATAGCCTATCCCAATACATTTAGCAAGTCTTTACAAAATTTATTTGACTTCTCCTGTCAGTAGTTTCCTGATCTAAAATTGTGACAATGTAAAACCTTTCCTCATAATGTTGAGTCTATAATTCATGTAGAACACTCATTTTAAGTCATGACACAAAAGTAATTAGTGATCTTTATATTTATTATGTAATTCACTGTGAAATTATGTGAATTTTTGCCAACTAAATATCCTTATAATCTATTTTTTCCCATTCATCTTCACTGGTACCATTGAGTCTAATCTAACATAACTTAATCTGTTGCCTGAACTACTTACTTATATAACCTCTCAACTATTGGCCCACATCCACTCAGGTAACTGTTTAATCCATTCTCCAACTTGCAATCTGAGTGGCCTTTTCAAAATGCAGATCTTATCTAACAATCTTCTTTTGCTTAAAACACTTAAGTGGTTTCCCATTGTTCTGGGATATATATCAAACACAAAGCATGGATTATAATATGTGCTCATTGATTGTTTTTTAAAATAAATTAATGGGTGTGTTATTTAATAAATTGTAGCAAGGCACAGAGTTTTAGGTCACCTTATAATAGTGATGTCAAAGTTTTTGAAGAATGAGAAAGAATATATTGGGAATCAAAAGAAATGGTGATTATATGATATATCTGCTTATATAATTAAATAAAAGAGAATCTGTAAAACAAAGAAATTGCCAACTATTTCCTCCTCTGCTGTTCCAAGACAAATAGTATCATAAGGGAAAATCCAGGTTTCCTTAAGGAAAAGAGGCATAGAAAATGTAGAGGAAAATAATAAGATATGAGAGAATTTTATCAAAAGAGAATGGCAGTGGTAGATGGTACAGAAAGTGAATAAAGTAGGGAGTCACCAGAATAAAGTAGGGTTTGACAGTCTGGGGTGAGAGACAGGAAGGCACCAGAGATGGCAGAAATTGAAAATTGTTTCCCCATATCTGTTTTCACTTTTTTCTAAGGAATAGAACTCTTGACTTTTAGCTGGCACTTGATTGCCTTAATTAAAGTCTACATTTTGAAGCCTACTTTTTAACTAGGTGTGGACATATGACAAAATTTTGACGAGTAGAATGTGCAACTTGTAGAAAGTATCCTTACAGAGAAGAAGCAAGAACTTTTTCCTTTCCATTTATCCTTCATCCTCATGAATATATGAATTTAGTGGCTAGAGCTACAGCAGCTATCCTAAACCATATGATGACCTTGAAATTAGAAAGAGACACACAAGATAAATATTAAAAATACTTTAAAGTATTATTAAAGGAACATAATTATAAACTGTCTTTTATTTCCCTTTTTGAATTCTGAGTTTTGGTCAATGTGAATAGAATTTAGGATAGATTTTTCAGTGTGTTAATGTTGAATTAGATGTTATATATAAAATCTACAACTTGAATTTAAGGTTAAATACATTGGCAATTGAGAGTATTACATTCTTTGCAAGACCAATATTGTATAAATCTCTTCTTGAAAATGTAGGTAAACACCATTTCCCCTCTGTAAAGTAGCAGGAATATATTTGTTTAAAGTCATTTTTAAATTAGGTTCATAATAAATCTGAAAGCAAGGTATATTGTAAGGCAATACATTAAAGAAGATTCTTAAAATCTTGCAGTTCAGCATGGTTCACTAAAAATGTGTTCCTTATCTACATTATGACACATGTTTCTTGAGCTTTATAAAATGGAAATTGGAATGTTTTGAATTAGATCTAAACCCTTAGGGTATGAATAACATTGGCTTCCAAATTTAGTATTATTTGACATATACTAAAACAGAAATCTATCCCATTTCAAAAATGTTCGTGGGCTCCATTTTGGTGAAATATTACTTTATGAAATCCATATTTGTTTTTATTTTTAAAGTATTCTATTTTCATATATTGTTAGAAAAAATAGTAATAATGAAACATTGTCAATGTATTCTTTCCAATTACCAGAGGATGTGTCTTCTACTATCCACTCTATTTAAACCAGAGTAGTCCTACTTTTATATGCTTCCTATCCTGAATCTCCACATAATATTTTGTTTAATAAAAGATTTTCTTGTTTCAGATAAGAGTAAGGGATTAAATGCATGCATAACAT
The DNA here is from genome assembly GCA_026826555.1 of Tolypeutes matacus. NCBI lineage: Eukaryota > Metazoa > Chordata > Mammalia > Cingulata > Chlamyphoridae > Tolypeutes > Tolypeutes matacus. Next base: position 5,945,594 of record JAKSZT010053791.1, read on the forward strand.
TTTGCTCCAACTCAACCATAAAAATTATAATTGATAGATTTTTTTTTTAATTACGTAAAACTCAAAGAACAAGGAGAACAAAAGAGGAGACAGTTTCCAGTAAAATTTTGAAAACAGAAAGAATACAAACAAACAATAAGTAAATAAGCAGATTTTAAAAATTGAACCCCATGTTGGTAATGTGAAAAGCTGATAACTAAACAATTATATCACAAGATTTTCAAAAGGCACAGGAATCAGCTATATCAAATATATTAATAGTAGTAGAACAGTAGTATGGGGGGAACATTAAAAAGGAGGACTGATTGAAAGTACTTTAAAATACAGTAAGATATTTATATTTCCTCTCCATCTTGTTCACCCCTGGAAGTCTGCTCCTCCAAATCTCCAGGAAATGTCTAGAGGTTTTTCTCAAAAAGTAAAACAAGAACACCAGACTGGGGGATACCACAGCCAGTTGAAAGCTTGAGTACCAAACATAAAAGAGGGTGATTAAATAACCTATTTCACCTACATTCTACCAAATGTAGAAAGCACAGACCCTAAACTCCCTTACCACATGGTAAAAAAGAACATTGGGAGTCCCTAGTCCCACACTGATAAGATGGTGGAGGGAGAAGCTTCAGGGCTCCTTCCTCCCATACAAGCTTTGAACAACCAGCAAGAATTGACAGGAACACCTTTCTCAAAGCTCCAGAAAACAGTTAAAGGACTGCAATAGCAGGGCAAGTGCCAAATCAAGACAAAGGCTACTCAAATATGGTATAATCTCCTGGCTCCCTGACTGTGGTGTGAGAGCAGTCAAGTAGCTGCCTGGGGCAATGCAGCGTCTGGGACCATGAGGAAACTTTCCGAGGGAAGAGAGGACTCTCATATTTATGCAACAAGGGAATTCCTAGGGCCACATGTGCATGCCCAAGACAAGATGCAACTGCAGAAAGACTACACTTCAGCATGGAAGAAGTCTCTAAACTCATTTTATGGACAGGCTCTGAAGGGAAACACTTGCACAAGTCAAGTGGCAAAGATTGAGAAATGTTTTTGCCTTCTTTTTTTTCCTGTTAGCTTTCAGGAATCAAGGAAAGCTCTGTCATAATATAGCTGGATGCAAACTTAAGGAATAGAAGCTTCAAAATCTAAATTTCAGTGATAAAACATTAAAATATTAATATGTGCAGGTTTCATCAAAAGATTTCAAAACATAGAAAGAAGCAGAAATTGATGGCCCAGGCAAAGGAGGAAATTAAGCATTAGGAGCCATCAATAAGGAAGATCACATTGGGAACATTCCAGACAAATACTTTTTAAAAATAGTCCTAAATATGCTCAAAGAGCTAAAGGAAAACATGGACAAAGAACTAAAGGAAATCAGGAAAATGATAGATAATTATAATGAGAATACCAATAGAAAGATGGAAGTTATGAAAAAGAACCAGAGCTTATGACCACAGTAAAGGAAATTAAAAATCCTCTAGAGGGGTTCAACAGCAAATTGGAGCTGGCAGAAGGAAAAATCAATGAACTTGAAGATAAGACAATAGTATTCATTCAGTCTGAGGAGCAAAAAGAGGAAAGAATGAAGAAAAATGAACAGAGACTGAGGAATAGAGCATAGGAATAAGCACTGTGGGAATGCCAGAAGGAAAAAGAAAAAGACAAAGGGGCAGAGAAAATTCTCAAAGAAATAATGGCTGGAAACTTCCCAAATTTAATGAAAATATTAATATATACATCCACAGAATTTAATGAACTTCAAACAAGATAAACACAAATAGACTATCTTATAATCAAACTGTCAAATACCAAAAATAGAGAGTTCTGAAAGCTGCAAGAGTGAAGCAACATTTCACATACAAGGGGCCCTAATAAGATTAAGGGCCAATTTCTCTGTGAAAGCCATGGTGGCAAGAAGGCAGTGGGAAGACACATTTAAACTGCTGAAAATGAAAAACATGCCTACCAAGGATTTTGTATCTGGCAAAAACTGCCTTTCAAAAATGAGGGAGAAATTATGACACTCCCTATAAAATCAGAGTGACGTTTTTCCCCAGTAGACTGGCCCTACAAGAAATGCTAAGTGGAGTTCTACAGGTTGAAAGGAAATGACACTAGACAATTGACTGAATCTCCATGAAGAAATAAAGATCTCTGGTAAAGATACTGATATGGGTAAATATAAAAACCAGTATTATTGTATTTTTATTTGTAACTGTAATTTCAATTTCCTAAAGGATCTAAAAGGCAAATCCATACAATTTAATGATAAATGGTTTGTGACCCATAATGTATAAATATGTAATTTGTTACAAGAACTATAAACAGTGGGAGTATGGTGGAATATAAGAACATAGTTTATGTTTGCTATTGAAATTAAGTTAGTACCTAAACAAACAAGATTGTTATAGACTTAAGATGGTAAATTTAAATCCCACACTAACCACACACATGCCAAAAAAATCCGAGAATATGTAAACTCATAGAAATAGAAAGTAGAGTACAGGTTATCAAAGGTGCATAACAGGAATATGGGTAGTTAATGTAAATTGAGAGGTGTGTAGGGGTTCTGTTTGGGATGAAGGGGAAATTATAGTAATGGATGATGATGAGGGTATTGTAAGTTTGTGAATGTAATTAATCCCACTGAATATTATGCTTGGAAAGTGTTGGGAAGGAATACTTATGTTGTATATATGTTTCCAAAATTAAAAAAAAAAAAGATGAGCTAAAGAGATAAGATAAAGATGATAGAAATGAGAAATAGGCTAGCAAAAGTAATATTTTAGACTCAACAGTTAAGGACCTCTAATGTTCAATTAAGAGTAGCTATTGAGAGTAAATAGAGAAAATATAGAACAGCAAATTATCAAAGAAATAATTGAGAAAGTTTTCCCAAAACTGATGACAAATTGAAAAATTCAGCAAGAACCCTGCATAATGGATGAAAATAGTTCATGCCTATCACAGAACACTGAGGACAGAGAGGTCATACAAATTTCAGAGAGATTTAAACAAAATAAGGTCACATACAAAGATTCAGGAAACTGAATAATTTCAGGTTTTTCTTCAGTAGCTTAGAAATAAGCAAGCAATGGAATAATGCCTTCAAATTTACCTGGGAAAATGATTTTCAAGTTAGAATTCCATACCCAGAAAAACTAACAATTATTTGTAAACATAGAAATACAAGCCTTTTCAGACATGTGAGATCTCCAAGGCGCTCCTTCTTTAGAAGCCACTAAAATTAGAAAATACACCAAGAAATGGAGGGATATGTGTTAGAGGCAACAGGAGATGCAACATAGGAGAGAGACGAAAGGAATCCCCTGAAGGCAAGAGAATGGGAGATCACAAAATGATAGCTACACTGCAGAAGCAGAGGGCCATCCATAAGTCTATAATGGTGCAGCATGACTCAAATTACAGGTCCATTTAGAACTGTCATGACCAAAATCTTCAGTCATTGTACCATTTTTTAAACCTGAGAACAAAATTCCTTGGTGATCCTTGTCCATATTGTTATCCATAATTGACTTTCTTTGATCATACACTAATGAGGTTCTTTTTGTATCTTTCATGCCTGGATCAGCTGGGCAATCTTTTCTCCCATGAAAGAGTTTTGCATACACTTGATAGTTGGAGATGAACCACAATAAGCATGGACTTAGAGAACACAGAGCAGCCCACTCTCTCTGAACACCAGTTCCTGGTTCATACTACAGCCAGATATCGTGATTCTGCTACACAGATGAATTGTATACATTCTTCTGTATGTATAATATATTTTATAATAAACAACATAGAAAAATATTGTGGTGTTAAAATACTTAAAACCTTTAGTGCTTAATTAATACTTAATTCACTTAATACAAAGGAACTTATATTTTCAAAAATATAATCATGAAACTGTTAATTTACACTTTCAATGCATTTGAAAATATTTGAAACGTAATCAAGAAAATGTCCATATCCATTTTAAATATTTTAAAAATAGAATATATACCCTTAGTGTTCCCATAGTGGTTAGTGGTTTAATTGTGACATGGGTGAATATGTCCGCTTAGACCTTTCATCATGGTAGTGTTATTTGTTATATATGTGACTATGTCCATAGTGTTTTCATGATGGTTAGGGTTATTTAGTTGTGGTATATATGCCATCATTGATTACCTGGAGTCATGAGGTTACATTGTTAACCAGAATAGACCATTCTCTTGCCCTCTTTCTTGCAATTTTAATGCTACTCTAAGAAATAATGCTTACTCAAATATGCTGCTTTTGCAGAGAGAGGAGACGTTCTTTCATTGGTTGAAATTTATTTTGAAAGAAACCAGGAATTTATTGGAATCAAGAATAGTATCTCAAATATATAAGTACTTAATGGGTATAGAAATCTATTTTAGCAGTAAAGTAGACACCTTTTAGGAAATTGATAAAATTAAATATTATACATTGTCTATACATGCTATATTACCTATAAATTTAAGATACAGCAGGTTATTAACAGTTTTCAAAATTATTTAATTGAATACGTGAATAAAATAAATATCAAATTTTACCAAAATCTAAATATTTTCTATTTCAAAAAATCATTAAAGTTGTCATTTACTTTCTATTATCTTAAGATTTTTTAATAGAATGAGAAATTGAAATAAAAATACTTTAAAATCTGATTAGAATCTGATTAATTAAAAAACTAATATTGAAAATCTGAATACTTTCTTGAGATATGTTATCTGAGGCTATCAACCATTATCCAAATCAATGTAGAGATTTTTAGTACCGATGTGTGCAATTGTCTAAAATTAAGTTTGGAGACAAAATTATTGCGAATGTCAGTTTAGCATAACCTGACACTATAAAATTTGAAAACATTTAGGTATTGATTTTTAACTTAATTTAAATATTAGTCAATTTGATGGTACAACTTTTGTGAGTTTAGAGAAATACTTCTCGAGCTTTTTTCCTTTCTCTTTTATCAGGGAATCTGATTCAAATAGGGATTTTTTGCATAATAAAGCAAATTATGCTAAATAGGGTCTGTTAGGATATTAACATCTAAACCACATCATTAACTATTAATATGGAGTCTATCTCTTCCTCTCTCTTTTTGCTGAACTACATTGACTTATCAATGCTCAAGGAATTGTATATAGTTAAACTTCAAATATAATATCCGTGATGACTATTCAGTCTTACCAGCCCAGTGAGCATGGTCAATATCCATTCAATAGCAGAGATAATAACATAACCGTCACCTTGAAAACTGCTATTTTCCCCCCATTTCAACTACCTAAAAATTACATATATATATGCCAGTCCAACTTTTCCAAGATCTTGGTAGCTCACCACCCGTCCCCAGGCTTTTTTCTTTATTCCTCCAGGTAGTTGAGAGTGGTCATCCTTCATAACCTAGATGGCTTCAGGAAGGGTGTGTCTCTTAATGCAAAGATAAGAGTAGAGTATCTCATGAATACACTTACATATACAAAGACAAAAATGAAAGTCAAAGCTGAAAGTAAAATGGACATAATTTTAATGATTTTTTAAATTTTGTGCATTGGATTCAAACAGCAAACTGTGTGCACTCAACTGTTATCACAATGTTTTCAAGAGGTCTGTGTCTTTTACCATTTTACACACAATTGTTCGTTACAGTTCTCAGCCTCGTGGAAACCAGGGGTGTGGCATGGTAAGCAGAGGTGGTAGTGCACCTAGCTTTTATATTATCTAACTTGAAAATATTTCTCTTCTATGATTCCTTTTCTCTTGATAAAAATAGTTTTCACCAAACGTTGGTGGTGCACACGCACTACCATTCATGCTTGACATCACACCCCTGACAGGAACACATGTTCTTATTTTGTTGATAAAAAGTATTACAAAAATTTCCATACAAAAACTATTTTCATAGAAATCTTGCATTTCCACAAATAAACCTGAACATTTTTTTTGAAAAAAAAAACTGCTCAAGAATTTTGTTCATTTAACAATGTGACTGTATTGATAAATGCAGTCCACTTCAAAGTTCTCCACACATACTTTCCTATAGTTCACCAGTCCGTTTTCTCCTATCACCCGATCTGTCCAGGCTCCATCAAGTTCATTTTTAACAGGAACAAGGGTTTGGATTGACATATCTGAATGTTAGAATGAAAGCTTCAGTCTTCCACATAACCATCAATACTCGGCTCTTTTTTTTTTTACAACTTAGGACACAGATTTCAAAACATCATTCTTTTTAACTCAGAATCACTGAACCAACTGTTGCTTTTTTACTCTTGGAATGCGGTTGGGGAAAGGTATTGGAGGAAACAGGTAGGGATCTGGTAGACTTGCATGTTAAAGCTCCTGCCTTGGTGAATTTAAGAAAAAAAACATTATTGCCTTGGTCACTGACATTTCTATTTCAATTAGTGACACAGACTGTCAGGAAAAAAAAAATGATGAAGAGCTGTTTCGTATTCCACTTACCATGGAATTCAGATTTGTTTTGCATTACACTTCTTTTCACGTTCTATAAACACATATTTTCTATTCAGATGATCATTATACTGAGTAGTTGGGGGCTAATAACATCATCACCTATATTAGCTGGGAGTTCAGAAGACTGTACTGTTTCTTGTAACACTACAGGTTTGTGGGGGGGTTTTTGTTTTTTGTATTTTTGCTGATTCCAAGTATGTTTATTCTTAATGACTCTTTTATTGGTTACCCTTTTGGACATTGAGATTTCAATTCCTGGCAACAGTTGGACTTCAAAAGGAACCTGTAATTTCTCACTGGACTGCATTTGAAACCAGCCACAAATGCGCATGTAACATTCACTCAGAAGAAGGGAGGAACCCATGATAAACAGTGTAACCCCGTGTAACTTGGTTGATCCATGATGCTTGTAAATCAAGTCTGATCATTGCAACTGCTTAGATCACAGAGTCTCTAGTTCATAGACACAGCGGCATGAGGTAACTCATTTTATTTTGCACAGGTTGCATATTTCCACAGGAAACATTCTCGCTAAATTGTTTGGAAAAAAGACGACAGTTTGTGCTTGGGTGTTTGTCCTCCCAGCTTTATGCCATGGTTTCTTTACCTGGCAACCTCCTGTCGTTAAATGTGTGCATGTTGATAACTTCTTCTGTTTTCACAATAACTGGGGCCTGTGGCTTGTGTTTTAATCGACGCTGGCACTTCAGGGACATCCTCAGTTCTTCTACCATGGCGCTACAGAAGGACCTCTACAGCAGAACACAGAAAATCAAATATTAATAGACAGATAAAATACCACTGCCAAGAAACAAATTAAAATGATTCTCAGACCTGTCAACATAGCAGCCTTGAAGGTCTGAAAATTTTCATTTATAAATGTTATAACAAATCATACACGTTTAACACATAACACACAATAATTGAAATATGTTCTCAAAGTGGGCTGGCTTAAAGAAAGTCTCCACAAGATATTGAAATAAAATGTCGACTTGTAATGCACATAGCACATATATATTGAATAATACTTTCAGATGACAGTATGTAAAAGAGATTAGCATTATAGGACAGAGAGCTACTATAAAATTTAAATATTCAAGCATATACATCTATATCTGGAAATCCATTCTTGATATCAGAAACACAACATGGGATATGTAAATTTTATTTAAACATGTATTCTCCTTGTGGATCTCAAAACATAGAACAAAAGTAGCACTTGCACAGTTAGACAGAAAAAAAACATGGAATTTAATTCTGATATTTTATTTATATACTTTTGTGATTATGTCTATAGAAGAGTGATGATGATTAGAAACAAATATGATTCAATCATGGAATGCAAATTGTAGCCTGTTAAAATTCATTTAAAATATTAATTTTCTTTTGATATAATCAGCTTGATAACTGAGAGCTGGAAAATAACTTATCACATGAGGAAATAAAATAACCCTAAACGTATTTTTTTCTTTTTTTTTTTTAGCTGTTAAAAAGACCTCTGTAGTAAAATTGTAAAATAAAGTAGAAAAATAGACTGAAAGAAATTACAAATTTTAAAAGATAGTGTAAGGCCAGGTAGATTTAAGATAATCAATTATAAGAAATAGTATAGGAACAAACATTTATAAATTTAAATAATAATTCTAATATAATAGAAATTAATTAGAAAATATTATAATTTTTATATTACAGCTCTATCTATTGGACATAATAATCTCTAAGAATGAAATAAATTATTGGTTTAGTTATTTAATTTCCATTTAGGCCATAATTCTTTCTTGATAATCAAATTCCTATTTGGGAATTCTTCACATCTCATTGGACTGAATTACTGCCAACTCATAATTTTATGAGGCAAAAAAATTCAAAATCTTTTTCAACAGTAGTCATGCTAAGTCGTTATTGATCCAGATAGATTATTTTAATTAACACGTATGCATAAGAAAGGTTAAAGAAAAATGAAGTATCCAAAAATATGTCTCTTCTCCAGCCTTCCTCAATTAAAAGCAGGTGTTTATTTTGTATGAGGAAACTTACAAAATATTGATCACAGAAACAATTTGCTAGTTGCACAGAGTAATTATTGTTCATATACTATAATGTTATTTTACATTTATCTGCTCTACTCCAGCTCTTTTTTGATTACTATTTGCATGGAATACCTTTTTCCAACCTTTCACTTTTAACCTGGTTGTGTCTGAGGTGGGTCTCTTGTAGACAACATATAGACGGCTCATATTTTTTTATGTTAATAGATTGAACTCCCCAATCAATAGACATAGACTGATAGAATGGATAAAAAAATATGAGTCGTGTATATGTTGTCTACAAGAGACCATAATTTTTCTTAATACTCCTTTTATTGGCAACCAGTTTGCTACAAATTCTGTATATTTGGGGCTCATTAAATTTCATATTAAAGTGAAATATATACAAAACAAAATTTGTTAGTCGCTCTCCACCAGATTGAAATACACATGTGTTAGTTACATGTGTATCAGATTCATTAGCCAGTTATGAATTGTAGCTGAAACTCAGAGGGGTTAATTCTTAGGCTCTTTCTGCACAAAGACCAAAAATGTGGACAACAAATATGAAATATGTACACAATTCCAAAAAGTGATATGAAAGCATAATGAAACACACCAAATTAAATGTGTGTTTGATTGACTTTATTTTTGCTTTATATGTCTCCACTTTGTTTTTTATCAACTCAGTCCAATTCCAAGAGAATACCCATATAACAATACTTAATACCTTATATGTGTGTTGTTTATAAATATATTTTGCATGCATAATTTTGTCTGGCACTCAAAGCAACATTTTGAGTCAGAGTAGGCATCTATGTAAATGGAAAAAAAAATAGATTCAGAAAGGATAAATGTCTTTTCTAAGACTTCAGCAGGGTATCCTAATAACCTGTTCTGTGGTTTTGACCTTGCTCTGGTATCATCTTGTTCATTCCTGTCTATATCCCCATTTTTTTCTTTTCTGGATTCTTGAACAATTTCCTTAGTGATCTTCCTAACTCTGCATCTACCCTACTCCTTACCAAAAGGCTGACATTTACCAAGATATGCTATACTTTAAAACACCAGTTATTAATAGCATATTCTTGCCCATAAAACAGGCAAATGCAAACCTTAAAAATTTCCTATTTTTTCCATCATGACTTCTCTGTTTCAGCCATTTCTCTTTCTCTCCATGCATTCTTCTATGGTCTTTCTCCTTTCCTTCTCCTTACTCTTGTGCCCCACTAAATTCTTTCATACTTCCAACCACTCCATCCTTATCCCTTACCTCAGAACATGCTTCAAATTAACCCTTTCCAATTAACAAGCCCCATTATTTTCACTGGATTTAGTGTTATACCCTCAGTATTTTACACTCTATCTGGCCTCTAGGTCTTTTATGTTTCACTCCCATTGAATTGTAAAGAGCAGCAATCAAGTTCTTGTGGTACTGAGAGTAAACATAGGTACTCTTTAAATGCCGACTGAACAATTGCTACATGTGATATGAATATTTTAATTCTTGTTTAACAATGTTTCAAATTTAATTGCTAAAAATAGTTTTGCAGAATTAGAAGCTTAGCAAAATGCATAGCATAAGTTATCTAATTAAATAAGACAAAAATTTAATTTGTTTAATAACATTAAATTAACATAAATATTAATTTATTAGTTCTTATAATGGATGATGAATAAAATCCACATATAAATTCCCTATTTACTACAGTTACTGCCATGCATTATTTATTATATATTAAAAATTACACATTTCTGAAATTCATGAATTATGGTTTCTGTTAAAGGATTTATATGGCACTTGACAGCCAGTATATGGACACATGTGTTTCTGGTTGCTTAATACGTACTATTAGATGTACTTATTAAGAACATGATGATAATGATGATGAAGATGGTGATGAAGACAACACTGTAGAAATGGAAAAATCTGACTCCAAAGGGGGGAGGAATACATAGTCTTGAGGTAACTTAGTCTTGTCTCTCTGTTGAAACATTTAACATAAGAATTGATTAGATGATGAAAAGGTCAGAACTTGATCCCAAATGACATTGAAAATGTTATAGTACGTGAAAAACATTGAATTGTTTGAAAAAAGGCATAACTTCAAACCAATAAACTTCCCAAATATTAAATCATTTATAACACCCTCTTATTGAAAATCCAAATTTTCAGCCATTTTGATTATATTAGTTTGAATAATTGATTTTATTCATATTAAAAGAGTGGTCAAGCCATTGATTTTCTTGTAATAAAAATTTCACAAATATATCTACATTCAACTAGGAAATGACTCATATTTCTAGTAAGTTAAAGAGTAAACCCTATATATAATGACATATTTACCTCACACTATAAGTAAAGATACATAAAACTCTTTTAAAGAAATTTTATATAATATTAAATTTATAACACTGAGCAATATAAAATGTAGGTGAAGAACCTGCTCTAATAAAGATCATAAAATTTCATCTTTTATATTTTAAAATTATCTTAAGTAAATTAGATTTACAAAAGTACACACTAACTCAAAATTGTATACCTGTAACCCCATGCTGACCATTTTGGTATCTGTTTTATAAAGCTATTAGAAAGTGAATAATGCAATCAATCAAACATTAGCCTTGATTATATGATGTCAAATTACAACTTTTATTCACTTCTCCCTGCATAAACTGAATATTGCCAGTTCTTTTTTACCCAATCAACATGTTTACCTAAAAAATAATTTTATCTCAGGTTACTAGTAAAGTCACTGTAAGACAATAGGCTCTCTTCTCATTTATAGAATATTTCTAATCCATTATAACCATGAAGCACTTTTGATCTGAGCAAGATTTTGGAATCAACATGACAAATGAAATGAATTTAATATCATACAGTACGGCTCATTTGTGGTATTAATGCAAACACATATATTATTTTTAGAGTATTAGAATACAAATTGCATATCTAGGTCTATGAAAGAATTTTAAGTCAAACCTACAGAGTTTTTTCGGTGAAATATACTTGTTTCTCTGTGTTTGTTGTATGTAGAATTACTATGTCTTTTAAGTTCTAACTTTTCCTCAATAGAAGCAAATTGAATTTCCTACTTCATATAAACATTGGGAAATTTTAAAGCCTTTTTATTGGATCATGAAATAAGTTTTTGAAAAATCAAAGTGCACATTAAACGAGAGTACACCAGGTTATAATAAGAAAGAAAGAATGAAAGAGAGGTGTGGGAGACGGAAGGAGGAAAGAGAAACAAAGAGAAATCAACTCTCTCTAGTGGGAACACTCAAAAGTTGTGTCATTAAATAAATTAAGTTCCTTAGAGTGAAAACAACAACAAAAATGTTTCTCCACATGAATATAACAGACTACAAAAAGAAAAAAGAAAAGGCACAAGGATACTAACCATTATTAAAAACCTCTTTTAGTAAGTTTCAAAAGTTTACTAAACAGTGTCTGGATTGTAGGGTGGCACTAACCAAATAGAAGATTCCTGAAAATGAAAATTTACATCTTTGAGCTGTTAGCACGTATAATTGCATTTAAACTTGTAAAACTCATTAGAAAATTCACTATATTTAATGAGTCAAACTGTTTTTACACATCTTTACTTCTTGAAACATTGAAGGTCTGAACACGTTAAAAGTATGATCTTGGCTATATATACATTCCTTTTTTAAAGGTTATATATTGTATTTTTAGTGTAGTTATAAAACACATAAAGAGTTCCCAAATAAAGGCTCTCAAGAACATCGTAATTGGTATTATAGAATAATGTGTTCTTAATAGCTTATCTCTCATATTTATGGATATGCTTATTTGATAATGTGATGTGGCAGAATTTAGAGAAGCATAGAATATTTTTTAATATTAGATATCTGGTTGTAATCATGCTTCGCATTGAAAACTGGCATATTTAAATTTCATTTTTAAATTAAAACTATTATATTTAGCAATATCTTTTTAAAAACAGCAACTGATGAAAAATAGTCTGACTTTTTTTTTTAATTTTTTATTTATTTTTATTGTGGGTAAAAATCAAAATTCTCACAATACATACAAACATTTGCAAAATGATATATAAATATATATGCATATATGTGTATTTGCTTACAAAAATGTTATTTATATATATATATATATATATATGTACATATATTTTAAGAGGTGCTTAGACTTTTTTTAAACATTTAAGCTAGTTACTTTCATGTGTATCTATCATCCAAAAGAGAAATAACCATAAAATATTATATGTTACTCTCAGTTCTATATTTTTATTTATTTTTAAGAAAGACACTCCATTTGGCATGTCTTGCTTTTTTTCCCTTTGATAGCATTAAATTAATTAAATGATCTTCCATTATTCATTCAGAATAATTTCCAACTATTGTTTTGCATACAGTTGCTACTCACAGCACTATAAAAATATATTTGGGCAGCTTCTATTCCATATTGAATCTCAATGTTCTAATATATATTAGCACACAGCAATCAAAATGCTTTGTTTTGTGTTTGTCATTTAAGTCATTTGTCAACTAATTATGTACATCTAGTCCATTCTGAGATGTTTTTCTAATTAATTTTTGAGTTTGTAAGCCCTTTGCCCAAATAATTTTGAATTATATGTTGTGGAGGCAAATCAAAACAATCATGGTGATCAATTGTGGAAAGTTATCCCACATTAGATGTTAAATAATATGGAGTAAAAAGTATATATGGCATAATATAGCATATTTTATATAAGTATATGAAATAAGAAAAATAAATGTCACTTAATGTGACCCATTCCTTTTGATTCATAGTATTCTCAATTGGCACTCTTTAAAAAAAACTAAAGCTATAATCCAAAAGTTTGAATTGAAATATGGCTAAATGAATATAACATTGAAGCAAAGAGACGTGAAAAGTGAATGGTTAAGACAGTCATGCTGAAAAGATATATATAGTAACTTTGATCTTCATATTCAGTTTTAGAACAACTACCTTTTCAAAGAAGTGATATTATTTAGATAAGCTGTGCAGCAATCAGGAAGTGACTTTACATAAAGGGTCTTTAGTGATCCTATTGCTTAATCACTGTAATTTTACAGCTAGAAAAACTCAAACTCAAGAAGTCAAGTTTTCTATCTAAAGTCATGCACATAGCCGACATCAAAGCTAAGACGGGAACCTTGTTCCTTTAATTTCCATTCTATGATTTCTCTCTTATAGTAACCTGTTTCATTAATGGTGATTTGAATTTCAGCCAAGCCTTTTTCCTGGAGTCCATTCTTAATAAAGGATAAGTCATTTAAATGTTAAATAACAAAGTGGACAGCAAAAAAATTATGAGACAAAAAGAAATACATTTCTTTCCCAATAAGTAAAATATCAAAGAATGCTATGCTTTAGCCTGAGTTGTTTCACAATGATAAACACATAACCAAATATTAAAATATTCTCAGAAAGCTTGCCTATTACGGAAACAGTTACCCAATATCTTCATATTGCATTTTGCAAATACAATGAGACAGTGAAAAATGGTACATCATTATACATTTTTATACTTCCCATACTTAGGCTAAAAAAATCAATAAATAAGGTCTGACAAGCTTCAACACTACTTTAGTCAATACAACTATGAAATGCATTTTAAGAAGGAGCAATGTTAATTATCACATTATGCTGGCAGTCATAACGATGCAATTTTGAAAAAAAATCTAACATACAAATAACTAATGCTTAATTCCAGGAAAAGCTCCCTTTGCCTAAGTTTCAGCAGTTGAAATATATCAGCTTTAGGAATAATAATAATGATATTAATAACGATGCTTCCAATGTGACAGGCATGTACAAGGAACTCTATGCATATTAACTATTTTAGTTCTTAAAACAAGTTAAAAAAAAAAAAAAACAAGTTCATTCATGGGTCATTCTTAACTCCATTTATTTATTTAAAGAGAACTTTAGAAAGATTATGCAAGGTTGAACAAAGTTGAGAAACCATACCAAGTCTTTTTTATTGCCAAACCCATGCTTAAAGCCTAGGCTCGGGAGAGGAAAGTCAAGTAATTAGACAGTGCTTGTGATCAAAGGCCACGATCTGTTTAATTCAAACCCTTAATACACATATTTTCTCAGTGCAACTTCAGAGAAGGAAGCTATCAAGAAAAATAGTAATACATTCGCCCTCCATTTTGTGTATTATGGTATCATATAAATAGAGTTAGACTAGGCATCTTGGACCTTGGCAAATATACTTGACCTTTGGGATATTTATTATTCTTACGTGCATAATATGGATAATAATATTTGCATTATTTTCAGTACTGATTTTTACTCAAATGAGTGATTTTACTTCAAAAACTCTAAAGTTATTTATAAAAATAAAAGAGTAAAACTATTATGTCTAGCTACAAACTTTTAAAAATTATCATTTGTGGGAATAAAAAGAGTAATAGTTACCATAAATTAATGACTTAAAAGTCCTTTTGCTGATTCAGTATGAAGATTGATACCTCATTCTACAGAATGATTTTATATTTATATGTAAAGACATAATGAAAGTATCCATTTAATCTTTGTATAGGTCATCAGTGGAAATTTAGAGATACTCTACTTTCAGAGAAAGGCAGTGACATAAAAAATTACAAAATAGACTATTTGTCCAAAGTTTATTTACAATATTTAACTTCTGAAAAGCAATGTGCTTTAAGGTTAAATTTTTTTACATTGAAAATTTACTTAAAACGTTCAACTTCTGAAAAGTTAAAAGCAGCTAAAATGTCATATATTAAATGTAATTAATGGAAAGCATAAATTATTTGTATATAGGTCATGGTTGGAAAAAAAATGTAGATATTGACATAAAATCTGTACTGATGATTTATAACACTGCCTGCCTTATCCAATTAATGACTTCTTTAAAAAAAAACACTGCTCTTGTGAGAACTAAAACCTCGATATACTGTGAGGTAATATATGAGACTTTTTTAAAGTACTGCCTACAATTTAGGTAACTTTATACATCAATTTGTATATAGGGATCTGTGAAAAATCTGTTTTCATCCCTCTGTTTCCACGAAATAAGATTTACCCAGCTTCAAAAAATGTCCCTGATAATCGTTCACCATGATCCCTAGTTTTGCAAGTTTAAACTAAAGCCACTCTGATTTTCTCATTATCATTCTCCAAGTTGCAATGTTTCATTCGTGTGACTACTACTAAGTTTTATGGCCACCTTCCATATTTGTTATTCAACTATAGCCTGAAGAATATTCTGTGTCATAATTTTCTTTTTTTGAACTTCCAGTGACTGGAAAAATATTATTAAGGATTATCTTGGATATGATTTACCAATGTTCCATAGTATAAATAACTATATTGACTAAAATGGACTATATTCTGAAAATCAACAGTACTATGTAGTTCTTGAAAGATACTTCAATATATTAGATAAAGATTAGAATAAAAAGATGTGTTTAAAATGGGGAAACAGCTTACCAATTCAGTATCTGAGCAATAATATTTTTTTCCCCTCAGGCATACTTACTATATTACTATATCAAGTTTATTAAGTAATAAGATAGGGAATGATATTTTAAAATATTTTTTAAAGATATTTCATGCCCAAGAACTCAAAGATTCATGTACAAACAGTTCAATAAAAACAATTTATAACAGGCAAATTCATTTTCAGTTACACGGGAGAGAAAATATTTCTGCACACAAAAGGACAGAAAAGATCAAACCATAGCAGTTATGTTACTATTCTTTCTGGAAGTCAAAAGACAGCAGAATTATGTATAACTTTTAAAACAGGATATATTAAAATATTTAAGGAATGATGACTAATTTTAAACATAAATCAATAACCCATATTTATGTCATAAAATAGTTTTATAAAAAGTAAAATTATATCACATAGTTGTGTCTATAAAACAATATTTCATCATAAATATTATCAGGTAAAGCACAAGTTTGACTATTATGCAGTTTGTTTCAATTATAAGCAATATTTAGAAGGAGATAATAGGACTCTTCAAACAAATCCACATGCATCTGAAATGCACTGATGGTTGTCTCAGGAATACATTAGTTTTTGAACTGCTTAATGAGTAAACCTTAAGTAGCAATATTTAAAAATGAGGAAAAAGGTAAGGCAAAAAGAACATCAATTTAAAAATGCAATTTGATTAGTAGTTCTTAAGACACATTCAGACAAGCAAAACATTTAGAGTATCTTTCCAAATGGCCAAGTTTAAAGTTTGAAATTACAGAAAAATAAATATCTATTTATTTTGAAAGTTCGAATAAATGAAAAACATGTATCTTTGACACTTTAGACTCGCACTAAATTAAAACCATTAAGTATTGTAAAAATTGTAATGCACCATCTTGTGGCTATCTTAAAGGAATGCAATTTAGTTTTTGAAATTTTTAATATCTACATATTTCAGCTTTATTATCTGTTTTCATTTTTTAAATTTGCCTTCATTTAAAAATGATAAATTCTTATACTACTTTTACTATGAAAAAAATTTGGAACTATAAAACTGCCATAGTGCTTAAAAGCTATTTGTTTCCAAAATGTGTGCTAGAAAAACATTTTATTTTCACCTCAAAATAATAATAATAATAGTTAATATTGAAGGTAGGACTAGATTTTGAAAGATATTAGCTATTCCCAGCTTTACCAATAAAGTTCATATACTCATCTATACTGTGTGTATCTACTAGCTTCTTTAGATAAAGATAAGAAATTTCATTTGCTCTTTTTAAAAATACAGAAATAGTCTAGACAAAGGAATGAAGAAAGAAAAGGAAGAGAGAGAAGGAAAAAAAGATAGCAAAGCACTTGGGGACTGAATTGTGCCTAATACATCCTCACTTATCTTCAAAGTGCCAAACATAATTCATTGCATATTTGGTTTCCAATAGATATTTGTTGAATAAGTGAATAATTTCACAAGTATTTATCTTAGTATTAAATTTTAAGAAATCTAGGTTAAAGGCACAATTATGGTTAAGTGCAAATAAACTGAATTTCTGTGTCATGCATAGCTTATGTTAAAATCTAGGAATATTTTGTGGCTAATCTAAATTAATTAAGTAAGGTGTTAAACAGCTTATAACCAAACCTAATAAGAGCTGTTTATCAAGAAAAATGAAGAAGAATTGAGCCCAAGAATCTCATTTATCATGATAAATAAAATGGATCACTTTTACTAAACCCAAATTTATTTAATTTGCCATTTTGAATTATATTGAAACAGAAGTTCTTTTTTATTTTTATAATAGGCTTTTCTAAATAGGTTACTGGAACCAGTTTCATCATTAATTTAGATAGATATAGAAAGATAGGAAGATGGATAATATTTAATCAGGCCTTGTTCAAGGCCCTAGAAATAAAAAGAGAAAACACTAAGTGCTCATCCTATAGGAACTAAGAGACTAAGAGGGAGAGAAGCACACACAGAAACCAACATATACAAATAAATAGCATGGAAGGGAGTACTGGAGATGTGCATAGCATTCATAGAGAAAAGGCAGCTAGATTAAAAGCAGGTACAGACTGAAATGGAAATGGTTTTAAAAATGGTGATATACCTGAAATCAGCTTATAAAAAATGAGATACAAGGATCACAAATTTTCATTTCAATAATAAATTAAAACCTACCTCAACCCTGTCTAAATAAAATGTGCTCTGTGCCTAAATCCGTTCTATTGATCAGGAAAAGCCTTCTGGACAAATTGATGTCTAGCCTTAAATGCTTAGTCTAAAATGGCTTGTGGGAGTTTGCCTAATAGAAAAATGGACGAATAGAAAAATGACTTGAGGTTTGCTCAAGTCAACAGGTAGTTCATTTGGAAAAGCTGGGTGACTTTGTGAAACTGAAAGTAATTTATTGCTGCTAGAGTAAGGTGCAAATTGGGGAGGAACAAAAGGTAAAACTACAGGAGTGGACAGAGACAGATGCGGAAAGCCTCATGTGCTAAGCAAGGGAATCTGTATTTCATTTTGTAAGTTATGTGGAGACAGAATGTGAAAGCATTGGAGGGTATAACTGTACTCACTTGTACTCATACACTCCAATCCAAATGCTAGGTTTTACATTAACTCCTAAATTAAGTCATAATAAGACTAGGCAATACAATTGTTTCTTTCCAGTATAATGTTACTATTTCACCTGTTTCAGTATTTTTAAAAATGTACATTAAATTACTTTTTCTAATTTCTTGGAAGGTCATATATATATATATATAGAGAGAGAGAGCTCTGTTCATAGAATGTCAAGAGAGCTGGTTGATAGGTGAACAAGTAGACTAAACTAATTGTTTATAATAACAATGAAGCAGACTATTTTATAGAACTAAATTCCCACGCCTTCTATTTTGCCTTGCACAGATGCTTGCAAAAGAATTGTGCATAGTTAAAATTATAAGAAGTCTATGGAAAATTATGGAAAAGGACATAGAGAAACAAGGACAAAAGAAAACCACATATTTTCAAGAGATGAATTAATTTTATATTAGTTTTGAACTATAAACTTAAGGGAAATAATTTACATATGAGTTGTTTGAGGTTAAAACCCGAAAATCCAAATTCCTATAATTTTTGGATATTTTTTAAACATTCACTAATCAAATTAATTTTACATTTTTGGCAAATTTTAGTGAAAATGGCAATTGGTGAGTTAAGCTTTTTCTTCTTGAGTTAGTCTTTTACATTTAATGGAAAACTCATTTTGATACTATAAAAATGATCATAGCACTAAGAAGTCTACCTGGACCTAATGGTCATTCACACCAGTGCAACAAATACTTGATTTAGCCAAGTGACCAGAAACAACTATCTTAAAAGTCGTGGAGGGAGGCGGCTGTGGCTCGGTCAGTGGGGCTCCCGTTTACCATGTGGGAGGCCCCGGGTTCGGTTCCCGGGGCCTCCTGGTGGGGGCAGGCCCACCCGCATGGCGTGGTTGGCTGACCCAGCGAGCGCAAGCAGCAGGGGGCAGATAAATGAATAAATAAATAAAAAATCTTAAAAAAAAAAAAAAAAAAAAAAAGTCGTGGGGGGAAAAAATTGTGCATTTGAAATTTTCAGTTTTTGTTGGTTATTTTAGTATCATAGACAGAATGAGGCTATCAAAATACTCATTCCTAAAAACAGTATTTCTAAGCATTAACTTATGTAGTCAAATAAAAATGTGGAAGTGCTGTATCCAAAATTCTGATTTAAGAGAAGATAAGTAATTAGAAATCATTAAAGACAAAGGTAAATGATTTTGTTTTTCAAGATTGTTTTAAAGGTACAAGTGCTTCCAAGAATCTTAACAGAATATATGCATCTGCATCCATGTATGATTTTATTTTTTAAAATATCACTTTCCTGCTCTTCGTATTTACCATTAAGAATTCATAAAGCTTTCAAATATTAAAGCAAATGTAATCTCACTGTTCTGCAGGGTCTAAAACTTAAACCCTAAAAAATGTTGAGTTTTACTAAAAACAAATGGGCTGTGTATATACAAAAGACTAAATCAACAAAGTACCAAAAGTCTTAAAACTGTTAAGGGTGCTATTTCATGAACTGAGCCATAAATTGATATACAAGAAATGTCAAGTACCATCTGAAAGAGAGATTTCTCTATTAATGTCTCCTCACACTTATAGAAGTGAGCAAAGAAATCCATAAATAGAGAATCTGAATGAGGTCACAAACTTTTCAAAAACAAAATACAAAGACATTTGTGAAAAATAAAAGACTAAATGTATTAAAATCCAATGAAAAATTTTAATGGACTCAATATTTTTGAGGCTTATACATATTCTTCCAAACACTTTGGTGGAAAGGAATAAAGGGCCCATTAAGAATAATTAAATGGCAAAAAAGAACCATATAATATTTTCACAAATTCTTTAATGTAAAAATTTAATTATAATTTCACACTTCAAAGATTTTTTTTTCAGATGAAAATTTACTTATTTATTTATCTTGAAATAAAAGATTTCATTTACTCTCTAACTTGAAACTATTAAGTTCTGTATCTTTAAACTTTCTTTATCAGCAGATGAATATCTTTTGCCTTCATATTATAGTTTATGATTTTTGCTTCCCTCATTAGTAATCCAATTTCTTCATTAACCTAACTGAAATGAACTTCCAACGGAAAAAGTTTTTCCTTTTTGCTGCTTCAATAAGAGGTTAATCTCTTGTCCTGAAAACTGGCTGCAATTAAGCATAGTAAGATCAGATTTAAAATCAGATTTAAAATCAAGTGATACAAAGTGCCATTTGTGAACTTTTGTTATATAATAAATTTAACAAGGCAGTGAAGAGCCACAATTCTCTTATCAACTTGGTTGGAAACAATAAAAATAGTTGTATTATAACGACAATGGTGGTTTTAAACTGCAAAAGCCACATTTACCTTTTCCAATTGAGCGTTTTTTTTGGATTTGTATAAAAACTCTCCCACTGCCACAAAAACTGAAAGCACCAAGCCGGCTGCCAGAACGATGAAGATGCCGCCGATATTTTGAACCCCCAGTGCACTGGCCTCTTTGCTCTCCTCCTCTGGGCAACCATTGCCTCTCCACCATTTCTCTTTCATCATGTGTAGTTTGCCTTCTTCCTGGAGCTGAAGAATTGCTATGGTGATTTTATCTCGATATGGAGAACCTAGAAAAACAGAGGGAATGTTAAAAACTATTTCAAGGAACCCAGAATTTCACAATTAAAGGTCAGAATGATGGCATATGAGAAAGAAGGGCAGATATTTTTCCAAATGCTCCAAAGTGTACCAATATTTATTTTCAGTGGAGAAAACCAACTGGAAAAAGACAAAAAATAGCAGTTTAACAAGATGAATAAGATTTTGAAGGATATCATGAATTACGATTTTTAAGAAAGAAATGTCTCCTTCTAAAAGGCAGTTTCAGCTCAGAGCATTGGATAATATGTAAAACAGTAAGCAGGAACACAAAAAAGAAATGGATAAAGTGCAAGTTTCTGTAGTTAATATCTAGGAATCATTTTACAATGAAACCAGAGCATTGATCAAATGCTTAACCTCCATTTAGGAAAGTCATGAAACAATGTTGTTTCTCAAGATTAAGGACAATAATTTAGGGCAACCACGGTTAAATAAGTTATAATCAAGGATACCAAATATTTTGTAAATAATAGGCAGTGACTTAAATTTTTTATTTGATGTTAAAACAAAAGGCACAGGCTTTTTACCAACTTCAATCATTCCAAAATAATTATGACAATTTAACTCATAAATCCAAGACCTGATGGACTGACATTATAAGACCTTTCTTTGTTTACTATTTTATGCTTTGAGGGGAAATGTTCTTTTCAGTGGAGGCTTACAATATAAATGGAGTGTAGTAGTTATGTTGATAGGGCAGATATTTATCTGCATTAGCTATTATATGCTAAATAGCATTTTTTTTCCCTAATTGGTTGGCCAGAAGCATAAAAAAAATATTGAACCAATGCATCTTTCAACATCTGTCCTAAGGGTTTGGTCTGATTGTTTCCTTTCACCCTGAAATAGCTTCTGAAGTTATATCTTCTTTCCTAAAACACTCTACTGCACTTGCCATCTTTCAACATAAATTCATCCATGAGTGCTTATCGAGAAATACTGAACATTTCAGCTTTCATTCAGAGTTGTGTATGATTTTATTTCTGCTTCAATATATGTACATCTATATTTAAAACTTTATTTTGGCTAAGAGTAATTAAAATCCTGGGCAGAAAAACATTTCTGCCTTATAGGAGACACCATCATATATCTTGTTTGTACTTGATTAATACAACATGACTATTTCTACATTACTCTTTCAGCAAGAGTAGGCAGGCTAAAAGCAGTAGTACAGGTAAAAAGATTTACATCATAGGAAGTAAATAGCCTCTTGAAAAATTTGGAAGAATGAAGTTCTACCAAACTCTGCTGGAGGTGCTGTTTCTTTAATATTTTATCTACTCAGAAGATGTAGACATCTATGGCTTCTATACAACATTTTAAGAGCTTTCCTAAAAAGAGGCACTATCCATTCCTACAATTGAGGATGAAATCCTTGATTTTCATTGTGCAATAATTTCCAAATATATTAGGGGAATTTCTGCTTCTTGGCTTCTTTCCTATCCTATCTTCCAAATACTACTCTGATGCTAATGATTATTTTAAATTCCTCAATTCAACCACTTCATATCTCCATAGATTAACCAAACCCATACTATTTTCTCACTTTACTGCCCACAGGACATTCAGCCTAGTTCAGCCGGTATTGTTATTTATCTTTACAGATGTGGCCTATATTCCTAAATAGATCACGAGTTCCTTGGAATAGAGGATTATCCATCTGTCTGTCTGTCTGTCTATCTATATCTATCTCTATGTGAATCTTTAGGCAATTTTCATGCAATAAGCTCTCATAATCTGAGGAGCATAATACCTGACTGCGGACATTCCTAATACAATCTATGTGGCAACCTGCTCCTTTTGGTTTCTCTGTGAAGTAACAAAATACCATAAATTCAGGCCTTCTAATAAGGCTAGCCCCTTCTCATTGATTTACTACCTCTAACCTCCTAACACCAGTCACAAAATCATTTTCACTCTGAATAGCCAATCTGATTAACCATGCATTTTTCCTGAAAAATAAAGACTTGATTGAGGAAAAAATAAAAACCTTCCATTTTAAGCAGTGAATTGTAGTGTAATGGATTGATTTGTGTCCCCTTAAAACATATGTTCAAGTTCTAACCCCCAGTCCCGTGAATGTGGACTTATTGGTGAATAGGCTCTTTGAAGACATCAGTTAATGTGAGGCCAAACTGGATTAGAGTGGGCGCTGATTCAATATTTGGACTCAATTAGTATGAGAGAGAGAGAGAGAGAGAGAGAGATGGCTAAGTGATGAAGGCAGAAAATGAGTTAGTCCACCAGCCAAGGAGCATCGTGGATTGCTGGTCACCCACCAGAAGCCAGGGGAGAGCCATGGAATGGAGTATTCCCTTGAGGGGAAGCATAGCCCTGCTGACACCTTGATCTTAAACTTCTAGCTTCCAGATCCATGAATTAATATATTTCCATTGTTTAATCCAACTAGTTTGAAGTATTTTGTTACAGCAGCCATGGCAAAGTAAGGCAGGTAGTTAAGAAATCAAATATATCTTCCCATTAGAAATATAATATCTGAAATAAATCTTGTGCTGACAGTACTTGTGAGAATGGCCATGCCTGACTAGTAGAAACATGCAGTTTCTTTTCTGAAAGTACAATTTTAAACAAAATGTTATAGGGTGATTATTTGGAAAACAGACTTTCAATTATGGAAAATTCTGGGAACCAGCTAATTAATATTTTATGTTAGTTCATTTCTCATTCTGAGCAATAGTGAAAGAGTATTATTTTATTGCAACTTTTCATATCAATTGAATGTTTATTCCAATATCTTCAAAAACAATACTCTCCCTCTTTCCTCAAGAATAAAACAGGACTAAAACAAACAAAAGCATCCCACTCTTCAGCAAATGATGTGCACATCATTATTTCTTGCCAACTGATCTATTTCCAGCATTTATTGCAAATATAAAAATTTCCCATTGCTAGAAAATTTTGGCACACTTGTTTTCCAGAACATAGTAATGTGTTGTTAATATCTGGTTTGAATCAAACTTATAAAGTAAATACACTTCATTTTAAGATTTTTAACAGGATGAAATAGTATAGGATATAGAATCTGTGAAAGTAAATCACTGACATATTTTACTTGTCTTCCCTTAATTGTTAGATTTTAAAATGAACAATAATTCAACAATGAATTCTTCTTTGGTACATCATTTGATCTTCTTTGGGACTCATTTATATATAGATGCTACTTGAAGTCAAAAAGGACTGAAATTTTATCTAGTTGAAAGTCTCAATTATGCATAGAGATCAAAGAACAAAAACATCTTTTCATCCTTCTTGTGATATGAACAGTCATGCACTTAGCCGTAATGAAGTAAACAGTCATTAGTTAGATAGGGCTTAAGTTTCGTCCAAGTGCCGTCTCCTGCCTCCATCCATGTGCTAGCAAGCAAAGGATCATGACAGCATTGAGTGTCAACTGAGAGGAGATGTGCCACACACTCTAAGGTTGTTTCTGCTTCTGAGAAAGATGTGTATTTTAGTAAGAGGTTTCTAAGCTTGATTAGAGAATAATTGAGGAAATGGTAAATGTGTTTGTTATATCATTTGCCTATTGCAGCTAGAAAGTAAATCCTTAAATGCTTAGGTGGGCAGACAAATAACCATAAATGAATAAAGCAAGCCATACATAAATATCTGAAAGATGGCAATTTATAGTCACAGAAGCACTTTAGTCCCATTTTTATTAATGAATTATGGGCATTTCACCCAGGATTGTCTGATATTTTCATTTTTGATGAGATCACATGAAATATTTTACCTAAAATCTCATACATTTGAAATTTTGGCAAATAAATCATTTAAAAAAATCAACACATGCTGCATGAACCAAACACCTATGAAATCTGGATTTAGCCCAAATATCTTAAATTTGCAACTTGTGGTCCTTGTTTCTTTTATATTCTGTATCTCAGTGGGACTTTCCTTGGTTATTTAATTTGATTTCCCATATCAAAGGTAAGGAATTGTTATGTGGAAAAATATTCATTTTGCAACTGCAAATAGATCCCAGGTTTTAAAAAAAAAACATTCTAGTTGCAAAAAAGAAAGAAAGAGGTGGAGGGGAGAGAAAGAGATGAAGGGAGGGAGGGAGGGAGGGAGAGAGGGAGGGAGGAGGAAAGGACCAAAGGAAGAAACAAAACAAAACAAAACCTGAATGCTCAGAAGGAAACCCCTTGATATGGCAGATTCATAAGAACTGGAGCTCAAAATGAGCTCTACCAGGTGGCATAGAGTGCAATTCAAGTGTTACACACTGACATTATACATATAAGCATAAAAAGTATAAAAACTACAAATGCACTATTCAGCATTTTCTTAATAACAAAATTATCATCTCTAAAAACCTCTAAATTTAAACTTTGAAAATAATTTACATAACATTATGACTTCATAAGAATTCTCTCAAAAAGTAGATTAAAGCTCCTTAGGAAAATAAACTATGATTATTATCCATAAGAAATATAAATTTCTCCAAATATGTCAGAACTAACTTGCTGTTTTCATTAAATAGAGCTGAATTCATCCTCACTCCCTCCTTTTCTCCTTCCATCCCTTCCCTACTCTTCCATTCTCCCTTTACTTCCCTCTTTCTCATAATCACTTTTTGTTCTTCCTTTTTTCTATTTGTTTCATTTTATTGCCTTTCCTTCTTTTCCTTCCCTTTGCTCCTTTCTCTTCACTTAGCTTCCCTTCCCTTCCTTTCCATTACCTTCTCCTTTCTCACTTCCTCTCTTTCTCTCTCCCTCTTCCTCCCTCCCTCCCCTTCTTCCTTCCATTATCTTTAAGTGTCTTACTGATAGAATGGAATGAATATGTAGAAATACCTACTTGGTTCCAAAATATAAGCCTACTATACAATTTACTGATTTTCTTAATCAACTGCTCCTTTCATATGCTGTAACAACCTATAATTCTAAATATATACCAACATATTTTCTTATCCTATTTCAATACATCTGGATAGAGAAATGATATGGTACCTGCAGTCAACATTACTTTTAATTATTGGAGATACTTATCGATTGATAAGTAGCTTTTCTTTAAAGGATGCACAGCAAGTTATCCTATTCCTAATGTGTGTTAGTGAAATATGCTGAAACCATCTTATCTAAACTGTGGATATCTCCCTTCGATCCTGCCAAAGGTTGCTTTACTTTCAAATCTGGCTTTTGTGTGCTTTAATCAATTAGAAAGGTCAGAAACAAAATAACTCTTGCTCTCCACACACATCTCCTTCTAAAACTTATTATACTAATATTATCAAAACTGGGCTTTCCTCACACACTTTTTGGGAAATATAGGTCTGTGTTTCATTTTTAAAGGATTCTTTTGTCAAGTAAGTGTGAAGAATATTCCATAACAAATATGTCTCTTGTAAATTCACACTACATATTAGCAAAATAAAGGCTTCCATCTATCCATTATAGGTCACAAAAGGGAAAATGAAACAAGACTTGTTTATAATAGTTAAATTTATTTTCAAGAGAATAATATATTTTTTCTCATACCTGTTAATGCCACAACCATTTTCTTTTAACCTCACTTTGGAAAGTATGGCCGTCAATAATTAATTATAGCTATTGCATCAGTTCTTTCTGTCTGAAATATATTGTTCCTTCTTATAACTTTTTGCTTAACTCTGCCTACATATCTTCTTCCTGTCTTTGAATTTATACCATATTATCCCACTCATTTTTACCCAAGCTCATCAAGTTGCATTTTAATATGCTCTGTTTTACATTTATTGCTAGGTATATTTCATGAAGCATGATGTCGTAAGAATTCAAATCACACTGCTCATCTTAAAACAGATCTCCACACCTAATTTCCAAGTTTTCCAATTTACCAAAGCTCTTTAGTTTTCTTTATTTTGAATTTCTTAGCTATTCAGATTATCATGAATATACTCTACCCTGTGCATGACACAAAATTACGATGCAACCTGGTACTAATTAATACCTTCGGATCTGGGAAGACATTTTTATGATAATTTTCTATTTATTTTAGTTTCCTATTATCCCAAGATATTGTGCAGTCTCTGACATATACTTATTTACATGTCTTGCGAATATATGATGCTGCCACAATCTCTAAGACTTGCCTCTAAGAACTTTAGTAATGTCTTAATCATTACACTTCATTGAAAACTTTAGTGTGAAAAGTATTTCCATAACATATACCTAAACCTTTAAATGTTGGCTTAGAACAAGTTACCAGTCAGTGACAGGTAAGCAATCATCCATTACTCACCTTACTTCATCCAGCATCTAGCACAATATCTATCACATAGAATTCAACAAATGCTTTTTGTACGAAAAAATTAATTCAAGGACTGGCCAATTATAATATAGCCAAAAAAATAAAGGAAGAACTTCAAATATTGGATGTCTTCTCACATTCTTATTAAATTCAACAGAATAATTATCCAAAACCAGATTTGTATCACACTTAAAATTTAATTAAAAATAATTTAAAAATCACTCTTCTTTCTCTTTGTCTTCCTTTTACCTACCTTTCTTCTATTCTCTTCTAGATGAACTCCTGGTTTAGAAAGGTAGGCATGGGAAAAGAAAATGAAAGAGCATCCTAAACTCAAACACTTTGTTCATTTCTTTTAGATATAAAGGAATAAATAGTTGCAAGGTATCATAGTCATAGTGGAATATGTAACATCCTTGTTAATGTTGAAACTAGGGAAGAGGAGAAGAAAAAAGAAGAATTTCAATTCTACAAACATTGCACATCCAGGAGGCCCAAAACCATGAGGTAGAAACTATATGGACCACAGGAGGAAATATATAATGCATCAAATGAATGTGCCACCAAGGGCATTGTAGATAATGTAAATTTCAATGTTAAATACCTGTATACAAAATCAATACCTGGATTAATTTGGATAGAGGTTGTGATTTTTCCTCTGTAGCACATCTCAAAATATAATGTCTTTATGAACTCTCCACAAAAGTAATGTAAATGCAGTCTACTTGGAGGAATATTTTCAGAATCCTCAGGAGACTATTCAGGTATCTAAGATTGAAAAAGTAGATGCTTATATGAAACACATAAAATGTGTCAAAAATCAAATTATACAGTATGTGTCTTAGTCAGTTGTCTTATATTCATATTCTGAATATTCTCTAACTTATGTGAAAAAAGAAGGGCAAATATTATCAGGTCATAATGAAACCGTAAACCATTTTCACTGGTTCTGACACATTTCATATATATTAGTTTAAAATGGCTGGGGAAGTAGATTCATTGTCACATTTCTTCTCTGGGTACTTAAATCCTGCAACTCTGACACTAAGCATAGAAATAGAAATAGTTTTATCCTATAAACTCTGCCCATCTTATGATTTGGGGATGTGCTATGGTAATCATTTGAATAATAGTAGGAAGGTAAATGTCAGAAATTATTTCCTTACTATGACATTTTTGTTTCAAATCCAATATCAAACCTTACTGAATGAATTATGAAAGTTGTACATTTTAAAATAAACCCTAGTTGTAATTCTCAAAATCAAGACCCCCAAAATTGGGAAAGTGACTAATTTTTTTCAAGAGAATTCACTACCCATCCTTTGTGATAGAGCTCAAGTCCCTTTTTCAATTTGACTGCTTTGGGCCTCACCGAATTCCACCACTCTACTTGCCTGCGCTACGTAAGAGAACATTTCTTTATGTTCAATATTGCACTGTTCCTATATTTGTGTTGTTTGTTTGCCCAAATTTATCTCCTTAAGAGAAGAGGTTATGTGTATTTATATTTTATATTCATTATTTTACAGAACCAAACAGATTGAACAGTGATAAAATTCTTGTAGGTTGACCAAATGTACATTGATCATTTCTTTAGACATGATGTTTCTAACACATCTTGGCTCTGTTTAATAAACACTATAGATAGGTTTGTATTAGGGACATCTCATTTTGCTTTTTTAGATAATATCTTAAAATAGAAATTGTCTGAAATTTGTAAAGTAGATAATCTCTTTCTTTTCCCAAAATGAGTTAGCCACAATACACTGATTGGCTAATGGTAAAACCTCAGGTACTTTCTGCAGCAAAAAGTTTCTGATTGATTAGCAATAGAAGATTTCCTCACCCTACCCTCTCTATAATAAAAAAAGAAGATACAAACAATCTAAAGTCCACTAATCCATCCTTTCAATTATTTAGAAATATTTCAAGACAGACCTTTAGAAGTTTTTATTGTGCATCTTTTCTAAGCCAACTACTATAACTATAAAATGCTCACTATTTAACACAATCCAATTATGTAGCATGATTATATACATTTACAGAAAAAGACGTTGAGTCTCTGAGCGGCTCAAAACTTGACTTAGGACACTTAGAACACCTAGATGGAACTAGGATTTTCACCCAAGGCATGCGACTAAAGAAGCCACATACCCTGTAGAGAATGCTAAGGATACACCTATCACATGACAGTCAGTGATAAATATGAAGCATTATTCTTTAGCAGTCAGTATTTATACATTTTTCTTCCTTTATTTTTATTTAGAAATACTTCATAGCTACCAGTGTACTTATATACTTTACCCCTATGTTTTGACTTATTTTTTTCTAATAAGACTGATTCATTTATTTAACCCAGCTCTGCTAACCCAAGGATTACTGGCTGGCACAGTCAGTCTGTGGTAAACTAATCTAAAAATTTTGAATCTCTGGTCTTGGACTAATCAACACAAAACACTAAGTGAATAAAATGACTCAATGTTTATTATAAAATCTATGAGAACTAATTCTATTTTCATGAGAATTATGCATTTATGCATTGTTT
This sequence comes from Tolypeutes matacus, assembly GCA_026826555.1. Classification (NCBI taxonomy): domain Eukaryota; kingdom Metazoa; phylum Chordata; class Mammalia; order Cingulata; family Chlamyphoridae; genus Tolypeutes; species Tolypeutes matacus. The sequence continues at coordinate 5,975,598 of JAKSZT010053791.1, forward strand.
GGTTTCCATTTGGTCAGCATTTACAGTATTAATGAGGACTGCTCAGACTGGTGCTCACAATTCATCAAATTCCCTCTTGAAGCTTCCTAGACTTGAGCATGAAGAGTCTGTTGATGATGTCTGCAAAGGAGGCAAAGCTAACTAAGACTCATCTGTTTTCAGTGACATGAAATCTAGACTTTAACAAATATGCCAGGGATGTACAGCTTCTACAGGTGTAATTTGACCTTTTTGTTTAATTCGGGCACTGAAAATTATTAGATCTAGATTTAGCTTTGCAAAATCACTTCAACAACATTAAAATTATGCTGGTTATACAATACAAAAATGCCTTTTAATGGAAGGTTTGACCTGCAGAAAGGTGAATAATTTGCATCAATTTTTGTGCATTATGTTCAACTAATGAAGACAAATGTATTCATTCATTTCACTAAAGCTGAAGAACTGGAGACCGGCAATTTTACGTATCTATAATGATGAATATTACAGTACTTATTACATGATGAATTGGGAATGCTAAAAAGGGATGATGAGCAAAACAGGAAAACCATGCTTTGCATACTGACTTCTTTTTTTATAAACACTGGCATCTGCCTTAAACAAACAATATGCCTCCCTTAGTACCAATTCTACATCTCTCACATCATCAAATAATGAGAAATGAAGAAGCAGTGAGACCTCATGCACTTAAAATTAGAAAATAGAAGCAAAAAAAAAAAAAAAAAAACCCAAAATTTCACATTGTTCACATGTCAGTGATGCACCTTTAAAACAGTCAAAGATACAACCCAATGTAACATTTTTTACTTTAGGGTGATTATGTGTAAGGGCATTATAATGAGATAAAAGTTACTTGAGAACTATTACTAGGACAACTGCTATTTTTTATTCGTTAATATAAAATATGTTTTAAAACATTAGTTTGTAAAGGTAACATAGAAATTCAATTATGAAATAAGGATGTACTGTGATATTTATAACTAATTTAGTAAATATGTTAGAAACAAAAGGTATATGACAGTTTTGTGTGTGGTAAAATTGTCTTTAAATTTAATCTTATATTATATGGCATTATAGATATATCACTTCATTGTCTAATTCCCCTTTACATTGTTCATGTATAATATGTATTTAAGAAATTTTTTAGCTATGATATGACTAACTTGGATTGAATTCACAGAAACAGCAATTCACAGACTGTTTAAAACTGACTTGATTTAATCCCACAAATAAAATAGGAACAACTGAGATTATGGAAAATTCTAACATCATTGACAATATGCACAGACAGGAGTACACCGTCCTCTATCCCCTTTTCAGCTGCCATATATATCCCATATGTTATTAAAGTTGTGAGGGAACAAATGAATGAAGGATGCCACTCACTCATTGCTAAAACTAGAAATAGTTTACAATATTTCTATCAAATTGAACACAGCAAAGCAAAATAACACCAACTGGCCCTAATGGATTTTTCTGAACTGCTGCTTCACTACCAGCTCTTGGACTGCTGAATCTGCCTAGTCCTCAAAGTGCAATATGCACTCAATATTCAACAGAGAATTTAAGAAGCCTTTTAGCATGGGTGAACAGGAGGGAGGCCATGCAGCCAAAAGTGTGATTAAGTAGAAACGCTTCCTCTTCGGATAAATAGATTATCACCTGCGGAGAATTAAGAGGTAAGCCCACAACTGATCACACATTTTAAATATATCCTAATGAAAATTGCTATGGTTTGCTTTTTTGCTTTTACCTCAACCAGAGTTAAATTTTTTATTCTTTTGAATGAAATAGGATGTTCAGTTAACGTATCATGCATGAGTAAGAACACCAACAAATCTGCAATACGGTAAATGGTTCATTAAAATAACATTTCTACGGTCAAGGAAACTATGAAAGGTATTTAATGTCACCCCAAACTTAATTAAACCAGCTTGTGCTTATTTAGCATTTACCTTCACATCATTGTTAATTGCTCCACTAAGGGGTTTTTGTGTAGACAGAGATTCCCTAATTAAATAGCTTATATCTGAGTCATTCAGCAATCTCACAACATACTTTGGGCAGTAATCATCCCACTCCGAGTGATGAATGGTGATAGAGAGGTACCTAGATGAATCACACAGGAGGAGGCATAGTAGGCAAAGAGGAGGACACATTTTTTTCAAAAAAGAAGGAAAATTATCTAAATGTATTTCTCTAGTTTCCGATTTTCTACTCCAAAAGCCTTATGGTATTTTCTGTTTTAATCTCCTGCACCCAACCACATGTGCCTCTGTGACAATATCTGAAAATCTGAGTAATGATAAAAGGTAAGAAAAGGAAGATCTTCTCTTTGATCACACTTAGAATATTAGTAAAGATGAAATTTTCCTTATGGATTATAGCTCCTGCAGATAGAAACTAAAAGTTCTGCGAAATTTCTGGAACTGATCTAAATTTTCCAGAACCTGAGCATATACTGCTCCGTTTTGAATCTACTTATCTCATTAACTCTTGCTTTGAAAAGAGCAAGAGACTTCTCACACTTTAAATGCATTCCTTTGTGATTTTAAAAAAAACTAAATTAAGTAAATTTGTTTTACAAATAATCTTCAATATGCTAGAGCAAAGATGACACAGAAGGAAAATGCTAATACTTTGGAAATGCAGATTATGATATTGCTTGATAGTCTATGGCAAGAAAGGCAGAATTTCACTCAAATAATAGAGTTGCATTTCACTGTGTTTATTAATGTCAAAATAAATATAAGTAATTCATGACACCATATTGCTAGCAGATGTAGCACCGGAAAATCCCTAATTACTGCCTGAAACCTTTTTCTCTTAAGTATTTTAGGAGTGAAGTGTAAAATGTCTCTTTCTAGAACATACTACTTTGATATAGTTACATGAGGGAGTTAAGATTCTCTCTTAATGTACTGAGTTTAAAACCATTTTAATTTTATATATGATTCACTACAGTTGGAAGTTTAATATTATCAAGTTAAACAGAAGAAAACAAGTTACCTGAGAAAGAGAAATAAAAAGCATATTGCAATACTGTCAGCTGTTTTATATTCATGCCTTTGAACTTAAAAACAAATTTATCTCCCCCATAATTAGGTTTGCATCTCATTACCTGAAGAACTTCCACATAATATCCAAAACACCCCATTATATAATTGACCACCAGTACATGTGGATTCAGCAACACTTGCATATTTTTGGAGAAAGAAATTCAGGTTATCTTTTACCCGTTTCTACAATGACTATGAAATAACTATTTTGAATCTACTATATAAATGCCGGAATACATAGTATCACAGGGGTTAGTAACCTGAAATTCTGTCAAAGCCAGTTCAAACTCTTCTGAACCATAATAAACTTCAGAAGAGTTTACCAAACATGATAGAACTTAATATTGAATTTTTTGGTGAAGATATTGTGGTGGAAATTTTTGTATTGTCAAGACATTTGAAGCAAAAATGTCTACTTACCAATTTTTAGAAATTAATTTTTCTTTTTTACTTACCATTTAGAAGCAGATGCCCAAATTGTTTCTCTGCCTTTATAGTCTAACAAAGCATAGCAAGACGTATTTGGTTTAAAAAAAAAAAAATTGCTAATGGCATATGGAGAGACTGTTTTCCTTCTCACAGCAACTAAGATTAATGAACAAAGAACATGTCGCTGACATCTAACCTACCCATTGGGGTGCCAACGCCATAACCTTTGGAGTCTATAAGGCCGCCAATCTGAGTTAGGTTACAGTTCCGCTGAGTGACAAACTCAATGGTTGTTGACTCCATTAAGAAAGCATAATCAGAGGTGAGGACTCGCTGGATGCCTTCTTCATTACTTTTGACGAGCACTGACTGCCTCCTGCTACTCATAAAGGCCCACATTTTGTCATATGTAGAGATTTTTGATTTCTGAGGAAAAATAAAGTACATTTTCATTGTAAGATATTTAATAGTTTCTATTCACTCCTACAATAATTAGATAGAATGTATTATATCTAACTTACAGTGTTCTTATAATTGCATTATAACAATAAGACATATAAACAAACAAAAGATCAAAATCTGTATTAAAAGTTTTCTCATAGTAATTCCTTTTAATATTACTAGGTACAGTAGAGATTTATTTAACAAATATTTCTAAAATTTCCTAATGCTCAAGAATGCACAGCTATTAAGACATAGAAGATAATAAATAAATGCAAAAAAGAACAAGATTAATAAAGAGCATCTTTTGAGCTTGTAAATACCTCACGTGAATACCTCCTGTGTAGAATTTTATCTTTCAACATTACTATAGCATTGGATTTGGAAGACAGACACTGGACACAGATTGACACTGTAACATTGTAAGAATTGTGGTTTTTATTTTGTTTTATTTATCACTTATTATTTTTCCACTTCGGTTATTATACAACAGATGCCACATTAACCCCCAAGGATACATAAAGGTATGTGTTGAAGGTATGAGGGGAATTTGTTACAAATAAGAATGTTATAAATAAGTATGACTACATTTTCACTCAGACACAATTTGGTCACCACCGAACTTCTTTTAGTCTGTTTCAAGACACCACGAAATCCATCATTCAAGTCTACTCACAGAGATTCCTGGACCAATAAAATTGAATCGTTTTTATATACAACTTAAAATTCTTGGTAGGGCCTAATAGGGTTTCATTGCTAAAGAAAAGAAATGGCTTTTGCTCAGAATACACTAATAACACATAAACATGGAAGGTTAGGATCGGCTTATTGAAAACTCTGAAATCCTGATTCTTGTTTAATTTGTAATCAAATATAAGAAAAAAATAATGATGCTTCAAACACAAGGAGCATAATCTTTATATGGGAACATTGTTATAGAATATTGGAACTATTTTCAAGCAAATAGAAAAAATATGCAGTCTTTCTACAGCTTAAGCCTACTTTCATCCTATACCTTCAAGATCATAAATATGATATTAGCACTACTTCCAGTAAAAGGCAGGTGAACAATAATACTGAGAAAAATTCTAGCATTATTTCAATGATAAAATGAGAAGAAAAAAATGGAAAAAAAAAAAACTAAAGTTACAATGAGTACTTTATAAAAACAGGGATAGCGTTAAGGCTAAGAGATGGCAGAAATGCAAATTTTTGGTTTCCAGTGAAGCACTAAATCTTGCTTAAAAGGTCAATGGTTGGATGATTGCAAGAAAGCACTAAAGCATCTAGAATAATATTGATAGTATTACAAATTGGGGCAGTTGTGGTGGCATGTCAATTAATTTTTTCAAAGTAAAATAACCAAATCTTGGAAATAGAGAAGGAAAATGAAGGAATATTTAATGTTATAATGAAATTCTTAATGAAATCATTAAGACCAGAAATGAGAATTTACATAGACTCATTTGCCTATTAAATCAGTAACACAATCAGGATAACTATAACAAATTTACTTCATTTTCAACAGTTAATAATTTTCCTCCTAATATTTTGCTCTAGGTTAGGCCAAAATACAAACTAAAATCAAAACTAGAGTTGACCTTTAGGTTGAAGGGATTATATGTAAAGAAGTAAAATTTGACAGTTAATTTTTATTTAATGAAGCTGTAACTAATGATGGTTAAACACAATCCCATAAATGATATTCCACTAAAAATTACTATGATCAAAAATGCACATACATTATTTGACAATTTAAAAAGTTACATCTTTAATGGAAGTGGTGATACTATAATACACACAACTTGGGTATAATCTCTAGGGCCAAATCAAGCAAAGGGTTAAGAAAGTGTACAAGAACTTATTTTACCTGTATTGACCATAAAATTGCCTAAATTCCTTGCTTTGTTTTGGTTATAAGAATATGCTATTGAGGACTAGCATTTTTGTCCCACAGGGTGGGGTAACATATTTGATGTGAGGGAGTATTGGAATAATCATTTAAATAGTATAATTATATCTTTCTATTTTTATAATATTAAAAATAGTACTTTCTCATTTAAGCACCATTTAGACCACACAATAAATTTAAGAGCATTACATTTTATAACAGTAAATGAATATATCCATTGTTAATATTTTGAAAAACACAATATGATAAAACTATAAGTATAGAACATGATTAGGATACAAGAATATCTAACAAGAGTGAAAAGGAACAACTCTCCCAAATTGCAAGTTAGAAATGATAAAAATTGTAACTAATAGAGTTGCAAAATAAAACACATGCAAAATTTAGGACATAGAATAAAAAAAGTACTTTTTATTTATCTTAAATTCAAATTTAACTGCATTTTCTGTGTTCTAATTTGCTAAATCTGATGACCCTTGACACCAGACAACTCTAAAATATTATTTAAAGATGTGTAGCCTCAAAGTTCTCATTGAGAATGCTGTATACAATAATTTTGAGAAGACAGAGCTGTATTCATACACCTCTGTGGCAAAAATAGGTATGTTTTCCTGCTCATATAAAAAAAAACTCTCGTAAAAAAACTGTTAGGTATCAAGATTTTGTATTTCTAGATAATTTTAAATAAATGAGTATAGTTTTGATTAAAATAACTTTTCCTCCATACCAATAACATTATGATATATATAGTTTAAACATTTTCATTGAACTGTAAATATTTAATTCATTTTGCTTAGGAGACCATTATAAAAGACCCCAGCCTCCATCATTCAAATGGAAAAGAACCACATCAAGCCTTTTTGTCTATTTTTCCAATTTTTTGAAAATTTAGCAGTGACTTCTTTTCACTTCTCAATTCTGATTGTAAAACACAAGTCTTTGCAGAAAGATATAGGGAATATAATCAAAAGCCATCACTAACTTTGTATGTTCTTTTGTTGTTGTTTTAGAATGACAATTGCTTGGTTGTGTAGAACCTGATCTCTAGGTTCAGAGAAGCAGAAAAACGACATCTCAGAATCAGAGATGGTTGTTTTCTCACTTCCATTACTCTATATGTCATAAAAGTAAGAAGAAATAGACGCTTTAGCTCTTCTATCATTTAATCTTTCTTGCATGGAGGCTAATGTCACTTATATGATCCACATTAATCTTCCCAGAAAGTTTGTAAATATCAAGGAAAATTTTTGAGAATTGAGACCTGTTAAGCCATTTAACAACTATTTCTGTAGGAAGTTGAAAAGGAGGACTAATCCTTAAGATTTCTTGGCAATTTTACTACCTTCATTGTTGTAATAGTGAAGGAAATATTGTGCTTCACAGGTTTAAAAAGAAAATGTCTGCATAGCATGAATTTTACTGAATTTAAAGCAGCTAGGATTGCTTATAAAGTATTTGAAACAAACTCTTAGACTGACCATGAAACTTAAGATTTTATTTATTCCCTATAAATCTGTCCATTCATAAATCAGTTACTTACACTTAAAAACAAACAAACATATATATAGACAAACTTTGAATGATGGATGATTGAGTCAGAAGTAAAGATCATTAGTACTTGATCTCTTATTGATGTGATAATATATATGGGGTTTTTATTGCAAGCCACATGCATTTAAGTTTATGTATTAGTCAAAAATCCTTACCAATCTCATGGCATTGTTGTGAGGATCAAATAAGATACTATATAGGTGTAAAGGTATTTTTTATAATTCCATTTTTTTTTTCACAGAAAGTATACCACCACCAAATGTGTCAGTGTTACTTTTCCTAAAAAAAATACAAAAGACTCTGGCAAAGAATGCAAGTTGAACGCATGCTCTTTCCTATAGCATGAAACCACAAGGTTAAAGAGAATGGGAAAACGGACAACAGAAACACAATTTTGGAATCTGAATTATATTGGAGTTAACCAGCCCAGGAAAGTTGAATCTTAAGCCAACAGTAGGAAAAACCAAGAGCAAAATGATTTGGCCTTAGAAGCTCCAAAATCTCAGAGATTGGCAGTTTCACATCATTCTCAAAGCCAGAATGAAGATGGGCCTAATGAAAGTAGAATTTATGGAGAGAATCTGTGAAAAGCAGTTGGATCTTTAAAGCCCTTCCCCATCTATGAGCAGCATGATGACTGCCCCACCTCCACCCAAGCAAAGAACTGGAGGTTTTATTCTGTTTAGAAGAAAAAAGAGCACAACTGGGTACAGTTGGTGTTGGTTGCCATATTTAAACGGGAAGGAATAAGTGGATGCCTATAGCAACTATTGACACCTGGCAGCCCTGTCCCTGTCTTCATTCTTTGAACATTTCCAGGTAGGATAATAAAAGATTTTTTCAAGAGAATCTAAAGTGCTCCAGAGAAGAAATAATAACAATGTTAATAATAGTGGTAATAATAATAAAGTTCAACATGTGCCAGACATTATTCTCAATTATTTGTAATTATTAAATCATTACATTTTTACAGGAATTCTATTTTGTAGGCATTTTTGTTGCTATTTTATAAATGTGAGACCAAAAGACAGAAAGTTTAATAATTTGCCTAAAACCACAAAGCTAATTAGTGGCAGAGACAGGATTCAAACATGAGAACAGGGTTCACATTCCTAATTACTGCACTACCCAAAATCTAAAGACATCTATCTTGGAATTTCTAACAAAATGACCTACTACATCAACCTAAAGTGAAACTCACAGTTTGCTAAGCCTTAAGTAAGCATGCAGAGCTTGCAAAGAGCCTTTTAGGGCCTATTAAACATGAGAAGGTAGTCAAGGATAGGCAGATACTTGAGGAGAGCCTCTAACATGAAGGATAAAGATTGAAAAAAAAAAAAAAAAAGAAATGTAATAAAAGTTTTCTGAGAGGTAAAAGATACTGTGTAAATTCAACCAGTTTTCAAATGGACTCTGTTGAAAGAGAGCATATTCAGAGAACAGATACATATTAAATATCTGATATTAAAATTGAAAAGCTCAAATGAAATATTGAAAGATTAAGTTAAAGAACTCTATCAGACTAAAAAGTTGAGGAGACATGGAAGGAAAGAATACCCTGAACAAGTAATATTAGCTGATATCTGAAGGATGAGTATAAGTCAAGTACAAGAACTTTCTAGGCAGAGGGAAAATCTGTTAAGAGATGCTACCTTCAGACATGAAAATACTGGGTTGGGATAATTGGAGGATGTCCTTTTTGCCAAGGGCACTGAGAGGGAGGGAACATGGTGCCAGAAAGCAATAGAGAAATAGGGGCTGAGCCACTCTATTATTGCACAATAGTTTATTGAATTATATGATATGGGAGTCACAAATCTAGTTACTGACCAGGTTTTGCAAATAGTTAACATGCAAGGACAGAATGGATATTTGCCTTCATCATAGGAGCAGTGAGAAGCCATAGCAGGGTTGAGACGGACTGGGGATGGGTGTTACAATCAGATTTGCATTTTGAAGTAATCACTATGACAGTTATTTCAGGAATGGTTAAGTAGTGAGTGGATGATAAAAAGTACAGTGGGATCAAAGATGAGTCATAAGATCAAACTTCATGGCATTTCAAATTTCATGGCTGGCAGAGAAGGCTGAGTCTGGAAAAGAGACATAAAAGTGTACAGAGATGAAAGAGGAAAACCTGGGAATTGTAGGGCTGTAGAAACCAAGGCTAGAGAGTGTTCAATGAAGGAGTGATCAACTGTCCTGTTATTTCTGAAAAACAACATAGAATGAGAATTGAATAATGTCCTTTAGATTTGGCAACAGAAAATTCTTTAGCCATTTTAGCAAGAGCAAATTGAGTGGATTGAAGAAGAATTTGGTGACAATAAAATGGAGCCAATAAGTTAAAAAAAAAAAAAATCAGATTGTAGGTTCTGAAAAAGAAGAAATCCAAGGAAGTAGGTAGAAGGATATTTGGGATTACTAAAGATTTTCAAAGATTAAAGAGATTTGAACATGTTTAAATGTCATTGGCAAAGTATCCAGTAGAAAAGAGCAGTTTAATATAAAACAGAGAAAAAAGATAATTGATAATGAAAAATCCCTAATAAGATAGCCCTTGAGTGGACTAAATGAGGTTAAAAACACTGCAATTGGCTTCATCTCTGAATTCAAAATATTTACATTAAACATGTGGAGTTATAGTTACACTCTAAGACCTAGCTAGATTTATTTTTATTAAAGTAGAAAGTTCTCGAACATTCTGAAAATAAACTTTTAAATCTCTAAGGGTAAAATAAATAGATGAAAGCTGGTGACCAAGTGTTCACAAATATCCATTTTTTTACCCTCTGATTTCTCCTGACCAAAATTTAGTCAGGTTTCTCTCCTCTCCATAGGCCCCTGAATTCTGTTTAGCCCAAACCTGACCAAGTATTACAAAGTGGAACATGCTTCATTATCAGGTTATCCTGAGAATCGACTGACCACAGTGAGACTTGTCTCTTATTAGAATCCTTTGGCCATTTCCCACTTGCTTGCCCAACTTCCCCTTAAAAGTTTCTGCTAAACTCAGCTAAACATTCTCAGCTCTGTAAAAGAAAACTCTTGCAGTTTTCCGAATTTAGAGCATTCTCCCTATTAAGATAGTCTTTCTAGATTATATCTCTCCTTAAATAAGTATAGATTGTTTTTATTTGACACTAGACACTAAATTTAGGAATAAAAATAAAATTAAAAAACAATGGTATGTTCAGTGTCAGGGTTGTATGTAGAATATCTCAGAAGAAAGGGCATATCAAGCTAGAATTTGAACTAAAACTTGTAGGTGAAAAACTGTGGGCACGTTAAAATAACTTCCTCCAATATATTTTTCTCAATGGTTTTGTGACTGATGATTGGTTTCTTTCAATGAACTATCTACTGATCACTGCCAGGAGATCTGATAAAAACATGCACAGGGACTAAGCTGCTGAATCAAAATGTCCACAACCTTTGAAGTTCCTCTAGCTACAGTGATTCAGATAAGTGGGAGTCAAGACTGAACAGTAGGAAAAACTTAGGAATTGGGACACAGCCTAACTCTATTCATTATTATTGCCAAGTTGATTAGGAAAGACTTTCTAGAAGAATGTATTATTTAAGAGAGATATGGAAAATGAAAGTTAGGTAGTAGGCTAAGAATGTCATAAAATAATTCTCTCTAAGGAAAATTACAGTATAGCTAAGTAAAAAAAAATATTGAATTAGTGAAAAAAAACATCTTATTCTACTCCTTTAATTCACAAAAGAGAAAATCAAAGATACTAAAATTTTGTTTTTTGTAAAAATTTGGTTAAAAAAATTACAAGGGGAGGTAGATGTGTAAAGAGAAAATGACAGAAATTACTGCATCATGATATTATAGAAGAATTTTAATTGCATACAAGATAATAACTTCTTTGACAAAATGAAAAGCATTCCTAAGTATTACCTTTCTGGTTGTACTGTACATAGTGATTTATAAAGATAAAGTTGAGCAAATAAATTACCATGTTGCAGAGAAATTTCTTGAAATGCATTTGAAAAACAAAACACTATAGTGAAAAAACATATTTAAAATTTTCTAAATAAAATCATCTTATTCTATCACTTAACTTAACCCTATCTGCCACTCTGAATATGATCATTGATTTCTTTACACTTTATTCCTCCTTTCCTTACTTTCCCACCCCCAATGAAAACACTTTTCTTATTTTATATAGCTTCTGTGTTACATTGGCTGGAAAAGGGGTGCCAATGTTTAACAGTGTTTATTTTATCAAAATGTTGAAGCTCTTAAGCTGATTTAGATTTTGCTATGTCAGCACAAAAATAATAAAACTAGTTCACAACTACTGTCTTCTTTTAAACAGCAGTTTTCATGGCCTATGAAACATCAACAGAAAGTTAAAAGATTCTTACCAAGAATAAAGTTGAAAAGAATAAAAAGAATAGCACTTTTTAAAATCCATAGCTGCCAAATAATTTTGTGCTTTAAAAACAGCATTTGGCATAAACTTTTAAAATGTTTTAAACACAAAGCTAGTAATTTAACACATAAGATATATTAGAAATAGTTTCTAATAGAACTCTCAAGAAAGTTTGCAACCTGAAAATTATTTGGTTCTTTAAAGATCTCACATAACTAATAGATTTTAGGAGACATTTTTCCTGAGCATTTAGAGAGAGATTTTTAAAAGTTGGTAAGATATTAGTGTAAGGGTAGTGCTTTGTAATTTTGTTTCTTTTCCTTCTAAATGTTACAAAAACCTAATAAGGTAAAAATTACTCTTGTACCACTTTTCTTTTATTAGAAGCAACATATTTTGTAAATATAATGCCAACTTCCTTTAAAAGAATGCCTAAATGAATTCTTCACATCTATTCATTTTGCTTGCTGTCAAATAGAAATTAGAATTTAGAAACCATCTTGGGCTCATTGTCAGCTTTTCTAAACCGGTCAGCCTGCGTAAAAGTGATTATGAAAATAATATTAGCAATATTTGTGTGACCTCTTGAAGTAGGACTTGAGAATCAGCTTTTTAAGTATGCCCTAGAGGAAAACGTATTTCCATGAATGAGATGAAAAACCTTTAACATAATAATTGATTTAAATATAATACCTGCAAGTATCAACAAAATAAAATCGAGTACTATTTTGTAATATGGTTTGGTAAACCTAATATTAGAACTATTTGCTGCACTAAGATCTTTTTTAAAAGTTCACCAAGTTGTACAAGAACCAAAACATTACAAAGTAACACCCCCCAAATAATTTATTTGTATTAAGAATAAATTCCAATTCTCCTAGTTTAAAAGCCAAATCTTCAGGAATAAATGTGTTATATCTCCTAAATCAACTAATTGAACTTTGGTGTATGGATGAAATACTGTGATTTCAATAACAGGCAATCATTTCTGAGCATTTTTCTAATTAACAAAGTAAATTTGGTGGTTCTAGGCACTTCAGTTATTTCTTTTCAATTTTTAATTCTATCTCAAATATTTGGTCATAAATGCTATAATGATATTCCTTATAATTTTTTTTTAAAAGTCCATAATATGTGGTCTGAGAAAAGTCCATACCAAGGTCTCCCTTGCTAAGGGAGAATTTGGCTCAGATATGCATTTTCATTTTTTATTACAGTAAATAAATTACCAACAATACTGGAACATATGTGTCAGGTAAGAACAGCTGAGCCCCTATCTGGACTCATCTGACCTTGGTCACTAGGAAATTAGAATTAATTCAGGAAAACAGGACTGAAGCCATATGTGGTTGATATCAAAGGTGGATCTGAGTTTCGTACAGTGACCTGAAAAGCATTCAGTTGTTAACAAACCTGTCAGTCCTTGGAATAATTCTGGAGGCTTTATCTCAAAGCATCTGCAATTTCTTAAACAGGATATTTGAAGGGAAGGACAATGGCACGGTGAGAATTGCTCTTGTTGGTATTACTGTTAGTTAATAGAGGAAGAGGAGAGGGCAGAGTGACTGAGCATAATATGACGGGCAGCAAGTTTAAAATAATTTGATGCAGGAAAGGCAATTATCATTTTTAGGCAGTTGAAGCTTTTTATGATAGTACATTCTGCACCAGTCAGAATCCCAGATGAGTCTCAACTGTCATTGCATTTTGTTTTTCAAATGAAACATCTTGAACTTTGTTGGTCGAATGTTTTCTTTGCTTATAAGTAATAGATATCAACAATATGATTCATTGGTATTTGGCCAACTTGAAATAAAATTAAGAAACTTGACTCTTCTAGGTCAATGTGGGACCTTGAATAAGCCACAATTTCTTGGTCCTATCTAATAAAAAGGTTCCTTACCAATTTCACAGAAATGTTATGAGGAATAAATAAGAAAAGGCACCTAAAGTCATATTGACAAACCATAAAGCTCTCTGTAAATAACATGATTTATCTTTATTGCCATTTTTATGTAGTCAGCCAGTAGAGATAAATACCATATGCACTAAATGTTTATATTTAAGCAGTTGCCTTTAACTCCTAGGGAGTTGGGGAAGAGGAGATTAAAAGCTTGGTACACTGGCTCGGTCCAATGACAAGCCTACTTGATAACAATCTTTACAATTTAATACAATTAAAGTAATTGTATCAGTGATTATATGAATCATAAATTTGAGGTGCATTTTAACTAAAAGTTAACCTAGGGTCTTTGAACTTGCTGTGCTCTCTAGCTGGAATGCACTTCCCCCACATATGTATGTGCCTCACTACACTTCCTATTTATTTATTTATTTATTTATTTATTTATTTATTTATTTAGAGAATTTGTAAGTTTACAAAACAATCATGCATAATGTGCAGAATTCCCATACATCATCCTTCCACCAGCATCTTACATTGTTGAGGAACATTTGTCACAGATTATGAAAGAACATGATCAGACTATTACCACTAACTATGGTCCAAAGTGTACACTTGGTATATTTTTCCATATACCCCTAATATTAACACTCTGTATTAATACTGTACATTTGTTGTAGTTCATGAGAGAACACTCTCATATTTGTACTGTTTATTTATTTATTTATTTTTATTTTTGTACTGTTAACCACAGTACATTTTCTACCCTCCCATGCCTACTTTCTTTTGATCTTTGCTTAAACATCAGCTTTTCAAGAGGTTTACACCATTTGCCCTATTTATAATTGCAACTACTCACCCATCCCTGATATGTGTTCTCCTTCTCCTGCTTTATTTTTATCCATAGTCGTAATGATGATTGTGTAGTATATTATGTATTCCTTTTGTTCTACTTATTTACCTTTTCAGTTTCTATCTCATTTACTAGAAGATAAACTTTATTAAAGTAGAAACTTTTGTCTTGCTCTATTCATTACCGCACCCCTAAACTTAAAACTGTCTGGTATACAGCATGAAAAAATGAATACATACAATGGAGTTATTTCTATTGTATTGGAGAGTAAAAGACAAAATATTAGTTTCAGCTTTGACATTACCAAGTAAAGTGATCTTTGATAAGTAATTTCATTTCTCTAGAACTTAATTTTCTCATCAGCAAATAAATGGGTTGGACTAGGGGTTCTTAACCTTTTTTGTTCCACTGACCCCTTTGCCAGTCAGGTGAAAACTACGGACCCCTTACTAAGTACACACTATTGTGTATTATTTAATAAATATATCATACCTGCACCAATATGTACCCACAAGAATAATGATTTTTGAATTTCAATTCAAGCTCATGGACCCCTTGTAAAGAACCCCTGGGCTAGACCATTTAAATGTTAAGATATCTTTCAACGACAGGCTATGTATCTGTGAATATTTCTGGAAGAATTACACATTTATCTCTTCCTCGCAGATTCTCTTTAAGGCTTAATTCAATAAGCAAAAAACAAATATCACTGGTCTAGTTTTAAAGCAAAGCATAAATATAGCCACATCATTACACATAATTAATAATAATTTTAAGCTCTATTTCAATGTTAAAATGTAGCTTTTAATGCACTAATGAAAAATCCTCTTATGCATTTCACACTCCACATATCTCAAGGGTGGGAAGTAGGCTTAGTAGCCTCTTTAATTTTTAGATCATCGCTCTCTCATCCCCTCAGGAAAACAAATGAAGGTAAAAAGCCCAGTTCTTTTAAAGTCCATGCCATAAAAACTTACCACATTTCTCTTACTACCCTTCAATTCTTCCTGTATATTTCCATCATTTTGAGAGTACTGTGCTATCCTGATGCATGCTTCCTCACAGTGATGAACTATAAATGTATAACAAATGACTCTCTTGGAAAAGTGAGAAAGGCTCTGAGTTATAATGTTTGCTAAGTTTTGTAGTTTAAAAACTCTCACAACAAATAAGCCAATTTCAACCTATGGACATGATGTCAACGAAATGGTAAAATTCCTGAAAATTTAACTCCTGTAAATCCCTACAAGCCAGCTCCAGCACACCAGTGTTTCTTCTTCACCAAAAATCCTGAGTGACTTTTCAATTGTTTGTCAGTCATCTCCAGTGATTTTTTAGGAGTGACACAGCCACCCAAATCCATAGTCAAACAATATTTGTATTTTTCAACACCTGAATTTGCTTTATTTTTTAAAGCATTTACTAAAATGTCCTGCTATATTATTAGAACCTTTTTCTTTACTAGATTGCTTATTCCATTTTTTTCATGGTCACATTTTCCAAACTCATTGGGACCTCCTGTCCATTAAAGACCTAGTGTCCTGCAATTCATTGGATCTTTCTGCTTCCTTTCTATTCCAATTTATTTAGGTAAGCTTCCATGACCCATCAGTTCAATATTATTCACTAATTTCCAAAACATACTAACTATTCTTTATTTACTTTGGACCACTGAAGTATGATTAATAGTGTCCCCCAAGAATGCATGTCCACCTAGAACCCCAGAATATAACCTTATCTGGAAATAGGGTCTTTATAAATGTAATTAAGGTAAGGATGGGGTCAAACACAGAGAGACTCAGGGAGAAGTTGGCCATGTGAAGAAGGAGGCAGGGACTGCAGTTATGCTGCCACATGCCAAAGAATGTCAGGAGCCACCAGAAGCTGGAAGAGGCAGGAAGAAATGCCCCTAGAGCCTTTGGAGGGAACAGTTTCAGATTCTGGCCTCCGGAAATATTAGAGAATAAATATCTATTGTTTTAAGCCACCAAGTTTGTAGCAATTTCTTGTGGCAGCCCTAGGAAACGAATACAATCATCTAACCCAACCCCAACTCTGAATGAAGCAAACTATCCGAATCCTCTGAGTCTGCATCAAAGCCACACAGCATTGCTGGAGAAAGTCATACTACAAAGTATTGTGTTAAGTGGATGCTCAAAACTTCCCAGAAAGCTTAATACTTCTCTCAAATTATTCTCTCCAATCCCTATTTCAACTTTCTTCCCTTTCCTGAAACCCAAAATCTTCTGTGGACTCATTCACTCTTGGCCAATTACCTTACCTTGACTTCATAGGAAAAAATGAAACCATGTATACGAATGTACCCAAAGACCAATCCAAAAACCTTCTTATATTATAATCTCTCCTCTTATCCTTCAGTTCTGTTGTCCACAGTGATTCCTTCAATTTGTGCTATGGAGCTCATCACATCTTTGTGTCATTTTCAGGAATTATAAACAATTGATTCTCTCTTATCATACCCTTTTAACTGACAACATTTAAGGATATTCAAATCTTGTCGATTTTAATTTTTCCCTCCATTAAAAAATATCTACCACTAGTTACTATACTTTTTCTCCCCTCCCATTGGCAACAAAATTCATAAGAAGTTGTCCTTATTTCCTACTCAGTCTTCTACCCACTCCAATCTGCCTTCCAATCCCATCCATTTATTCAAATTAATTTCAATAAATACCTCAATGACCTCTATATGTTCTTGAGACTGCTCCTAAAAGCTTTCCTCCTTCTACCCTGTCTCTCTCAGCATAGACATAGCTAGTTGTTGACCCATTTGCCCCTTATTTCTTTCCAATGGAACCTTTTTCTAACAGAACATATGTGACCTATTCTCTCTTTCATAGTAGATTGGCCATGTACTTAAACTTGCCCAATGGTATAATCATAAAATGTTAATGTGGCCTCTGATGACCTCCTCATGATAAGACAGATTCTGGTGGCATGCTCTCTTTGCCTTCTTTGTTAAATTCTATGTTCTCAAAGTATATTGTAGATATCCCTTTCAATTGTTAATTATACATTCCATTTAATGATAAATTTGTTAATTCCTACACTTGTTGATAACCATTGTATGTCCACACCTATAGGTACTGACAGAAATGAACTCAATAAATATGTTTAAAAGAATGGAGGAGGTACACTAATGAAATGATAAAGGAGCAATTAGTATGAAACATCCAGTCATTAACAATAAATATAATATTACTGAAGAAGCGAAGGTATGTACCAAGGAAAAATACAAGTAATATATCTTTACTAACATTTAGGGGAATGCAC
The DNA here is from genome assembly GCA_026826555.1 of Tolypeutes matacus. Classification (NCBI taxonomy): domain Eukaryota; kingdom Metazoa; phylum Chordata; class Mammalia; order Cingulata; family Chlamyphoridae; genus Tolypeutes; species Tolypeutes matacus. The sequence continues at coordinate 5,993,431 of JAKSZT010053791.1, forward strand.
TATATAAAAGTTATTAGAGAATAGCAGAAGGAAACGGATCATTCACGAAAACTTATTAAATATCATCTTCATGAAGGCAATAAGTTAAAGTCATAGGCTAATTACCATTAACATTAGAATCTGTTAAAGGAAATCTTGGGTCAATATTGATACTGATATAAATCACACATATCCTAAGCTGCTTTCCTTAAAGCCACCATTAACTGAAGACTTACTTTGTGCAAAATGTGATGCAAAACTTTTTATGAATTCAAAATTATTTAAGTCCTCATATGCCTGTGAGATAAATTTTGTGATACCCATCTTAAGAGTTAAGAAATGTGAGATTTAGGGAAATTGAATATCGAGTCCAAGATCTAGGGTAGTTTCTTAACTCATATGTTAAACCAGGTTGTTGTTGATTAAAAGGATAGGCATTATTTTGCTGAAATTGCTTTTCAGTAATTAGCCTTTGGTATTATATAAGGCAGTGATTTTTCATATAAGCCAAAATATAATTTAGAAAATAACTCCTAGAATATGAAGTAGAATCAATTTGAGACAATGGGTCACCTAATGCTGGCTAACAGATTAAACACTAATGAGTTTAAAAGAAAACACCTGAAATACCTATGCAGTTGACTAAAGCATGCATGCAGAACTAAAACAAAATTGACATCCAAGAAACACAAAAATCCAGTAGAAATATGAAAATTAAAATGCAGATAGAATTATATGAATAATAATATTTAATTGAATATTTTTCAAAAAACCATTCTTTAAGCTATTTCTAAAAATGATAATTCCAAGTATGTGTTATGTGATGCCTGAAGGATTGTGTGAGTGTATGAGTGTGTGTATGATATAATAACCTGTTCATCTGCCACTATATCCTCTGAGCAGTATTACACCCACTGGGGATAAAGGAAGAATATTTTAAGCAGTTGGAAGCTAAAACTGATCCAACTCAAGGTTTCCCTAGGCACCAGTGAGTTAGTAATCACTTACTAACTTACTGAGAAATGCATGTTCCCCAAAATTCATTTAACAAATTTACATAAAGTTTTTTATCATAATTTATGGATTTTAATTTTTTTTCATCTGTTACCTTATGTACATAAGTAATTTGTGCAATTATAAGTAAAAGATTAACTTAAAAGAGGAAAAACAGAAAATGAATTTTAAAAACTAGAGATCTTTATGCTTGACATTGCCAATGAACTTTTAAAGCAAAATACATTATTTGCATGAATATTTAAATATATCTTCTAAAATTCAAGAAAATTTTCTAACATATATATTCCTAACTTTTATCTAAAAATGTGTTGACATCTGCCTAAGTATTCTGTGTTTGAAACAAATGAAGAAAGATATGTTACTATTTAAAATACAAACTGACTCATAAAAACTAACTTTTTAAAATTCACAATTCATTTCAGATTGGGTTGAAGTTTCAAGGACACTTTAAAGGAATTATTCAACCTTCTTAATACATAGGTTTTGGAACTCAGCTGTGACTAAAAATGCATGAGAATTAGATATGGATGGCTTTAGTTAAATAAAAGAACATCAACTGAAAATATGGTTCGAAATGCAAAAATTAAACCTAATTTAGGAGTCTGAAAAAAAAATATCAATGAACCTCTAAAAATACAAAGCAGTACAATTCTAGAAAATCATCTGTGCTACCAACAGTGGGTATTAAATTCTATTTAAAATATAAATGAGCAAAATCCTATATGAAAGTTAGCAAAAAGCATTAGTGAAATTGTGTTATAAATAGTATAAGAATTATTTGAAAAGAAAGTAATGTTCAGTAAATATCACAAAGATGGACCTTTATTTGTAATATAGTTGCATCATTATCCATCCTGTGGAGAGCAGTATTATTATGGGTGGTGGTGTTTTTGAGGTACTGGGACCAGGAAGTGAGCCTGAGACTTCATATGTGGGGAGCTGGCACTTAGCCACCCCGAGCTGTATTTTTTTTATGGTTTTTTTGTTTGCTTATTTTTAGGAGGTACTGGGGATTGAACCCAGGACCTTGTACATATGAAACATGCCCTCAACCACTTGAGCTACATCTGCTCCACGCAGAATACTATTTTAACCATCTAATTACTATCAGAGAAAATAAATATGAAGGACGAGCTTACACTAAGTATTGATATGTAATGATAATTTGATACTCACTTTTGCATTTAAGAATTATATGAAAACAAATTATTTCTCTACTCTGATGCTAAATAGCCAAAGAGTTCCAAGATATCAGTAATAGTATTGAATACTATAATACTATATTATGTAAAAGTTTGATGTCTAACTGTCTATTCTATCAGTTAGATGTTCTATCCTGAAAAAGAAAGAAAGGAGAGGTCTTTCACAGAAGTATTAGTCTTTTCACTATAGTGTGGTTATCATATTTTTTCCTTCTCATCTATTTGTGACCATGTCCAGAAAGCCCACAGTTCTCTATAAAAAGAAAATAAAACTAATCTCTGTATTTCTATGGACATTCTTGGATTAATACATTCCAAATGATTGCTAAACCTTCAAAAGAGTCATTTTATTTTAAATTTGCTTACAGTGTTTGTATTCCTCTTTTGGAATTGCTTTCAGATATTATACAAGATCCTTTTGTATATCCACATTATTAACAAGTTTACTCCTAATAGGATAGGTTTCCTTTTTAAAAATAAGTTAAAACATTTGGAGTAAAATGATGTATGCTTCAGTCATATACTAATTTTGTTGCTTCAAAAGTAGGTGTGCTGGTTTGAGCCTTTTGTGGACCCCAGAAAATTATGTTCTTAAGCTAATCCATTCCTGTGCATGTGAGACTTTTTGGTTAGATTCAGTTAAGGGACCTTTTGATTAGATCAATTTTGACTGGATTGTATTCAGTTGAGGGCCTTTGATTAGAGTACTTCACTGAGGCATGACCCAGGGCGGATCTTGGCCCTCTTGTGGGAGTCTTCTGTAAATGGGAGAAACATGCAGAGACAAACAGAGAAAGAGAGCTGCCATTTTACCCTGCCATGTGAGAGAGGAGTCCAGGATTGCCTGCAGGTGCAGAAAGAAAAATCCTAGGAGGCTGAGAGAGAGGCTGGAGGCTGGAACCAGCAGAGCAGCTCATGCTGAAGCAAGAAGGAGAGGGGAGATATGAGCCATATGCCTGATTGCCCACAGCTAAGCCTAGGGAGAAAGTGAGCCTGGAGGAGGAGATCAGCCACCATTTTGCCTTGCCACATTGCAGGAGTCCAGGACCACCAGCAGCTGACCTTTGTGATGCCTTCATTTGGACATTTTCAAAGCCTTAGAACTGTAAGCTTTTAGCCTAATAAATCCGCATTATAAAAGCCAACCCATTTCTGGTATTTTGCATTGGCAGCCTTTGGAATTAACTAAAACAGCAGGGGTGGCTAAAAGTAAAGGGGGTGGTTTTCTTGTGTTGTATGTAAGAATGTTCTAAATACAATTCCAAATTGAAAGCTCTCAGAATTTTCTTAGCAATTTACATCAAGTATTTCCTTTATAGGCTGGTATTCATGTACTATATACACTCTACAGTATTTGTACATAATGCAGTCTTTTTAACCGGAAGAACTTTCATTACAAAGTTTTTACTTGTCCAGCAGAAAAATATTTTCATCTAAAATTAGACCTGTCTGAAATCTCTTTAATATCTGTTCTGGGTAGCATGCTACTAGTTTTTCTATTGAGACACCAAAGAACAATTGATATAAAAAAAACAAGTAAGGTGTGAGTGATATAGAGCATCATGAGGCCATTTCATAGTAGGATGTCTCGATGCAATGAGATGATTGATCCACAAGGAGATATAAAAAGCTTATGACAGAGATTAAGAGGATATTTTGAAGATAATTTGTTAGGGGAGAGCTGGGTACTGGCTATGATTCCCAAAACTCCTTTGCCTTAGTATATGTGGGCAGGAGTCAAATGTACCTCATAATCCCAAACTGGCTGTGAGATGACATCTTGAAGAGATTGATACAAATCGCCTGCATTGGTTGATATGGAGAAATGGCATCCTTCACACAGTTAAGAAAGCTGAAGAGTAAATGTCTACCCATGAGAAATAATTGTGTCCCTTTCTAGGGCAGCACAGAGACATTTGAATCCCCAAGACCAAAGCAGGGATCTGCATAGGAACGTTAGTACAGTGCCAGTGCAAGGGTAAGTTTGCCCAAGAGGGCAGTTGCCAGAGGAAGAATCAGTGTCTTTACAGTTAGCACAAGTTCAGCATTTGCTGAGGTGAGTATCACAGCTACTTCATCAGATCCCTGTTGTTGATGCTAAAGAAGCAGCAGATGTCGACGAATGCTGCCTTTGCTGATGGGGCATTTCCTGTTACACAATCTATCAAAACGTTATCATGTCAAGAAGGCATCAAACCAGATGGTAAGGACAAGTTTTGAGATGGCAGTTTGACTGATTCCAGACCTAAATTTTGGCTGATGCATCTTTTTAACTCAATAAAAGTAAGCAGAACTGCTAGCATAGCTAACTAATTTGCAAATGCTACTAAGTAAATCTCTATCTAGATGAAGCCAAGACAAATTTTATCTGTTTTAAAAAGTTTAGATACATACTAAATTGACAACAGAGTAGAAAACGATTTCTTAAAATCCCTTTATAGGGAAAAAAAAGTTTGAAAAATTATTTCAAACAAAGGAAAATAACATCGGAATACACCATGGAATAGTTTTCAGTATTTCTTAATTACTTTTAAAAACAAGCGGGATTAACTCTGAAATCATTAATTAAAAATTAAATTTTCATCAGTCTTGCCATTTTTAAAAAGATTGCTTATGTGTTCATAAAACCATAATTATTTGTTGCACTCAGGTTAATTAAGAAAATGTGCATGTGTTTGCCCTGCTTTTAACATTTCAGTTTTCAAAATCTCCTAAATAAGATAATGATTATTAATAATTTTCCCCCAGGAGATTGCATGTGCCTATTTAACTAGGCATCTGATACATATGGATATGGTTTCCTGCCCAAGATAGCATACAGTGTTTGTTCTTTAGTGTGCTCTTCTATCCCATTTGTAGCAAACATTGGACAGTTAGGCAGATAAAGTTCAGATAAATAAAGCCAAGGACAGGGGGATAGGTGTAAGCAAGGGGATGCTCATTAATTCAATGACTTATGGACTTCTCTGTATATGATGCTTTAGGTAATAGTCTGGAATCCATTGTTTCCATCCAAATGCTAGGTCATTCTGTAACTTCCCCTTACTGCTGCTGCTTGGGGAAAGAGAAGGTTTTAGCAGGCATCTGCTGAAGGCATTTCACAGAGTGAGGTAGAGATGAATGACTGATCTTATCTTAAAAAAAATCCACCTGTTCTGAGCTTTAGTAAACTAGGAACATCTGTATTATAGAATTATAGAATTACAGTTTCTGGAAATGCTCATAATCTCTGAAATGTAAGCAACTGCAAGCAGAGACTGAATATACTTGGATTTAATATAAAAATCCATGCTAGGAATACCCATACAATGAAGATAAGATGGGACACAGTTCAAAATGGGTCAAACAAAGGTAAGTAGATGGTACTGAACTGCACAATGAAAAAAAAAAAGAAGTAGACTTCATTAGTTTGAAGTGCCAGTCTTCTTTCATTTTCTGTCTTCAGAGACTACAGAATACGGATCTAGATGATCCAACAAATAACCAAAATAAAAATTGATATAATAAATGCATAGATATATATTTTTCAAAATAACTGCTTGGACTAATATATTTCATTAATTTAACCAAATAATCTTTTGTGGGGTTAATTTTAAATTATTTGACCTAAACCTGACCTTCTGTAACTTCCAGTAGAAGAGAATTAGTCCTTCTGACATATTTTATCATAATTGTGGATATATGTGTACATTCATACTTATGTATGTATATATTACTATATATTGTATATAATGTATAACACATATCTTATAATAATGCCAACAATTTAAAGTTTTCCATTAAGATGTATATGATAATAGTGATGGTTCTGGCCATATATGGTTTTTTACAGTAACCAGTTCTTTAAAAACTGAAGCATCTAATTTCAATGAGTTTCACTGATTCACTAGGAGTTTACTGTGGATTCACTGGTATTCACTGGCACTTATCAAAGTATTTCGAATAGATAAGTACCTCTAGAAAACATTTTATAGTTGGAAAAGCCAAAGGGTAAAATATTAGAAACTCATTCAGTACCAACATCTTATGTTTAGAGACAGAACTACTTGTGGAATTCAAATGTCCGAACTTACAGTTTATTATTTATGATGCTGAGTCCTCAACAAACATACTTCACACGACTCTTCTCTGTTGCTTCTAACTTTTTCCATCTTTTGCTGACTTTGTGTCAGATTTACATAAGTAGAAAGAATTTTCTACCTTCCTCAATCACCCAAACACACAGTTACTTATTCTCGGTAATCAGAACACCTAACCTCCAACATTGCTGAAACCATTCAAGTTGGCTCCCTCAAAATCCTTATGCCTACCTTTCCATTCTAAAAAACTTTTATATTCCCTTGTATTTACCCCTTTGCTGTTCTGCCTCCTCCAAGTTTTCATTCCAAAAAGTATGCTTTCTTTTCTTCCTCATGTCTTCTTTTCCATGGACTCATTTCTTTTTGCCCATTGAAACCCTGAAGAAGTAGAACAATGACTTTCTCACATTCTTCAACATATTCTTCTTGACATTTGTTCTCTTCTCCTTGGTATTATATAACACTTTATTTTCCGATTCCACTTTTCTAATCTACTTCCAGGTACTCTTTTCTTTTTATATTCCTTTTAAATTTAGAAGTTCCTAAAGCTACACCATTGCCTTTTTCTGCCAACTTAACCTTTGGTGAAACTATCAATTCTAAGAATTTGAAAAATAACTTGTTAATATGATTTTTTTCTCTACTGTATTTTCAGTAAAGCAATCAAACTTTTCTAATAATTTACTAAAACTTCTCTACTTATAATACCAGCTTCTTAAATTTGACTTGGCCCAGAGTACATTAACTATTTCCCCAAGAAAGCTTTGTTTTCCCAACTTGTGCTTTATGTAACTGACATTACTCCTTCCTACAATCCTTCATCACTATCATCCAGAATAAAAATTGTGGATTCCATCTATTTCAATGCAATTTAGTTTCTAAATCTTAATAAGATTCTTTTACTTAAATACTCTTGTGCTACTTACTGATATTAAAACAACAAATATGGTACAATTTATGCCTCCAAGAAGCTTACCTTTTTATAGGGAATCAAAAGAAGAATATCAACACTGATGACCCAAAGTAGAATGTGTGGTTGCCAGTATGTGAAGGGGACAGGAATAGTACATTCTAATGGTTTGCAAACCCTGATTCTAAATGTTTCTGTTGTGTCTTTCCCTTATCTAGTCGTCCTCCTGCCTTTTCCTCTGAGTTCCTGAGTTCATTCTCTCCGTCTCTGCAGATTTATTTCTCTGTGTCTGTGGCTTCCTATTCCTCCATTTATAAAGGACTCCAGTAAAAGGTTTAAGACCTACTCTGGGTCCTGCAATCTAATCAAAGACCCTTAAGTGAAGCAATCTAATCTGAAGTCCCTTAACTGAATCTAATCAAAAGGTCTCATCTACAACGGGTTTATAGGCATAGGTATGGATTCACTTTAAGAAAATGAGTTTCTGGGATTCACAAAAGACTCAAACAAGCACATCTGATTTAATGTAGTGAACAGGGAAAAAGAGATTTCTGAGAGAATCTAGGAGGAAAATTTCCTTTTTCTTATAGGAAAACACCTGAAATCAATGCTCTCTGTTCCTATGGATGATTCATGTTTGAATATAAAGCCCAGAACTACGTATCTACCTTTCACTAACCTGAGAATGAAGCCAAAACAAGGAGATTAGTAGAACTGAAAGAACCTCATGGAAACCGAGTCAGAAGCAGAGCCAAAGCCTGAGTGGACCTCACCTGATGAACAATATATGCATACATACATACACACATGCATATCCACGCACACATATATACTGCCACTGTTTATTGAGGAACGAAAGTCAAGTTTGCCGCATAGAAGACAGACCTATAAAACTCAAAATCTTTTCTCTAAAATATAGCAGTAATCAACAAGTTATTAATGGAAATAAATATCATATAAAATAGTAAAAAAAAAAGTTTCATCAAATACCTAGTAATTAAGAAAGTTTTACAACTAGTACATACCACAGAAAAGCCCTGAGAAATAGAGCAATAGTCAACATTCAAGGATGAAGTAAATATGCTTTTAAAAAGTATCTAGTTTCTCTAAATTATATGTATATATAATAAATGTATATATATATATATATAATTCCAATAGATTGCTATGTTGCTTTACAGACTTACTCCAAAGTCAACGCATAAGAGCAAAATTCTATGGCTAGGATAAAGTTAAAAAAAGAAGAGAAAAAGAAAAATTATTGACCCTATAAAATATATTAAATGCTACTAAGCCATAAGAGTAAAACATAATTTGAAAAAATCCAAAATCCACTCCTTAAAAAATGGAATTAAATTAGAAAAAAATTAATATAACGATCCCTAGAAAATTAAGTATTTAGAAACTAATACAAATTTATATAGCCCCAGGAGCAGACGTGGCTCAGTGGTTGACTGTCAGCTTCCCACATATGAAGTCCCAGGTTCATTCCCTGGGCCTGGTACATCAAGGGAAAAAAAATCTATATAGTCCATTGGTGAAAGAAGAAATCAAAGGATAATTCAAAAGTATGTTCTCTGAATTAAAATAAAGCTAAAATCTATCAAAATTAATTGGTTGAAACATAAAATAATTCATATAGGGAAATTTTAAGCACATATTAGAAAAGAAAACAGAGGTTTAAATCAATGACATGAATTCCAATTAAAGGAACTACAAAAAGAAGAGGAAGTAAAACTTGAAACAGTAAGTAAAATTAAAAATAAATAAATATAGATACATATATAAAACAGAGTGGAAATCAGTGAAGTATAAAATATAAAACAGAAAAACAATAAAGAAAATTAGAGAAACCAAAATCTAGTTCTTTAAAAAAAAATCAATAAAATTGTTAAGCCTCAAACCAGACTTATCAGGATCAAAAGAGAGAAGACACAAATTACAAACATTAAAAATGAGATAAGTGACAATACAGATATAACAATAATAATAATAATGTTATATTATGCACAACTTTATACCAATAAGTTAAGTAACTTAGATAAAATGGACACATTCCTGGAAAGATGCAAACTACTGAAGTGCATACACACAAAAAATGAAATAAGCTGAGTAAACCTATATTTACAAATGAAAAAGAATTTGCCATTAGAAAGCCTTTCACGATGAAAACTACATGCCTAGATGGCTTCACTAGTGAATTCTACCACATTTTAAGAACTAATACCAATTATAAATAAACATTTCCAGAACACTGAAGAAGATAAAATATTTCCCAACTTATTCTATGAAGCTATTATCATTCTGATACCAAAACCAGGAAAGATGTGAGAAGAAAAGTGTAGATCAATATTCCTAATGAACATCAATACAAAATGCTTAAGAAAATTTTTAGTAAATTGAATCCAACAATATACATACACAAAAAAAATAATATATAAAGACTAAGTATGGTTTATCTCAGGAATGCAATGTTGGTTTAACATCAGGAAAAAAATCAGTGTGATTCATCATAGAATAGTATGGTCATCTCAATAGATGTAGACAACATAGTTATCTATGTAGAAAATTCTATGCAATTTACAAAAACAGTTTCTAGAACTAATAAGTGAGTTTGGAAAACGGCATCAATTAAAATATCAAATAGCAACTCCAGAAACAACATCATATAAAAAATCAATTGTATTTCTCTGTTCTAGCAATGGGGAACTGAAATTTTAAAGATACCATTCACAAGAGCACACAATTATGAAATACTTTGGGATAAATTTGATAAAAGGTATGCTAAATGTAAGAACTATACACTAAAAACTAAAAAAAAAAAAAAAATTGCTGAGACAAATTGAAGGAACTATAATTAAATGGAAAGATATACTGTGTTCATGTCATCATGTTATATTTTTAAGGTGCCAATTCCTCCCAAAATGATTGATAGACTCAGGCAATCCTAATAAAGTTTCCATCAGGTATTTTCATAGAATTTGACATGCTGTTTCTAAAATTCATATAGAAATGAAAAGGATCTAGAATCGTCAAAACAGCTTTCAAAAAGAACAAACTTGGAGTACTTATATTCTCTGACTTCATGAATTATTGTAAATTTATGGTTATAAAGACAGTATAGCAAAGATTTTAGACAAAAAGACAAAAGGAACCCTAAAACTACAGAAAAAGACCCACATATATATGGGCAGTTGTTCTTTAGAACAGGTGCAAAGAAAAATGAAGAGAGGATCATCTTCTCAAGAAATGGTCATGGAATAATTGGGCATGCATGTGAATAAAAGTACTTTGATCTTACCCTACATACAAAAATTAACTCAAAATGAATCATAGATCTAATTTGACACTGACATATAAAATGTCTAGAAGAAAACATATAAAGAAAACATGACCTTGAATTTGGCAAAAGATTTCTTAAATAAACACCAAAAATAAGATCAATAAAAGAAAAAAGATGAATTGAACTTCATTAAGATTAAGCATTTCTGTTATTTGAAAGCTGCTTTTAAGAGAACAAAGAGACAAGTCATAGACTAGCAGAAAGCAACATGGATAAATCTCAAAACAGTTAAGCAGAATGAAAGAAGAACACTGAAAAGATTCCATTTATTTAAAATTCTAGGGAATGCAAGCTGATCAGTAGGGACAGAGGCAGAACAGTAGTTATCGTGGGTTAGGGGTAGTAGTGAGAAGTGGGAAAGCAGATTAGCAAGGACTATAAGGAAACTTTTATGGGTTAAAGATATATTCATTAGCTTGACTGTGGTATTGTATCAAGTGTATACTTATGTTAAAATAGAAAACTTACATGTTAAACATATGTAGTTTAACGTATGTTAATTTTAGCTCAGTAAAGCTAAAATAAAGCAGTTTTTAAAAATTCCTTGATTTATTCCAAGGTTTATAATAATAAGCTTCTCTAGAAAGGTTAATTTTGGAAAAGAGCGGCAAAGAATTATTCACCCAATCAAATATTAATCTATACTCCTAACACTAATACGTAAAGAAGTTACATAGATGATAGACAGATGGATAGAGAGATAATAGCTAACTTGACACAGATATAACTCACCACAAATCAGTGAGGAAAAAGATATCCAGGTATGAAAATGATTATTGAGGAATACTTTGTGAGCATTAATTTGAAGATGATCTAGTTTCTATCACTAGGGAATCAATAAACAAAATATGAGGGATACTTACTATGTGATATTTTGTAGCCAATAGAAATTAATAATAATTGTGGTGAGTGAAAAAATAAGAAAAGTGCAATTTATATAAAATTTTAAAATGCACACATTAAAACATCACCCCATATTCTTTAAGGATATAGTCATAGTCAAAGACATACATTATATATAATAGAATGACTTATTACGGGGAAGAAAAGAGAGGGAGTGGAGCTTGGAGCTGAGGGGGCTGAGAGGGTAACAAAATAAAATTTTGAAAATTGTTAAATATTAAAATAAAATAGATCTAGTGTTGGACTAATGATAGTATAAACTAGCTGTAAGATTTACTTAACTCCCCATATCTCTAAATAAAAGAAACAAACAAACAAACAAAAAAAGAGAACTATTTATGACCTGGGTTTACTGTGGTTTTCTTACAGAGTTCATACCTTTTACAAAGATAAAAGAAGAGAACTCAATAATTTTAGCAAGTCGTAAACATTTCAGTAAAATAGTATGGAGAAAAGTATCTAACAGCTAATTGCATAGATATTTTTCTTTAAGGAGCTCACATATTGACATTCATAAATATATCTAAAAGTCTAAAAGTAATGTTTTTAATGCAGTTAATTCAGTACTTAAGTTATTTGAGGATACCTGAAAAATTGAGAAACTTTACCATTGGTAACAGTCATCAAAATAGGTCAATAGTAGAGGAAACTGAGTTTTTAGATGGTGACTAAATGTAACAAATCCATGGCCAAGTCTTGGTGCAAGGGGCAAAGATCTGTGGGGAACATAGCCAAGCAACCAGAAAAACATGTAGACCAACTAAAAAGCTCTATCCTTCTATATCTGCCTTCTAAAGCAACTACTTTCTCATGAGGGCACAAGAAGATGCAGATTCTTATGATGCCTAATCTTCATCAATAATAACCTCTTATTGTTATTGGTGATGCTCCATTTTATACTGGGAGTTTTTAAAAAACCTTCTGTCAAGTTACCAGTATAAGCAAGTAAAAAATAGCTTTGTGCACATACTGTTCCTGTAGATTTTCCTGCTGAGAGATTTTGGTGGAAACAACACACTTTTTGACATTTTTCACTATCTGCAAAATTAATTAGTAAACGACTGGGTCAGGACTATTATCAACTACAATAAGAGAGAAAATAAACTTGGTTGTAGATGTCATAAAAGATTATATCTTTACCATTTACAATATTCTGCTTTGCTCGCTATGTTGTTAAGCATTTCCCCCTAAACTATAAAGGCCTTTTTTTTGCATAGAAAATCTAAGGGAATTAGATTCAGAGGAGGAGATAAAAGTTGCTAAATATTTTTTATCAAATTTTTCATTGCCTTATTTCAATTGTTTTTCAAAATGGGCTTCAGAACAGTGAGAAATTTAGATCAATTTTAAAAACATAGCTAACCCAGTAGTGATATAATATTAAATGCTGCAGAATCTCCAATGGTAGTTGAAGGAAACAAAGTTGAAAAATCTTGTTCAGATAGCTCAATGTAAATTTTCACAGCAGTCACTTTCAATGATGCTACCAGGACAGTGTGATTCTTATAGTCCCTTGAAATACCTCCCATTTTAATACACTATGAACTTATCTAAATTGGTATGCATAAATTTTAAGCCAAAATAGTTATCTAAATCATGTAAAAATAATAGTTATGTTTGAACAAGAATTATTTAAACTTTTTATGAATAGATAAGACCATAGATTTTTCAGTCTTATCCTGTGCTTTCTGTAATAGGATTGCCAGAAGCAATTTTATTTAGATTCTTTAGAAGGGTTACCTGTCCTTTACAAACACACACACACACACACACACACACACACTTCTCACATCTCACTTATCTTATATACCTACATTAGCCTGATAAATATCAACACATCTCTTAACCTTTGTTAAATCTTTTCTCATTTGGAAATAAATTTTTAAAACAGTGAACTATTTTGAAAATATATTGGAGAGCATTAAAATAACCTGGTATTAAAATTGCTTTAGAAGAGTAATGACAACTATAACCTTCTAAACTAAGTAGATTTTTGAAATTGGTAAAAAAAAAAGTCAGGTTCATTAATGTCAAGAATTCATTTCTGAAGAGCAATACATGAACTTAAAATGAAAATAAACATCTGTCAAAATACACTCAGTTTTCTCATCATCAGCTTTAAAACTATTGCATCAAAGAAAACCTGGAAAATGTTATTTGGCTTGGTATTCAGTTATTACTTTAAATATAGAACCCAGCCCAACACCCCTTTTACTTGAGTGCTCCTGGATTAATCAGAAATTCGATTCACTCAACTGAACCATTTACAAAGTGTCTCAAGTTGCCCATTCCGTCTGCTGACTGGCATATTAAATTTGTCTGATTTGGATCTCCCCTGGGTCCATTTTTCCAGAGTTTAATTTTTCACGGGCACATCTTAAAATGCTTCAGACATTCATAGATAATACAATATTTTTCAAATATAAGATAAAAATAAAATAATAAGGCTCTATGTCAAAGTAGTGATAAATATATTATAATTTTTATATCTACCTTGTGAGTCATTTAAAGGAGAATATTATAACCTTAATCATGATAAGCTAATATGATCTTATCAATATTGGCATCAAAGTAACCATCTTTGGTACAGCCTAGTTCTGGAATTGTTTGTCATTTCTAACTGTTAGCTGTAGTTAAGGTGGCCTTATGCTTTATTGTTTAAGCGAGGACACTACTGAGATGAAAGAGGGCACTATTAATGATAAATTCAGGAGACCAGGTATTAAGTGAGACTGTCCTTAAAAAAACAGGGCATATGATTTCCTGCCTCTAATGGAAAGAGACTCAGGACTCATGGTTAGGAGTACAGGATTCCTATCCTGGTCTGTTCAATAGGGGAGAGATCTTGGGCAAGTCCTCTTATCTATCAAAGACAAAGTTTCCCTCTATAAAAGAATATGAATTCCTGCTGTATACCTAAATTTTAGGATTATTGTGAACATTTAATATAGATTGATTCCTTTTTATGTTCTAAAAACCAAAATATATTTAGAATTTTAGTTTGTTTTTACCTCAATTTTGTATAACTGCAACAAGAGGAAAATGGACCTTCATTATCATTATTTGATATGCATGAAATAGAGTAATATTTATCCTTTCATTCTTTCTGAATTCTTTCATTTAAAGAGCACTGCTGCATGTAACATTCTGCACTAGAAATGCAAAAACAAATATGAAGCTAGAACTATAGCTAAAGATCCTATCATATGGGAAGCTAAGGAATTGGACTTTGAACCTAAAATGGGGAATTACTGAAGGGTTAGAAATGACTACAGGCAGAGAGTATAGTAGAAGACTAAAATAATCCAACCTGTTTGAGTGAACTGATACCTGGTTTTGAGAAAGGGGAGATTGCAAGATTAGTGGAACAAAAATATATATATATATTAGACACTAATATATATATATATATATATATATATATTAGTGTCTAATAGTATTGAAACACATGCCAGGCTGAAGATATTTTATTACATTTCCTTTTCAAGAATACTATCTATGGAAAGATAGATGAATATATTCCAAATTTCTAAAGGAGGAGAAACAGGAATCATTAAAGTATTTCAGCACAGAATTATGGTATTAACCTTTAAGTATCCATTTGCATAAGGTTCTATTTTATTCTAGATACAAATCGTCCAAAATTCATGGCTACTTTTGAAATCATTCTTAGATTATAAAACTTGGGAAACATAGACCTTATATATTTTCTCATCATTGAGTCCCCTATAGTCCTTGCAAAATACCTTACCAAGTAAGCTTTCAATAAACAGCTGATAAAGCACTGGTAAATGTATCTGAAAATAAATCCTGAAAAAAAATAGATCCAGTTTAACATTTCAGCAAGACAAATGACAAGTGAGTAAATATTTGTATTACACGGAATAAAAATTTTGTGTTCCTGTTACTGCCCTTCCCCAGCTCCTTCTTTCTTTAATGTAGAATGTGAACAGTTTTATGGAGTTAGTAGGATTAGGAGAAGGATCACATTGCTTCTCTCCCACTCAACATTTGTCAGAAAGGGATTTATCAAACTCAGAGCATGTAAGTTACAGAAATATTTTAAGTCCTTATAAATATTAAAAGCACTTATATTTAATCATGGAAAAAATCTTATAAGTACATGTTTAAAATTCTATATGTACACATATAGACATATTGCTTATCTGTAATATAAAGCAATATTTAAAAAGTATGTGTGTTGAATAAAACCTGAACACATTTCAAACTGTTTTTTTAAAGAAGTTACTTTAATCATCCAAATGTAGTGAATTCCCTCAATAAAAGCAACTTCTATAATTTCATCTCCCTGTTGATTAAAAAAAAAATGTTCAGTTTGTCTGGATAGTTCAGAACCAAGTACCTATCTTAAAAAGCTCTGCTGAGATGTCATTAAAACTTCCCCACTGTGCTTCTGCAAACTGAATCTGATTTTGTGACCTTTATGTCTCACTTTTAAATTTTCAATCTGTCTGATATCACTAGCTTAGTCTTTCTTTTTGCCTTTACCAAAATCCTCCCTGTTGACCTCAACTGCTTTGACCCTCACCCACATAGAGTATGATTAATACCAAAGTGGAACTGCATTAAGCATTTGCTTTGACCAGCTCATTATCTTTCCTCTTTGTTATTTTTCTCTGAATTCTTTTTGAAATATATGAATTTGTTGGAAACTGACAAGAGGCTTCTGGTGATCTTATGCTCCCCCAATAGGCTTTTATCTATGCAGTTTCAAATGCTGCAGCAATATTAGAATGTATCACCCCTTTTACTTAGAGAACACAGACCAATCTATTTATTCAAAAAATCAAATAATAGGGTAGAGACTAATCTGAGGTCATATTACTGTGTCATTCCTTGGGAACAACAGCCTGAACCTCTGTGAAAAAGCTGTTTATGGCTGATTTCTGCAATTGACTGCTCTGCTGCTTTATATTTCTCTCCTAATTAACATAAATATTAACACTATTGAATATAAGGATACCTGCACAAATATAAGACATTTCTAGTTATCACAAGTAGTATAAATTTATTGTACATTAATCTGACTCTAAACGACCTGAATGGAAAAAATTCTACCATTTCTACAAATTCAATAATGGCATAATTTCTATCAATAAATGAAGGAATCCTGTTCATGAAGTGGTCTGAAATGATGTGCATACATTTTTCAGTTCTGTCTCTTGGTGTGTTAATTTTCTGTTTCTGCCTCAGAGATACTCAGACTTCAAAGTGCGTTCAGAACATTTGTTGCAGTTACATGAAATGGTAGGTGGAAATTCAAATAGAAAGTGAGCAGAGGGGCGGTGCATAATAGCTTGACTGGTGACTCTGAAGTAATTCTGAGTTCAAATCGTGGCTCTGGTACTTAATATCTATATGACCTTTGACAAATCCTTAAATTATATAAATCGTAAGTTCCTTACTTTTTAAATGTGGATAATAAGAATACTCCTGTCAGGGGTGGTTGTAAAGATTCTGTGATGAAATCCATATAAAGTACCTATTATGGTGCCTGGTAAATAGTGAATTCTTACTAAATGAAAGCTCACCACATTATTAGAAACACAAAAATAAATAATTCTTCTAAATGAGAGGGGAAAACACATGTTGGTGATCATACATACCTAAAACAATTGCAATTACCCAATGTATTATCCACATTGAAATGAAAAGCAATATTTTCCTGTTATCTAAACAACAAATATCTATCCTTTTAGGATAATATTCTTAGAAGATGCCTTGTTTCTTCAATCTTATATCAATAAGTAATAACTCAGGAAGATTAATGAAGTATAATCTAAGTTTTGATTAAATCCTTCTGTCCAGTGTAATCATATTTAATAAATGACTGCTTCTGAAATCTAATATAATGAAAATGTTCCAAAATAACAAAAACACTTTCTTTTTTTTTTTTATTTCATGGTTTCCTTTAAGGAAAGAAAGTAAGTAACATTTATTATGTATCTATGAGGATCTGGCCTTATGTTAAGAATATTTCATAAGGAGGCATAAAGAATCCTGCAAGATAAAAAAAATCTTAGCCCCATGAGTGAGGAAACCAAGACTCAGGAGATGCAATTTTCCAAGTTAACACAAGTGATAAATAAAGGCTCGCCAGTTCTTATTAAATAAACAGTTGTTTATTTAAAGTAATTTAATTTTCTTATGTTGACAAAGCCATGACTACTCCAAAACTTTTAGCTAACTAATTGTTCTGATTTCACAATTCATTTATTCTCCTAAATGAATTGGCCGAAAGATTTGATATCAAATAAAAATGTGGAATGAAGAGTTAAAAAGCTCTTATGCACATCTCAGCAGGATCTCATGGACTACCAAAGTGGATACTACCCCAAAGAGTGGGGCTCCTGAGGGCTCTGGAGACACCCAGGTCCTATGGTCAGGGTAGATAGCTCTGGAGTTTGGTGCCTTGTCAGTGGGCCCTACTTTGGAGTTTGTGCTCCTGAGAGTGTCAGAGTTGGACTCAGTTATGGCTTCACCACACACGACTAATCTGTCCCTTCTATTTGAACCTTTACTTGGTGCTGGAGTTGGTAGGTGTACATCCAAGAGACTTGAATCTTTGGGCTGTCCATGTGCTAGCTGGGCCCTGAGCCTCAGCAGAGTTGCAACACCTACTTTCCAGTTCATCGGACTCACCCAGGACAACTAACAAGGAGGTGAGGATTGACAACCATCATACCAAAGAAACAAGAGAGCCTACAACTGCAAGAAAGGGAGTCCCATCCATTGGCTGTATGGGATTGAAGACCCCTCTCAATTAGAGGTGGCGTGGACATCACCATCCCAGAATCCTCAGGAATGGGGAATAAACTTTGGACTAGAGTGGACTTACTGGTATTCTCCTATAGACTTATTGTGATTCTAAGCAATGGAAAAATTACAACATTAATGTAGAGACAGTGGCCACTGGAGACTCTGGGGGCAAGGAGAGAGAAAAACAGGCATAATATGGGGGCTTTTTCAGGACTTGGGAATCGTCCCGAATGACACTGCAATGGTAGATATAGACCATTATATATCTTCCGATAACCTGCAGAATTGTGTGGGAGAAAGTGTAAACTACAATGTGAACTATGGTCCATGCTCAGTGGCAGTGCCCCAGGATGTGTTTATCAATTGCAATGAATATGCCACACTAAGGAAAGATATTGTTAATGTGGGAGGGTGTGGGAGGTGTGGGAGTGAGGCATATGGGAATCCCTATATTTTTTGTGTAACATTTATGTAATCTAAGTATCTTTAAAAAAATTAAAAAATATTTTTTAAAAAGCTAATGACACACTCAAAGAATCTAACTTTTAAAATAATGTCTTTGATACAGTAAGAATCTGAAATTATTCAAAACCGCTGTGAAATATTCACATGCAAAAAGCTTTGAGACATGTAAAAGAAGTAGACTGTTCACAAGGATATCCAAAAATAATTAACAAGCTCCTTGAAGCTCTATTGTAAAAATATATAAAGTCAGTATAATTTGACTTGAAAATTTGGGCTGAAATATAAATCCATGGCATTTATTCAGTTCACTATGTGGTTTTATTGACATTTATCACTGAGACTATGAATTTATAGATATAAATTGAATTTCTCTTTGGGTCATCAGCAATGCACTACCTTAGGTTTTAATTAAAGTTTAAGATCAATATTTTTCAAATCAGTTGGTTAAACTATAACATATATTAACTATTTATTCTCGGTACTTACAAGAATTAACTCATAATAAATATGAGGTGGGTGTGTTTATTATCTTCACTTTATTTTATAAAGCTATAAGCATCAAGTAGCTTGTCCAAGGTCAAACAGTTAGTATGTAGTGAAACCAGGATTCAAATTTAGGCATTACAGTCCCAGAGCCTGTTTTCTTAGTCATTCAACCATGCTGTCTCTCAAAGAACAGCAGCTTAAAGTAAAAATTACCCCGAAGCAGACTGTATAGTATAAACTATTTCAATAATGTATATATTGATGGTGAAATACTACATACTACAAATTCAGATATTAGAATACTCATAAAAGAAATTATCTCAGGATCCATAATTTTTGGTTCACAATTAGCCAAAAATGATGATAATGGTGTGAAGCAATGTACAAGGTTATTAGGACTACATTTTATTAAAAATTCACAAAATATAAATACACACAGAGAGACCTAACACAGCATAAACTCTGAGTTTATCTGTTCCCACAGCACTGAGTTAATTGAAGCAGTAGATGAAGGAGAAAGAAGGCAGATTTATTATCTGATAAAACTGATAGTAAAAAGATGCTCTTTAATAGTTTCCAAGGTAACTGGTGATTGAGTTGGAATCTATAAATAGGGGTGCAGAGGCTTTTAGTCCCAAGAAGAAAGGCAAATTAATGCTATAATTTCAGAGAAATGAATTCAAATCAGATGAGATATTGAGCCTCTAGAAAGTAGAAAAAGTTATAGAAAACTTAATAATTTATATTGATTACATATGGACATTGCATATTTTACAAATCTATAACTATTGTACTTTAGAAGAGGAAGATAAAAATGTAAATATATAGTATAACTTTATCAATATAAATATATTCATATAATTATATATGCATAATGTTATATTTATTTATTGTGCTAATAATTGATGTACATATAATTAATTATAATTCAGGGAGCTAATGATGCTTAATAAGAACTCATTAATGACTTTGCATATATTTAATCAAGTCTATATGTTTCATATTAAATAACATACACTTATTAGTCATTTAACATGCAGGTACATTTTTGCTACTTTTTTACACAAATTGGGCTTACTACCAAAAATGATCAAAGATCTCTCTGCTTTATGCTTCAAATTTAGACAGGGTAGAAATTATTAAAGTGAAATTATGTAATTACTTATGGAGATAAAGTATTACTGCCTATTTTTGTTTGTGTTTTTTATGCTTACTATTAAGATTTCATTTGCTATGATCCTAAAGAACCTAGTTAAAATGTAGCCACTCTGAATGTAGCCATCTTTTATCTTCATTTGTGTCTTACACATATAGCAGTGTCCAAAACTTTGTATAAAGTGAATAACAAAATATTTATAACATGGTGATACAAGGACTATGGTTCTTAAGCTAATAGTAGTTTTTAATTTTTTTCCAAGTACTTAATAGACATTTTTGACAGATTCAATCATTAAATTGATGAATGTTAGGCACTGTTTCAGGCATGAATTGCACTAGAACGATTCTTTGCTATTGGTCTGGTGCAATATTGTAATCAGGTCTACACATAATATTCTTCAATGGCCTCATCAGTGCATGCAAGGAAGTGAAGTATTAATGCATTGAAACAAGATTGAAAATATGGGTCGGTATGATCAAGCATGCCTAATATAAAAAGCAAATAAACCTCCAAATCTTTCATTGTGGGATCATTTAAAATACTTTCATCTCTTCATAACTATCAGTGCTAGTGCATTGACAAAATGGGGCATTTAAGTTCAAACTTTTCAAAGAAGAACATATGAAATTGAGCAACATATGGTTAGCTTAGGTAAGGTATCGAGTCAAACCACACCAATCTATTTACTAAAATTGCTAACTCACTCTTCTCTGAGTATGAGGCATAACTTGCACATATCATGCTGAAATACAATGAATATAAAATTAACAAAATAATTTAAGGAAATATCTCTATTGCTCATAATTCCAGTTTTTCATTCCTTTGCTACTTGAAGAAATAAAAAAATAGGTTTTCATTTTTTGGATTCATAATTGTAGCCCACTAAAATAAAATCATCATATTTATGAGAGCTCTGAAAGAGTCAAATGATATTTAAATCATATCAAAAATGCATTTAGTTCAATTTAATTGCTAATTTGCAAGAAATTGGAATCCAGACATTGAGATAAAAGTGCATAAATTCATATTCAAATGTAATTCCTCATAGTATAAAATGCATATGATATGAACTTTGTAAGAGAAACATGTTTTTCAACAGCATGAGGTTAAAATATGCAGTGGGTTTTATATTATATTTTCTTTTTTTAGAGAAGAAATGGATGATATAATTACAAAAGGATAGAAATATTATATACACCACAAAATTTAATGTATAAGTTCCAAACATATGTGCACCTTATCATTGTTAGTCCTTTTTATTTTCTGATCAAGTTCTTTACCTTTTCAAATTACTTTCATCTTCTACACCCTTCTATTACAATTTTTTTCATCATCTACTCTAAGAAGCTTCCTTTAAAGCCATTTTGAGCTGTTCCTTTACATTTTACACCACCTGATGATTACCTTTTGATTACTATTAGTATAAAGGCTAAGAGCATTATACATATTTATTGTCTTACAGTTTTTCTATTATACATGAGCCAAATTTATTGCCTATCATTGTTTCACTAAACAAATTTTAAATATAAAGTATTCAGAATAAAGTCCAAAATATGTAGGTATATCAAAGAACAAAAGATCTTCAAATTCCATGGGAGATTTCATATCCTACATTTAAGAAGAACGCAAAAAAAAAAAAAAAAAAAGAATGTACTGTGAGATGGGTGGAACTACTTATCTAGACTTCTAGAAAGAGTTGAGACTTCATTATATTATTGGACCTGAATGTTAAAAAGTAAGACAGCTTTTAGGATGAATGTTCTGGTTAGAATGAATGAACAAAGTCTCATTTAACATTGTAAAGATGTCAATTTTGCTTTCTTATTATCTGACCAGTCACTGATTTTGTGACCTTTAACTCAAAGCAATCATTTTGCCTCTGTGTTCTGTGGCACACTTGAGTTTTAAGTGATAAGTCTCCAAAGTTTCCACAGAGCAAGGCAGAGTGTGGAAAAGGTGGGGACCATGGGACACTGAGGAGCTCAAACTTTATACATTTTAAAAACTAGGTATTTATATTTCATTTTGTTTTATTTGAAAAGAGCATAGTGCTTCTTTTATTTAAAAAAAAGTTTTAAAATCACTGCTTCCTGGGGATTGAATCATGTTCTGATAAAAGACATGTTCAAGTCTTAACTCTTGGGCCTAAGGGTATGCATCCATTTGTAAAAAGGACCTTTGAAGATATTATTATTGGCTACATTATAGACTCATTTGTGACTAGGATCTTCGAAGATATGATTCAGATGACACCAAATAGAATTAAGGTATGCCTTAGACCATATACTGGAATTTATAAGGAAAGGAAATCTAGACAGAGATCCAGATAACTGAAGAAGAGAAGGAGAAGCAGAAGGCAGAAGAAGCCAGAGAAAGAAGCAGACCGCCATGTGAGAGCAGCTGAGATATAAGCCAAGAAACCCCAAGGATTGTGGCAAAAGACTCCAGAAGAAAGCATGGACAGTCAAAACCTTGATTTTTCTATTTCTAGCCTGCAAAACTATAGGTCAATAAAGTCCTGTTGTTTAAACTAATCTATTGTGAGGTATTTGTCATAGCAGACCCTGCAAACTAAGACACTGTTTTAGATATTGACTCTCATTTCATTACTGGGATCTTATTTATGGATCACCTTGCTGGAAAATAATCTTATGAAAAGACAGTTTTGTAATTCTACATGGATTGATTCTGAAATGGAGCAGCATTATATTAAATTCCAGTATAGGGAAGATACTATTAAGATAAAGACTTATGTCAGTTCATACACTTATGATACACATCAAGCACACATACATGTATGAACCACAACTATAATTGCGATTCCACCAGAACAATTGTATGTTTAAGTCATTATATGTAACTGCTGAACAGTATTTCAGAACTAGAATTATCCTTAGAGATTGACTGAAGCCTCAGAGAAAATAACTGAGTTTGGGTTCCAGTGTTCCTGTAAAGGAGGATGCTTTTAAAGATTTGTTTCTCATTTGAAAATTCTTTGTTGGCCAGGCACAATCCCACACATTGTAAGTATGAGGAGGTTAGCATCTCTGGCCCTCTGTGTTACAGGGACAACCTAAAACATATCATTCCCCATATTTCAAAATGACTTTTTCACTGGTTCCAGTTTAGAACCACATATTATCATATAAAATGGAAACAAAGTCAAAGCTCAGTTTCCCACACTTGCTCTTTTCCCATTACATAAACACTTAATGGTTAATTAATAAATTAATAAGAAAACAATTTTAAACTTCTTAGGAATTTTAGGTGTTTAACATTTGCATATTAAATCTAAAATTTTAAGGGTTTCTTTCATGAAACTGCATTGTATATAGAACACAAAGGATTTTTTTTTAATCTTGGCTGCAAGATGAAAATTTGCATGAAATTATTTAATTTGTTTTTATTTTGTTCAGAATAAGTGACAAAGTATTTCTATGTTACAAGTAATCTGAAAAACATGTTTTCCAATTTTTCAAAATGTAGGGTGATTCTCAAATGCAACTTTTAAAATAAATACCGTGATATGAATTTCAAGAACTCAAAATCAATGGTTTAAAAAAATTAACAAACCTAGTTTATGGGATAGTAAACTAAATGATCATTATGTATGCCTAATATCACCTTTTCCAAATGAGAGACTTGATCTTTGAGACTGATAAAAAAAAAATTGTAAGTTACATTCAGGTGAAAAAAAATTAAATCTCTGTTTTGGACATGTCATACATGAAATGAAAAAGAAATGGCAAGTAAATTTTCCATCAAGAAAATATTTTGATTATTAAACCAAATACCACATTTAATATCCCATATGATAATCCTATAAAACAATGTATGATGAAACTTTGGAAATTCAGTAAGATTTTGTCTTGCTGTAAGACAGATTAGAATACTGATTAGTGTGCAAATAGTTTTGTAAAATATAGGGAAACCCTTGGTTTGTGGTGACACTAAATATTTTCAGTGATGGTGACATTCACTAATGTGAGTAAGAAACAGTGATTGCAGTGATAACAGCAAGACTGCCCTTGCAACACAAACCAACCTGTCTACACAAAGTTGGTGTCATGGGGTTGAAATTTAAACCCGAAAACTAAAGTACAAAATTAAATCTTTATTTTCTTTAGCTAACTTAGTTTGGCTCTGATGTTTGCATTTCCAATGTGATTGAGTTATGAGGGGAATTTGGAAAGAGGGTTAGAAAACCTACTGAAGGCTAATTGATGACTAAACGTGCCAAGTCAGTTTAGAATATTCATTAAATTGATTAAACATTCAATCTCCTTGTTTGTCCAAATTGGGAAAGTTTTATTGTCCAAATTGGAAAAGTTTTAAGACAGGCTACTAAAATAATCAACAGATATTAACTGATCTGGAACAGGTGAAAAGAAAACCAGGACCATCCTAGAAAAACTCAATGTATGGAGTCCATCTCTTAAGGATATTTCTCCCCTCTCAAGCAAACTTCCCTCTCCCTCCCTTTTCCAAACACAGCATCAGCATGCAAAAGGAAGCATATTTACCTTTGTGGAAATGAAGTGAGGAGCTTCTTGCTCTCATACTTTTTCTTGGTGATTGCATGCCACTACCTAGAAGCCACTCACTGTATAAGGCCACTGGCACCCAGAGGGTATTTCAAATAGTGCCATTTGGTTCTTTTGTGGAATTTTGCTTAATTAAGTCTGCAATTTTTTGTCTAATCCAGATATCTTCTTACCCAGCACCATGACACTGAAGAATTTCTGGATTCCTGTACACACCACAAGGGGTGACAGATGCAGTTGATGCTGAGGAAATAGCCATGGCTTTAACATTTGATTTTCTATCTCTTTTATCCTCTCCAGCCTCACTATGCAGGACAAATAAAGGCTTTATTCCTTTCTTCCTTAAATTACATCCATGATTAAGATAACTCTGAACATGAGAAACTACCTGTGGTGGTGTGGAGCTATGTACCCCAGAAAAAAACATTCTTAAAACTAATCCATTCCTGTGGGTGTGAACTCTTGTAAATAATACCTTTTGATGAGGTTACTTCAGTTAAGTTGTAGCCCAACTGACTCAGAATGGGTCTTAATCCTTAATTCCCTTATAGGGAAGGCCACAGAGAGAAAGAGAAAGCCAGAGGAAACAGCCAGAGGCTGAAAGTCAACAGAACCCAGAAGAGAAGGAAGAAGCCATGAGAGGCCACCGTGTGCATTGCCATGTGAGGGAGAAGCCAAGGACCAAAGATCACCAGCAACCAGCTCCAGAATGCCACAGTCTTCTGGGTGAAAGCATAGCCTTGATTAACTTTAATTTTGGACTTCTAACCTCAAAACCTGAGACAATAAATTACCATTGCTTAAACCAACTCCTTGCAAGGTATTTGCTTTAGCAATGAGGAAACTAAAGCATTACACTTCAGCTTGTCTTTCTTTACCTTTAGATTAAATGTCTCAGTCTACCATCCAAGATCAAAACTGAGCAACTTATCTACTATACATGTATGGTACAGTGACAATAAATGCAAACATCACAGGGTTGTTGTTTAACTCCATATATTCCATTTATACCAGAAAATTAGTTTTCTGAAGAGACCATTCAGTAAATAGAGTAAGTAGAGAAAGACACAGAAAGAGGACATAAGAAAAGAGTGATTTTCCTTCTAATAGGAAGAGACTAGGTTGAAAATATTTGCAACCACCAAGGTTAAGGAACACAAAAGCCACCCACCAATTCTTTTTGCTAAAATCTGGTAATAAATTCATATGAAAGGATCTTTCCAGCTCTACTAAAAATTCTAACATTCCAGTCTCCCTTTGTCCCTTCAATTAGGCATGAGATAATGGATTTGAAAACATACTGCTGGACTAAAGTAGGAATACAATAAAAGTTTGTTTCTATATTTTCTATATTTCTTTCCTTCCAGACATCCAATCACCTATGCATCCATCCAATTATCCTCCCTCCTATCTTTGATTCCCTACCTCATTCTCTGTAACCATTGCAACCCTGTCCTCCATCTGTTCAATTAAGAAAAACAATTCCATCCAGTGAATTCTATTTTCTAATTTCAAACTAAAAATACTTTTTAGACTCCGTGTTTCTTCTCTTCTGCCAATTTGATCTCAAAGGAAGAAGAAAACATTTTCTTTTCCATTGTTCTTAGTGTGAAATTTTTCTCTCCTTCAAAGAATTGCTCATATATATAACAATGTAACCCCTCTGTAAATCCTCTCCTATATCTCCTATTCTGTTCTCCCATATTAGAATTAATCACCATTCCCTTGAATTCCTAGAAAACCTTGAGTGTACCATCATTGTAGCAGCTTGCTCTTTTTCCTCATATCATTGTAATCTACATGGCAGACTCCAATAAACTGTAAAGTTTTTTTTGAAGTCAAGGATCATTTACATCTGTAAATTGACTATTAGTGTCTAGTAGACTGAGAGCATTGAAGGTGTTCATTTAATGTTTTTTGAGCTGAATGATATTGATGACGTGGACAATGCACCATTTACCTTATAACTTTCCAAATACCTGTACCTCCAAATGGATTAGCTGTGCTGGTCTTTGCTAGGTCTCTAAGATGCTAAATTTCAGCCAACTTATATAATATATTTTCCTTGGATTTGATCATTTATAAAATCACTTCATAAGCTTAGAAATGCATCAGGATCTTCTGATAAAGATGGTGTTATAAAAAGAGAAAAATTTAGGTCCAAAATGCTGAGAAAAGATAAATATATTTATGATCTTGAAACAAAACTTAAAAAGTAGGAAGACTAGGTGAGGAACTAGAGAGTTGGATAGAAGCACTCAGAACACTGCTAGTCAATGAGGATATCAGCCATATCACAGAAAACATCAAAATTCAAAAGATGAATTCATTCCAGGAATTAAATGAATTAAATTTAACCTAAGAGAAATTTCTGTGAGTTCCAACCTGTTTAGAATCCTTACATATATTAATTTAATTATCCATTCAACAGATTTTCTTTGGAACTCTTTTGTAACAGGCGCTAATCTAATTCTGAAGACATGGCAGAAAAACAGAAAAGGATTCTGTCCCCTACGAAATTTCTATTTGGGGAGACAATTTTAAAAGTACATAATAGATATATAATATAATGTATGATAACTGCTATGGAATAAATAGGTAAGGAGATTATGAGTAACAGAAAAACAGAAGTGTTTTATATAAGCCTGGAGGTAACAATATTTGAGTATAAATCTCAATGAAGTTAGGACAAAAAAATAAATAAAACACTAACAGAAGGAAAGGATTTCCAGAGAGAGGGAATCACAAGTGCCAAGGTCCTAGGCAGAAACGTGAGAAAAGAGATCAAACAAAATGGAGTTATTATGGCTATGAGATTTAAAATGGGGTCAGGAGGCTATTCAGTAACTTACTTTCATGCACATCTCAGCCAGATATGGCAAAAGGTATGCAAAACCAAAAGCAGCATTTCTGAAAACATCTGGATGCCATGAACCAATTACAAGATAAAGAAATCAGTAAACAGTCTAACTTGAAGGACCTTTGGAAAGCCCCAAATATACAGCAATCATAATTCTTTACAAACAACTTTTGTAATCTTCTTTTTCTTTAAAACCCACACTTGGAAACCTCAAAACAGGACACAGATGGGTTGCTACCCTAATCTGTGCTCCCTGCATTGCAATCCTAAGACCACAAATAAACACTTTTGTTGCTTTACAGCTCAGTTTATTATTCCTCCCTCAACATGAGCTTGTTGTATTTAAAGAACAATAAAAATGTCTGGGGGAATGAACTATGTAAAGAAGTAAGGTGTAACTGATGACAGGCAAATGATAGAAAGAGAGTAGGATAGCATAATAACTCATTAGAAAACTTGAAAATGATAACAGACTAATTTAAATACAAGTTTTAAAACTCAACACAGAAAAATTCTAGATAAGACACAGTAGAAGAGGGAATTATTAAATTTGAAGATAATATTAAGGGATTCATCCAGAATGACAAACAGATCTAAAAAGTAATTTAAAAACAAAAAGCAATTAGGCATGGAGATAATGTCAGACTAAGAGTTCATAACTATTTCCTTCACTGAAAAAAAACATATGAATGTGTACTGCTCTAAGAAGAAATGTGAACAAAGAGGAATGACATTAGATGCAAGTAAAAGTGGTAAGTATAAAAATATCATATGTTTTTGGCACATTAACTGCTGGCTATACAAATATAAATTGAAGGTATGTGTGTTCATGTAAAGGGGTGAAAAAATTTCTAGATGACCGTAACAAGAAGGGCAAGTGGGTCGTGTTGCTAGGGTTTTAAGATTTAATGTTAATGATGCCTTTCAGTTACCTGGGAATAAATTGACTGAATATTCCTAAACAGAAAAGGAAGAACAAGGAACTGTAGAAGATTTTATCAATCCAACAGAAATAAAAATGAAGAAAAAAATAAAGCAAATAACCAACTATAAGTTACTTACAAGAGTCACACCTAATAAGTAATAGCCAGAATTTAAGAAAAATAAAACCATGGAAAAAGTATGCCTGGTGAATACTAACCAAACAGAACTAGGGTAGCAATTTGCTTTTATGCAAAATAAAATTGATGAAAAGGCATATTAATTGAGATATATATAAAAGCTAAAAGCCACCAAGAAGATATAAGAAATGAAAAAAAAATTTAAATGAACCAACTACACAGCCTTGAAATGTATAAAACAAATGTCAGAATGAACAGAAAAGATTAACAAATAACAATCAAAATGGGAAATGTTGACAAATCACTATCAAAAAATAAAGAGCATGTGAAAGAGTAACCAGTCATTATACTGAAAACTAGAATGATACCAGAACCAACTTTGATCTTATAAATATATAAAACCCCAAATATAGACTTTGTTTTCACTAAATGCAAATTTCAGAAAATGGGTATAATATAATTTTCTTGACTACAATGTAACTACATTGGAAATCAGCTACAAAAAGAAAACACAACAAATTAAAGCACGCATATGGTGGAAAACTAAAATTTCTATTCTGAAATCACACTAGAAATCATGAAATATTTTGAAACCAATGATAATAAAAAGACTCCAGAGAAAAACTTGTAGGATGCAATTAATGTAATACTTAAGAAAAAAATGTTGAATATAGTCTTTGATGCATTTCTTAAAATAGAAAAAGAGAAAGAGAAAGAAAGAAAGAAGGACGGAAATAACGAAAGAAGGAAGGAAGGAGGAAAAACTGAAAAGCAAAATTTCAACATGAATAAAACAAATTAATCCAAAGAAAGTGAAAGTACATAATAAAGATAAAAGTAGAAATAAATGGAATATAAAACAAAGACATAACAACATATTGAGTGAAATAGACTAGGCTGTTTTAAGGGCAAAACACAAAATACAGTGGCTTAAACAACCTAAAATTTTTAATTCTCTTACATCAAATTCCAAAGTACTTCAGTTCCATGAGGTCTTCCTCGACCTAGGTTCGTTCTATTTCATGGTTTAGTCATCATTTAGGGTAGCAGTTCTCAAGCTGTTTGGTCTAATGATTTCTTTTCACTTTTAAAAATTGTTAAGTTCCCTAAAAAGCTTTTTAATCCATTTTTTTACCATGATAAAAATTAAAGCATTATATTTTAAATATTTATTAATCATTTAAATATAATAATATACCCATTATATGTAAATATAAATAACATTTTAAGAAAAAAAAATAACATGTTCTAAAACCAAACAATGAGAAAAGTGGAATTCATTTGCAAATCTCTTTACTTATCCAGCTAAGTAGAAGACAATTGGAGTCTTATATATGTTTCTGCACTCAGGCTGTTGTGACGTTTTTACAGTTAAAGTATATGAAGAAAATTTGACCTTCCACTTCCATATTTTTGGAAAGAGGAGGAATATATTAATAACCTTTCCAAATAACTATGGATACTAATCTTTGATATTACACCAAAATTCAACAAGTGATGTTTCTTAAAGTTTATTTGTACTGTGGAATCTGAAACCATATCAATGAATTTTTTGTAATCTGTTACATTAAAATCCACTGTTCTACCTTGCACATCGAGAGAGTCTTTCACCTACACATGATTTGGTAAATGTTGGTTCAGTGAGTTGTACAGATTTTCCATATTTTGACAAATATCAACAAATATGATATAAAAAACATTTATTAATGTTAACACAGCTCTCATTTTAAAAATCTTCATATGTTGGCAAATTTTCAAGCTTACAGTGGTAGGTAAGTTTTGCAAAATTCTAATTTTCACTTGAAAGCTCAAATGTGTTTACTGGCAGTAAATACTATCAAATGTTTCCCTTAAAGAGACAGGTTTTCTTCGTTTTCAAGAAAATATATGCCAAATACCCAAGTCTGAGTGAACAAAGCTTATCTGTAATATAAAAATGATGGTCGATGATGAGTGGCTAGTTCAACTCACAACTCAATCACATCTGGGCTTTATCTCAAGCCAATCATCCTACATCAGTATGCAGCAGAAGTGATTTACATATCCCTCCCAAACTAGTTAAACAAATTAAAATATGTTTAATTACATCTTGGACACATTAGTGATCATCATAATATTCTCTTTACTTTTATATTTTAACTTTAGAATATAGTGATGTATGAAAATTCACATGGAAGCTCACATCATATTACATATTTTACATATTTGTATGACAGCTTCTTTAGCACATGAAGAGAGTCTTAATGACAATCCTTCCTGTCTTTTGTTTTAACTTTTAAGAAATCAGGACTGTTCTGATAAAGAAAAATTAGGCAATCATGCTTCATTTCCTATTTCTCTTCTTATCCTTTTTCAGATTTGTAATGGTATAAAATAAGTTAAATATGGTGCCTTGTCATCTTGCCTGGCCTAGTTGTAAGTTCCCCTTTTGAGTGGTCTCCCCAGTCAGTCAACCTTGCCATGGGTGTAGGTACAACTAGCACGGCATGCACCTCCATATGGTCTGAACAAGAACTACCCTCATGAGGCTGCAACCCCCAGCATCCATAGGAAAACCCTCCTCCGCCCCCTATGGGTCACAATAAAGATGAGAGTCCAAGATCCATATTCTCCCTGACCCTCATTGTTAGGTAACCTTGCTAGGTTAGGTAAACCTTGGGCCTCTCAGCTACCCCTCATTCTCCCTTCTCCCCCCTCAAGGCCTTTTGATCAAACAAAGCTATCTTTTCATGCATTCTCTGCTGTCTGGCTGTGTTTGTTTCACATCACCCAAAGAACTTCCACTTAACATCCAAACCAATTGACATAACGAGAAGGGTGATTTGGCTAAGAGGAGCCACATGAGAATGCCTTTAGATTACTCTTGGATTTACAAACATGCTAGCACCATTTGGGGAGGCTCTACTTCTTGATGGCATTCTTTGGTGCTGCTCTGCACAGCTACCTCAGGCATTTGCCATGTGTTGCCTAGATTACCCATACCAAATTGAGGATCCATTAAAGGCTAAGAGTCCTGCAGAGAG
The DNA here is from genome assembly GCA_026826555.1 of Tolypeutes matacus. Lineage (NCBI taxonomy): Eukaryota > Metazoa > Chordata > Mammalia > Cingulata > Chlamyphoridae > Tolypeutes > Tolypeutes matacus. The sequence continues at coordinate 6,025,242 of JAKSZT010053791.1, forward strand.
GCATGGGCCAGCTCCTTGGAGGCTGCTTAAGTCAGCCCCCTGCCTTAGTAGGACAAGAGGGGGTACAAGGATCCCTATCACTGCCCCAAAAAGGAGCACAAGTCTAGGAAAGACCAGTGAAAATTTGGTATTAACTAATTGACTATTGTACTGAGAAGATATAGAAACCTGCATAAAATGCAGGAGGGGCTGTTCCCAGGTCTAGGTTTCTTAGGCTGCCCGGGGGCTAAGGACACACAGGCCTGCTATTGTCTATGTCTGACAAATCACCAGGAAGCCCAAGGATGGTGTTATATTGATATGGGAACCTCCACGGTTCATCCTGTCTGAGCTGTATCTGCCAGACCTTGTCCTAGGGAAGTATGTACCATCCCTGGGTTTAGGGAATTTTTCCTCCACCAGAGCACATAGGGAGGGGGAATACTCCTGACCAGGATAACATGGCATTCTGCTGGCCAAAGGTAAGAAGGCTCTGCAATCTTTGTTGCTGTCTTTGCAGTGATTATGTTATGGATTTTGTCTAGGTTCTTGACTATGCTGCTGAAATGAATTTCAAGAGCACTTCAGGTTAGTTAGGCCAGTTATTTATGAAGGTAGGGAGGGAAGAGAAATAGGAGAAAATAACAGATCATAGGTCCCAGGAAGAGAGTAAGGGTCTGAAGCATGATAAAGACAACCAATTTATAGACTACAATTTCCCATTAAAGTTTATAAATGCCCAGGTTTTACTTGTGTGTTGATCCATGCAGTGGTGACACAGTGAGAGCAGGGCACAGAAGGCAAGACCGAGAGAGAGAGAGTGGGAGAGAGAGATTTGTCCTTTGTGCTTCCTTTTTAAACTATTAATTATCCTACCCCTTTGCTAATGGCATGGCAGGAGTCCCAGCTATTTGCTGTTTTGATTGATTACCCCACCATCAATTCCCTGGAAGGGCTCAATGATAATGTACCTGGATAATATCTGGGGCTTCTCCTGGCTTCCAGAGGAAATCTCATTCTGGATGGCAGAAATCTCATGAGGGTTTTCCAGCAGCCATTTGGTATCAATATCCACGCAGACTTCTTGCCAGGTTCCAAATCCATCTATTGATTCCCTATCTTACCGGCCTGCTTTCACTTACTTTTCATGCCCCAGCCCCATGGGTTATAGAGACTCCAATCCTTGGTGCACAGTGACCAAGGATCTCTTGGGCAAATTCAAGGGACCCAAGCACATTGCATCCAATCCACCTAAAACCCATGATGAGCTTTCCTCCCTGCAGAAGAAATGTACCACACCCATGCAATGTGCCTGGGCTTTGTAGAGCACTACACTATATCAACATGATCAACGGGGTGTCAATGATCTGGTCACCCTGGCGTCAATAGCTGCAGACCCTAACCCCTCTGAGGACAATTGGGAACCCCTGAAGAGAGGTGGCAGAACATATGAGACAGGGTGGAGGTTTATGACCTACAAGGTCAAATGAACCCCAGACATGGAGAATAATGAAACCAGTACCAGAAATTTTACCAGACTGGAAACTCAAACCATTCTTAAGGATTTGTTCAAGCAGGAGAGAGAACATTTCCTAAGGGTATTGGGTAAAGTGGGGGATCTGCTAGATTTGATAGTCATTCATGAGATTTTCCATACTTCGACTACCTCTGATCCAGGGCCTACATTTGTAATCCAGACACTTTACTGATACAACAATTAAAATAAAAATTTATTAAAATATTTTACACATAGAGTAATATCAATGTCAACAAAATAAATTTGACTTTAAATTTAATTTTACTAACAACTATTTCATCATTTTCATAATATTCAGGAGGAGCCATAATACTAACCAAATTGGGAAAGCATGACTGAGATATTTCTGTTTGTTTTTCACTATGCAAACACCTACTTTCATGATAACTGGCTAAAACGAATTGGCTGACAATATAATATATTATCCAAAACTGATCATGGAAAATGGGATGTTATGGCTCATGAGTAATATAAAATATAGAGGTAGGAACAGAACAGCAATTGAGAAATATCCATCTACTACCATTAAATAGTATAAGAACCTGGTACAGGGGCACTAGCTAATGGCACACACACACACACAAAAGTTATTTTCTAATAGTAAGTAGATACAGCTTTTCTAATGAAGAGAACAATGATTATTAACACTTGATTCTAAATGTATGTACCATATTTTCTATACAATGGACCTGATTAATTATTAATATTTATATGCCACTGACATAGTTTAATTCCATTACTTTTTCATAATATTTATAAAGCATGAGTATCACTAACAGCATCAGAAAAAAATTGAGGGAAGTTGACTATTATATTCCAACTCCTTTTTGTCAGGAACTTCCAGATTGCTTCAAATCTATGACACATATATATAGAAGATATAATGAACCTAAAGTGAATAATATTCAAAGAGAAAAAAAGTAAGACAAGTGATAGTACCCAACAATTGCCAATAAGAATTAAATAATACCCTGAGATTACTACCTGACAGTAAAAAAAGGACAACCCAAAAGCAATGTATAATTCTGTATTGTCATTTCTAAACAAATGGCATTTTTAAAAGATAACAGAGATGTGTATTTACTATTCTTAAATGCCTTATGATTAAAATGGAAATGTACAATCAAGTGCATACATCAAACATCAGTTCTCTGATTAAGAGTTCTCTTCCACTTTAATCTTGAAACCCCTACGATCTAATACAGAATTTTAACTCATCAAATATAATCCTTAACACACTGACATCCAAACCATACTTTACATGAAGATAAGAAGCTAACTGGTAGCTAAGCTTACAGCCTTCATCTCTGAGAATATAAATATATGGGGCTCAGAAAAACCTTACATCAACAAGAAAGCAATTGTCATGATAATTTGCTTTGTAAGAATTTTATATCCACAGTGGAATGAAAATCACTTTCTTCTATGAACAACAAAATGGATCACTGCATCTAACTCACAGAATAACTATATATGAGCCATTTCAAGTATGTTTATTATGTTGTCCAGTTCCAGGAGAGTTTCTCAAGGATCTCTATTTAGTAGGTCTTACTATTTTTACAGAGGGAACTACTAGGAAAGAAAACAAAACAAAACAAGCAAAATGAGTGTTATGAGGAAAGCTTAAAGGACTTTGTATCCCCTTAAAAGACATGTTGAAGTCCTAACCCCAAGTTCTTTGAATGTGAACTCATTTGTAAACAGAATCTTTGAAGATGTAAATAGTTAAGATGAGGCCAAACTGCATTTGGGTGGGCCCTAATCCAATATGACTAGTGTCCTTATTGGCAGAGGAAATTTGAACACACACAGAGAAAAAAAGAGAAATGGCCATATGACAGAGGCAGAGATTGAGTCATGCTGCCACAAACCAAGGAATTCCATGAATTCTCAGCCACCCTCCAGAAGCCAGTGGAGAGGCATGAGACTGATTCGCCCCTCTAAGAGGAAGCATGGCCCTGATGACACCTTGATTTCAGATTTTCTTGATTTTCTACCTTCCAGAACCATGAGATAAATTTCTGTTGTTTAAGCTAACTAGTCTGTGGTGCTTTGTTGCAGCAGCCCTAGAAAACTAAGACAAGGACTATGATCATTTTATTTATGAAGGAGAAAACTGTTTTGTTTTTTTTTTCTCTTTTATAATTTTAATGGAAGTGACACTATTCATTTTTTTAACTCTCTTATAAGCACCAAATTTTAATATCTACGTCAATTTTTTAATAAGAAACACTATCAAGAATTTCCCTGAGGAATAAAACAATGATGTTCACTCTTCCTGACATCCAAATTGAAGGTTTACTGAAACCAAAACAGAAAAGCCCACATAGAAATAAAAAGTAACAAAAATCACATTCCAGGGGTTCAAATGCATTCAGCAGCCTTCACTGGGCTGACTAATCATCCTTTAACTGACTTTCAAAAAATAACAATCCACTCATCAAAATACACATTTTCCATTTGCTTTTTTAAAATTAAAAACAATAATTAAAAATTTTAAAGAAATTCAAAATCAATTGCCTGACTCATTTTGGTACTATCTACAGCATATAAAGGTCAGGATGTCTGTTTGCAGAATACATGATTAGGTGATATTAATCTTCAAGGTTTAGTTATCCACCAAACAGTGTAAAACACTCAACTCCAAGTAAGAAGGGACACAGACCATCTCCTTCAAGAATTCCACAGGATATTACAGGCACCTGAACTGTTCTTCATCAAGCCACAGGGCTTTTGTTCAATTGGCACAATTCCCTTGTGTGAAATATTTCCCATCCTATTTCAATATTTTCATTGAAAGGTCTTCCATTCAGATTTCTTTTCAAGAAAACCAGTTATGAGAGAACAGTTGCCTGAGAGCTTCCAGCTAGGAGACCTTTGGATCAACCATGTCTTTCCTAACAAGGTCATAATTCCTATGACCAACTCAGAGCCAGTGACTGAACATGGTAAGCTTCTAAATCAGGGGTTCTTAACCAGGGATCCATAGAAATATTTCAGGGGATCCAAGAGCTTGATTGAAAAAAATCAACTTATCTTTATTTTCTCTTACCTCTAACTGAAATCTAGCATTTCCTTCACTTATGAATGTATGCAATAAATAAATTACAGTAGTATTCATTTCACCTGACTGGCAAAGGGGTCTGTAGAACAAAAAAAGTTAAGAACTCCTGTTCTAAATCTTGGTCATGCCTTCCTGATATGGGACTCTGATGATGGACAATCTTTGCTTACAGTGTCCCCACTGGTCCGGCCAAGACTTTCTCAGAACTCCTTTGCATACTGAAGTTCTTACTATCCAATCGTCCTATCTAACATTTCTGATTTCACAGATATCAGACCTGAAACACTATCTAAGGGCACTCTTGCTTATTTCTGCTACTTCTGCTTTATCCCTCCAAGACACTTCTCAATACATCTTGTGCACATTTAATTCCCATCTTAATATTTGCTTTGCAGAAGTTTCAAATATGCTCACCCATATAGTGTGTATATATATATATATATATTACTAGATATATTACCTACATTAATAAATAGATATAAACTACCCATCAAGGATAGTTATAACATAAATGGTAGCATTCAAAGAGTTTTGTTTATGTATCCCCCTAAGAGAACTTTGAAAATCTAAGAATTCACTCCACATTTTTAAGTAAATATGGGATTTAAAAAACTGCATTTGATGTGAATTCCAGCTTATTGTAATTATTCTCATATTTGTGAAGAAAACTGTTGCAACACTCTTTAAATGCATCTTATGAAATATCAATTCAATGGCAGTTTGCTTTCCACATGCATTTAAATATACAGATGTACCATTTTTGTGCTCCTTAAAACCATATCCCTATTTCATATACTCCATAAGTTTTATCATAATGAAATATATTTTATGTTTGAGAGCCTTTTATTAAAACATCTTATTATACTTTCTTAAAGCATATTTATATATACAAATTTCATTATAATTTAAATTTTTCTGGTGTCAGGAGCCTTTAAAATTCCACCCTGTAGGAAAAGTACTCGAAGACCAATCTGCTCATGACCCTCTCCTGCTTTCACAGTAAAATCCAGGTTCCTGATCATAGCACTCAATACCAACATCTCCCAGCCTCACTTTGGAATGAGCTAGCCAGAGGTCCCCCCCCCTGTAAGCCATGAGGAATAATATTTCATTCTTGAAGCCCAGGGAAGCAGTGCTTCCTTATTCCCTCTGAACACATGCTGTTCTGCCTCAAATGCACCTCCTTGCAAAGTGGGCCCCCCAAACCTTCCTCGCTGCCCCAGGGAGTTCTGACCACTTCCTCATCCTCACACCCACTCTAGCCCAGTACTTCCATGTGTTGAAGCTCTGGTGAAACCCCTCCTCCCCCCAAAAAAAATTCTACACTGAAGAATTACAACTATTTTTACTGTACACTTAAACAAATGTCCCAATATTTTAATAAAAAAAGTAAATTTCTATTAGAAATGCATGTCTCATGGGGAAGGGGAATAGATTTATAAATACCCTTAATAAAGGAGGCTTCTCAGACATCAATATTTTTAAATGATCTTTTTTAAAAATTTTTTGTGCCATTGAAGTTTATTTTTTTCCACCTCAGGAAACAAAAATTTGTGATGGGCAGAAAAGCATATACTTTTATTTTACTAAGTTTCAGAAGTACAAGTGTGAAAGAAAAGTGAAAAAGGAAAACAAGACATAAAACATGTATGCTCAGGCTGCTTCTCAGGCAGATCAATGTTAAGAAACATATTTATTGAAGTTGTGGATCTGGAAATATTAAAATGATTGTTTCATATTGTGGAGTGCTGGAGGCTAACAGATCCTCTGATTCCATGGGGATATGCTGCTTTGGGTGACCTTCTATTGACCAGATCAGTAACAATTTTGTAGTAAAGGAAGTTATCTTATAGAAAACTGATTGTAAGGCAAAGTAATTTTGTTGATGGCAATGCAAATTATTTTTATCTAGTAGAGAAAAACTAACCACAAACATTTCATTTTATTGCTCTAAGGTACTGCAGCCAGTTTCACATCTATTAGCAAATGCATTCCTGATTGTGTGTAACTATGTGTGTATGTGTACTTCAGATTCTCCAGTTTTAACATCTTACTGATCATTAGTTAATAACTGAATAAAATCTTTGTCAACTGTTCAGTTTATATTTGCATGAGATCTGTGTTTTTACCATTTTGGAAATTATACTTTAGTAGTTTGGTAGCTCCTTCACCAGGGTACCCAAGTGGATTCACCTGACAGAATCAAATTAATTGTCTTGCAGGAAAGATTGTACCTCCTGGGCTATTTAAGCTAAGGTACATCTTTTCTTGGTTACCAGAGTGAATCCCAAGTGGCAGTAGAACTTTAACTTTCAGAATCTTTAGTTCTCTAGTTGGCTGACTGTCTTTCTTTTTTTCCCTCTACTAATTTCATATTTTAATTTCTGGATCTTGCCTGCCCATTTTCACCCACTGGTGAAAGCAATTTTCAAGAATTTGTTTTTTTGTGCTGATCTTTTGGACATCTCTGTCAGATAGATGATGGAAACCTATTCTCTGTTGATGTGAGATGACTGTGAATCTGGTTTGTAAGTTGTTTTGCCCATTTTTGTATTTGCTTACAAGCTCAGATCAATTAAGAGTATATTTTATGCCTGCTTTTAAGGGAAGCATGTGTTTGAGATCTGGACCAGTGAGTTTTGTTTTATGGTGTTTCCTTTTAATCTGAGGTTGTAGGACTGCAGCTATTTGTCTCTTGGTGACTACATAGCCATGTGTCTATAATTAAGAAAAGTCTTGACTTCTGTAGCCAAGGGTATTAAA
>JAKSZT010053791.1:6042584-6087584 GCA_026826555.1 Tolypeutes matacus
GCTCAATGGACTCATCCAAGTCACCTGGTGAGGAGACAACGATGGGCAATGGCCATCCCAGGGAATGGAGAGGGCCTGCATCTGCAGGCAGGATCATCCCACCCACCATATCCATGGGACATAAGCCCTCTCTCACTTGGAGGTGGAATGGACATCACCATCCCAGTCCCCTCAGGATTGGGGGAAGAACTATGGACTAGAGTGGACTTGATGGTATTCTCTTGTTCACATATGGTGATTCTAGCAATGCAAGAAATTATAACAATGAGGTGGAGCCAGTGGCCACTTGACACTTTTGGGGTAGGGAGGGGATGAGCAGTTGAAATACAGGGGCTTCTTTGGGAGTTGGAGGTTGTCCTGAGTACTGTTGTGGCAACGGATGTAGGCTATTTTAAATCAGCACACACCACTCAGAACTGAGTGGGAGAGAGTGTGCTCTACAGTGTGAACTGTGGTCTATGGTTGGTAGCAAGGCTCCAGGATGTGTAAGTTCATTGAGGGTGGTGGGCCACACTTGTGGGAGATGTTTGTGTGGGATGTGGTGGGAGGTGTGGGAGGTAGGCAATATGGGAATCCCAGTGTGTTCCGTGTAATATTTTGGGTAATCTAAGCACCTCTTAAAATATATGTATATATATATATATATATATAACATTTTTGTAAGCAAATACACATATATGCATATATATTTATATATCATTTTGCAAATGTTTTTATGTATTGTGAGAATTTTGATTTTTACCCACAATAAAAATAAATTAAAAAATAAATAAATAAATGCTAAGCTTCAAAAAAAAAAAAAAGCAATTGTGTAAAACAGTAGATATATAACTATATTGTTGGACTTATAACATAGTAAATGTAATATATTTGAATATAAGAGCACAACTGAGATGACTGGAAGCAAATTTGTATTGTACTAAGGAAATGAAGGCAGATGGTAACTCAAAGTACAGGAATAAATAAAAGAACCAGTAATAGCAAATAAAAGCTATATAGGATTAACATTTCTATATCTCATTAGAATTGTTAGTACATATATGAAATAGATACTGATATATTAAGATGTATATGGCAAGTCCTAGAGCAACCAAAAAGAAAATAACTAAATCAAATATTGTAAGAAGTCATTAATAATTAAAATATTACACTAGAAAATATTCATTTAATATAAAAGAAAGCAATAAAGGAGAAATAGATGACAAAATATATATAAGATGAACAAAATGTAAATTTGCAGATGTAAATAAAACTATATCAATAATAGCATTAAATGTGAATGGATTAAGCAATCTAATCTAAAGGCAGAAATTGTCAAACTAGGTTAAAAAACAAGATGCAACTATATTCTGTCTACATGAGACAATTTAGATTCAGAGATTGAAAGTAAAAGTGTGGAAAAAAACAAATCATGCAAAGATCTAACAAAAAAATCTGGAGTGGCTATATATATATATATATGAGGAAAACTAGGCTTTAAAACTAAAAATGTTATTAGAGTTATAAAGGGGACATTTTACAAATTTTATGAGGTCAATACATCAAAAGCTATAACAATTATTGATATATATGCACCTAAAAACATAGCCTCAAAAATATAAAACTAAAATTGACAGCCTAAGAGGGAGAAGTAGACAGTTCTAAAATAAGTGTTGGATATTCTAATAATCTAATTTCAATAATCAATCAAAAACAACAAAACAGAATATCAACAAGGAAATAGAAGATTTGATACACTATAAACTAACTATACATAACAGATATCAGTGGAACGCTCCACTAATAATAGCAGAATACACATCCTTCTCAGGTGTAAATCAAACAGTTTCTAAGACAGACCACCTGCTAGGTCATAAAACAAGTCTTAATATATTTAAAAGAATTGAAAGCACACAAAGAATATTCTCTGACCATGAAGGAATAAATTAGAAACCAATAATAAAAGTAAATTTTGGAGCATCACAAATATGTGAAAATTAAACAACAGAATCCTAAATAACTAAGAGGTAAAAGAAGAAATCACAAAGGATATGAGACAATATTTTGAGATGAAAACAAATGAAGACACCACTTACCAAAACTTATGAGTACAGCAAAAGCAGTGCTTGGAGACAAATTTATAGCTGTAAATGCTTATATTAAAAAAGAAGGCTCTTAAATTAAAAACCTAACTTTCAAACTTAAGAAACTGGAAAATGAACAAAGTACACTTCAAGCTAGCAAAAGGAGGGAAATGATAAAGATTATCATGGACATTAGTGAAATAGGGAATAAAAAACTAGACAAAATCAAGGAAGCCAACTAGTGGTTCTTTGAAAAAACCAGCAAAATTTAAAAGTCTTTAGATTGAATGTCAAAGAAAGAAACTCAAATTACCACAATCAGTGATGAAAGTGGGGATATTTTTACCAATGTTACAGAAATAAAAAGGATTATAAGAGAATACTATGTACAACTGTAGCTTAACAAATTATATATGTAATGGATAAATTCCTATAAAGACACAATTACCAAACTGGGTTCAAGAAGAAATAGAAAATATGAACATATATAACAAAGTGATTAAATTAATAATTTTAAAAACTTAAAATTTTAAAAACCAGTTGTCTTCACTAATGAATTCTACCAAATGTTTAAGAAAGAATTAATCTGAATTATTTAGGAACTCTTTAAAAAATTAAGTAGAAGGGAACATTTTCCAACTCATACTAGGAGACCAGTATTACCCTGGTACCAAAACCAAAGACATCATTAGGAAAAAACAAAAACAAAAAACTACACATGAGTATCTCTTATGAATACATATACAAAAATCCCCAACAAAATATTAACAAACCTAACTTAGAAACATATAGAAATGATTAGACACCAAGACCAAGTGGGAAATCATAGAAACCTGTTAAGAAGTCAACAGATAGACTTCACTTACCTCCACCTCCTTCCCTGGGGAAGTCACAAACACACATAAAGAGGCCATCCCATGTCCTTCTACTACCAAATCAATATAATAAAGGCTGAAAACCATGTGGCCATTTCAATAGACTCATTTCTTTTTCTATTGTGTGCTTTTCTACAGCCTGGGGAAATGTTAAAGCTAATGAGATGGTCCAGCCAAACCTTAAACCCAGAATCTGGGAAAAAGCTGCCTCTGGTGCTTATTGGAACTGGAATTTTCAGTGGCAGGGCTCCCTCCACTCACAGTAGATAAATATCACTCTCAAAAATTATAGATTGGTCTCTCTTCTCTGATGTAAAGTGGTGTATGCCTAGTTGCCACCTATCAACTCTGACCGTGAACCATTTTTGGCCAGCATCCTAGATTGGATGTGATAGGATTTCTTCCCGGCTCCTTTGGATTCTTTGTGTTACTTAAGTGACAGGGATATTATTTGCCCTTTCTGGACTCTGTTCCATGCAAAAAAAGTATTTGCTGGAAGTTTCTGCTGTGCTCTGAACCTGTTTTCCCACAGCATACCATTGTAGTAACTCATTCTGCAACAAGGCGAGTTTAAAATGTGAAAATCAATTAATTTAAAACACCAAATCAATATAATAAAGTCTGAAAAACATGTGACCATTTCAATAGACTCAGAAAAATCATTTAGTAAATCTAACAACTCCTCTTGATTAAAACACTTAAAAAAGAAAGGATAGAAGTTGTGGTAGGTTAAATTTTGTACTTCAAAACTTATGTTCCTGTGAGTTTGAAATCATTATAAATAGCACCTCTTGAAGATGTAATATTTAATTAACATGTGGGTATTAATCAGATTACTGGAATCCTTTACAAATTCAGACATAATAAAAGGGAAAGCCACAAAGAGGAACCAGAAGTCAATGGAAACTGGAAGAAAAAAAAGAGGACATTACCATGTGACAGGAAAGTCAAGGAACCCAAGGATTGCTGGTCATCCAGAATATTACTGACCCCAGGAGGAAGCAAGCTTTCTAGCTTCAGAAACAGTGAGCTGATAAATCCCCATTATTTAGGGCAATACATTGTGCAGTATTTGTCATAGCAATTTGGAAAACAAAGAAGGGAACTTCTTCAACCTGAAAAGTGTTTCTGTGAAATATCTACAGCTAACATCATAATTAATGATGAAAAACGGAATCCTTTCCTCTAAGATTAGGAACAAGATAGGATGTCCACTCGTGCATGCAACTTCTATTTAACATTGTACTGTAATTTTTAGCCAGGACAATTAGACAAGAAAAAGAAATAAAAGCCATTCAAATTGTAAAGGAAAAAGTAAAATTATCTGTATTTGCAAATGACATGATAGAAAATCCTTAACAGCTAGTAAAAAACAACTGTTAGAAATGATGAGTTCAGCAATAATTATATGATTATACTATATTAGATGCAGTATATGAGATAAAGATACAAAAATCAATTGTCCTTTTATACATTACCAATGAACAATCAAAAATGAAATTATTAAAACAATTTCATTTACAATAACATTGAAAAGAATAAAACACCTAGAAATATACTTTAAAAAGAAATAACAAATATTGGAGAAGATGTGAAAAATAGGAACACTCATTCATTGCTGGTGACAATGTAAAATGATGTAGCTGCTACAGAAGACAGTTTGGCAGTTCCTCAGAAAGTTAAGTACACAACTACCAAATGACCCAGCAATCCCACTATTAGGTATATACCCAAAAGAATTAAAAGTAGGGGCTCAAACAGATATTTGCATTCATAGCAGCATTATTCACAATTGCCAAAAGAAAAAAGAAACCCTAGTGTCCCTCAACATATGAAAGGATAAATAATATATGGTATATACATATAAGGGAAAATCAATCAACTGTAAAAAGGAATGAAGCCCTGATACATGCGACAACATGGATTAACCTTGAAGACATCACTTTGAGTGAAATTAGCCAGAAACAAAAGTCCAAATATTGTTTGATCTCACTGATTTCAAACAATTAGAATAAGCAAATTCATAAAGTCAAGATCTACAATATAGGTCAGCAGGGGATAGGGTAGGATGGGGAATGGGAAGTTAAGGCTTAAAATGTACAGGGTTACTGTTTGGCTTGATGGAAATGTTTTGGTAATGGATTGTGATGATGGTAGTAGCAAAACACTGTGAACATAATTAGCAGCACTGAAATAGATATCTAAATGTGATTAAAAGGGGAAATGTTAGATTGCATATATGGTAACAGAACAAAAGTTTTTAAAAATCCATGGAACTACACTGCACCAATTAACCCTAAGTTAAATCATGGACTATATTTAATAGAACAGTTATCAAACTGTGCTCTCATCAATTGTAACAAACACTGAATACCGGGGCACAGTGTTAATAATAGGGTGATATATGGAAATCCTGTATTTTATGAGTGATTTTTCTATAAACTTACAACTTCTCTATAATAGAAATAAAAAGAAGTATAAAACTTGTGTAATGAAAATTATGAAATGTTTTTGAATGAAATTAAATAAGATCTAAATAAATGCTATGACATCTCATATTCATTGACTAGAAGACTTAATATTGTTAAAATGGCAATACAACCCAGGTTGATATGCAGATTCAACTCAATCCCCATCAATGTCTCAATTGGCTTTTTCACACTAATTTCAGTTGATCCTGAAATTCACATGAACATAAACAAGGGATCCAGAACAGACTAAACAATCTTGAAAAAAGAAGAACAAAGCTATAGAACTCACACTTTCTAGTGTCAAAACTTATTCAAAAGCTACAGATATCAATATTGCTGTTTTATTGAGATAAGGATGGACGTAGAGATCAATGAAATAGAATTGAGATTTCAGAAATACATGCTCAGATTTATTGTAAATTGAGTTTTGACAATAATGCAAAGCTCATTCAGTGGGGAAATAATAGTCTTTTAAACAAATGGTGCTAGTACATCTGGATATTCACATGCAAATAAAGATGCTGGCCCCCAACCGCACACCATACACAAAATGAACTCAAAGTAGACCACAGACCTAAAATTATAAAACTCATAGAAAAAAAAAAAGGAGTAAATTTTCAGGACCATGGTTAGGAGAGGCCTTCTTAAATATGTTACCAAAAGCACAAACAAAAGAAAAATAGGTAAATTAGATTTCATCAAAATGATTTGCCTGACACCATCAAAACTTTATGAACACTCTCAAGAAAGTAAAAGGCTAACCCAAGAATGGAAATAAATATTTGCAAATCATAAATCTCACGAAAGGCTTGTATCTAGAAAATAAAAAGAACCCTCATTACTCAATATTAAAAAGCCAATTCAATGTAAAAATGAGCAAAGGATCTGAATAGACATTTCTTCAAAGATACAGATATTGCCAATGAGCATATGAAAAGATGCTCAACATCATTAACTATTAGGGGAATGCAAATCAAAACCACAATGAGATACCACTTGACTCACAATAGGGTGGCTATAATAAAAAAGACATAATAATAAGTGTTGGTGAGAGTGTAAAGAAATTGGAACCCTCATATAATACTAATGGTAATGCAAAATTGTGCAATCATTTGGAAGGTAGTGTGTGATTTCCTCAAATGGTTAAAAATAGAGTTATAGTATTATCTGGCAATTCTGGTTCTAGATATATACTCTAGAGAAATGAAAATATATGTCCACACAAAAACTTATGTATGTATGTTCATAACAACATGATTCATAATATCCAAAAAGTAGAAACAATACAAATATCCATCAAATGATGAACGGATAAATAAAATGTAATATATCCATACAATGGAATATTATTCAGCAACAAAAAGGGAATGAACTACTGATACATGCTACAACATTGATGAACCTTGAAGATAATAAACTAAGTGAAAGAAGTTAGTCATAAAGACTACATATTGTATGACTCATTTATATGAAATATCCAAAATAGGAAAATCTGCAGAGACAGAAAGTAGATTAGTATTTGCCTAAGGATGGGTGTAAAGTTTTAGAATAAATAGGGAGTCAATGCTAATAGCTTCAGGGTTTCTTTTGGGAGTGTTGGAGATGTCCTAAAATTGATTGTGGTGATGCTTGCACAACTCTGTGAATATACTAAATATGAATTGTACACTTTAGTGATATGGATATAATAAGTATAATTATTCTGCATGCATGCATCTACCTATCACTTACTATTTCATGTATCACTGTAGTAAACCTTAACTCAGTTTTCCTAATATCCCTTTTTGTATTTAAAATAATATAATTCAAAACAAACGAACAAAAAATTTATTTGTTAATTCAAATTGAGTTTAGAAGATAGTAAAGTAAACATTTACCAATAATTCTATGGTTTCTACATTTTGGTAAAGATTACCTATGCCTATTGATTCCAAGGTGCATCCTGCCAAGCAGTCATAAGACTTCATTAGTGTTCTTTCAAACAGCTACCACTAACAATAATAAAATTCTCTTAGGGGGATGAACTTGTCTGACAACTATCAAAGGGCAAAGTATAGATGTAGGTGCTCAAAAATTTAGCATTAATTTTACATTAATGTAGCTATCAATGACAAGAGATTACTTTCAGAATGTGTGCATTGAAAAAAGATAGTATTGGGGAACTTGGTAGAGACTCTGCTGTAGTATAAGGAAAAGCTTGGCTGGTCTTTTGTTTCACTTCCGGGAAAACAGCTCTCAATCTTTGGTATTTCCTGTGATAGGAGCCTCTTTCATACATCCTGGTGGCCCAGAAGCACACTTGATAGTTACAGGGTGGGGTCAGCCACACCTGTAGTCATAGGGTGGGGGCTGGCCACACCAGAAAGACCAATCATGTGATTAGGGGGATGGGGCTTTGAGCCCCTGTTATATCAGCTCACTTCCCTGACCTCTGGTTGGGAAGGGGAGTTGCAGACTGAGTTTAATCTCATGGATACTGATTCTATCAATCATGCTTACATAATAGTACCCCATATAAACCCAGGACACTTAAGGTTCCGAAGAGCTTCCCTGATTGAGAAAATACACTTCTGTGCTGACACCACGTGGAGAGGATTCAGAAGCACGCATTTGAGAACCTCCCAGGACTCTCCCTATGTGTCTCTTCTTTTGGTTTCTTCTTATTTGTATCCTGTACTATAATAAAACTGTATTCATTAGTTCAGCACTTTCAGTGAGTTCTGTAAGTCATTCTAGAGAGAGCTAGTTGGTCAGAAGTGTGGGTGGTCTGGGCTTCCGAACTTGCAAATGGTACCTGCAGGACAATCTTGTAGAGGACTGCCCTTAGCCTGAGGAGTCTGGCCTGACTCTGGGTTGAGTCAGAATTGAATTGGATTGAATTATGGAAGCCTTCACAGTTGCTAATAGAAGCTTCTGATAGCTTTTACACCTGCTAACTTTAATGTTTATTTTATGAGACAGTCATGCAAATCCTATGCTTTTTATCCGAACTTTTATCAATGTATAAGCACATAAAAGTAAAGTCAATGCCTTTAATTAAATAATGAGAATAACACGTGTCACACTGCCTCAGCCTTGCAATAACAATCATTAATGATCTGAGTGTTAACATGAATCTCTGGATATGTATTCCTGCTCCTAAAAAACACAAAACTTGTTTTTAAGTTAAGAAACTCAGTGGAATGAAGAAATAGAACTGTTGAAACCAAATTAAAACAATGTTTCCATTTTTAAATTATTAAAATCCAAATCAATGTGTGGAGCTACTTACTTCAAAACTTGAGTAAGAGTATATTTTTATATATCACTACACATTGAGCCACCTATCCAAAAAAATATCCTTTTAACGATATCACCTTAAGATTCCTGAAAAAAGTGTTGCAGTGACAAACTCAAGCAGATTAGCAAGATTATGCACATATTTCATCTTTCAAAAACAAACAAAAACAACAAAAGGGCCTGATATAAAAAAGCAATCACATATGTGGAAAAGAAATACATATGACTAATAAATATATTA
The DNA here is from genome assembly GCA_026826555.1 of Tolypeutes matacus. Taxonomy (NCBI): domain Eukaryota; kingdom Metazoa; phylum Chordata; class Mammalia; order Cingulata; family Chlamyphoridae; genus Tolypeutes; species Tolypeutes matacus. The sequence goes on from JAKSZT010053791.1 coordinate 6,051,514, forward strand.
AAATGTTTAATATTCTCAATAATCAAAGAAATAAAAATTAAACATAATGAGAACATTTCCCTTATCAAAAATATGAAGTAATCTAATTTCTAACCCACATAAAAAGTGAGGGTAGATGAAACAACTACTCTCTACATATCAGGAAAATTAAAAATTGATCAGATATTTTTAAAGGATGTTATGTCAAAATATATGAAGAGTTTCATATTTGTTCATACTCTTTTAACTTGTGAATTCATACCTTGTTAGTTGTGTTCATACAAAATGTAAATACAATGTTTTTCATTAATTGTTGTTAATAATATGAATAAAAAACAAATATCTATAAATGAAAACTGGTCAACTATTAATTTTATAATATTTGAAAAATAATCATTTCAGAATATATATAATTATAGAAAGAAAAAGCAGGAGTATCTCCTGACAAATTATTTTTTGTATCCTGTCCATCTTTCTTTATTTTCCTAATTTTTCTTATAAACACTTTTATAATCTCAAAACACTGAATGTGGCACAAATTATATTATACTTGAGGAAAGTATTTCTTGTATAAATTATGTTTGAAATTATTAAGGTATTCTAAAATATGTTTTATCCTAGCATAGTTATTTTACTTAAATGCATTTACTTATTAAGAACCTACTCTCTGCCAGACACTGTTCTAGTTGCTAGGTCTTTGATATAATAGAGTTCACATTCTAGTGATGAGGAAAATAAAAAATCAAAAACAATGAATTCCGATTGCTATTAAGGAAAGAAACATATGTTGTGAAAAAATACAGAGAAAAATTAGAGAAAAAATTATGTCTCTTCATAATTCGTTTAGCTTCTTTTATGGAAGGAACTGGAAAGGAACAATAGAAGAGTACGTGGTAGGAAGGTAGTGAAATCTTTCAAAGACAGGATGTTGGCTTGGATTAAGGTGTTGGTGGTAGACATGGAAAGATGAAAGTAGATTTCAGATGTATTTTGAAGGTGGAACAAAAAGGACTTGCTTTCAGATTAGATGTGACAGGTAAGACAAAATAGATGGTGGTGCCCTTTATTGGACAGAGAAGAATTGAGGAAAGTTGATTTCAGGAGCAACATAAAACTCTGTTTTGAACCTATTAGATTTGAAATGACTATGAGACAATCATAAAATAAAGGTCTTCTCTTTCCTTCAAAAGTTCTGTAAAATGACACTGATTCATAGCATTTACATGTGTATACTAAATGATTTTAACAACCGTGGCCATTACACTTGTCATAGTCTGCTTCAGAAAATTGAGCACAAATAATTTCAGTATCATATCAGACAATAAAATAAAGTCATAAGGGAAAGATCAGCACTTGATTTAAAATTCCAGTAATTTCAGATTTTTTTTAACCTCACATAGCTATTGTGAAATTAAATTTTTCCATATCTATATGAAATTCTTCTTTGATAGATGTAAAAGATTAAGAAATATCTGAGCCATGAGTTCAAAATGTTTTAGTTTACATTTGAGACTCTTAATAAATTTGGAAGCCATTTGAGGAAAACTGAATCCAAAGTATTAATTGGGCAATATCTCATATTGCAGAATATATCTAAAAAGTAAAGAAAAGTTCTTGTGATTTTTCAGTTTTGAGTTAATTGATATATAATAATGTCAGAAAACTCTTGGATACAATGGACAAACTATTTGTTGCATTCTGAAAATCAAAACTGAAAATCTTTTACATTTTTAAAAACATTCATTTTTATCCTTTTCTCAAAATTTTCTAATAAAATTTCCATAATTGAAATAATAATATATTCTACCATCTTTCCACTTTAAAATGTTTTGCTTCTTTATGCAAGGATCCAAGTTGTTTTATAGCAGTCCAAAGTTATAAGCTCAGACTCTAACAATCATTTAAGAAAAAAAAATTATTGAACATTTGATTCTGATTTCAGGCAATTAACTTAATTATTTTGTAACTATTCAGAGAAAACTGCTTATCAAATTCACTATGTATTTTCTAAGAATGTCTCTTAACAATTACTACTTTATTATCTTTAAAAATCTTTTTAAACAACAAACAAACGTGGTTTCCATTTTGCTCAACATCAGCAAAATGCATATGTCATTCATGATGAAATGTGTAACATATCTTCATCCAGCTTCATATTGTCTTGACATAGTTATAGTACTAGCTTCTGTATTTCCAGTCGATTCTGCATCAGTATTACACCTACATTTTAAATTTCAAATTTTGCTCATATATGCTTTCTCTTTGCTAATTGATTTTTTAAACAAATCAATGTTATTGATACATATCAATAAAGCATAAATCCATCCAAAGCGTACAATCAATGGTATTTGTTATAATCACATAGTTGTGCATTCATCATTTCAGTCATTATTAGAGCATTTTCATTATTTCAATAATAATAATAAACAAAACACAGACAAACAAACAAACAAGAAAATTCTTCACCTCTCAATCTCTTTATGCTTCCCCTCCCTGTTGTACATAGCTACTATTTCTGGCTATTCTTGAACATGTATTTATTTATTTATTTAGCAGTTTTATTGAGGTATACTAACATACCATATGATCTATCCAAAGTACATAATCTGTGGCTTTTAGTATAATCATAGTGTTGTGCATTTATCACCAAAAAAAGTGTAGAACAATTTCATTACTTCAAGAAGAGAAAAAAAAAAAAAATATATATATATATATATAAAGAAGGGAAAAAAGCCTCCACATCCCTTAGCAGTCACCCCTCAATCCCTCTAGGAATTATTATATGTATGATTATATATATATAATTTATTATATGTAAACATACTAGGGTGGAAGGAGTATAGAATTTAGCACAATGTTGTTTGTTTTAGATTCTATCTCAAGATTTTATTTCTGAAAGTTTCAGAAGAACATCTTACAACTCTGTTTTACTGATGATGAATCTTTGAAGTATATTCCTGAAAAAAGCATCATTTCCAGTGTTCTGTGTAAAGGGGGGTGGTGGTTGTGTAGCTGTATTGAGGATAAAGGTTTTTAACACTGAAGCAAGAGAAAAAGTAATGCGATAAAAAATATATCAAAAGAGAAAATACTGGAGGTTAATTTTACAAAATATTAAAAGCTATCTTTGTAGTTTGGACTTTGAGAAAAATTTTTCTTCATCTTCCTAAAAATCCTGTAGTTTTCATGAATTATATGCTTTATTTTAATAAGGGAAATGAAACTTGCTTAAATTAGTATTCACTGAGAAGAAGAAGAATTTAAAATAGGAATTTTTCTTCTATTCAAACATTAATTTCAAGCATGAATTGTTTGTTGAAGCAAATCTTACACATTAAGTTAAAAAAAAAATTAAGACCATATAAAACGGATAGATAGAAATGATTACTGATCTATTTTATCTTTTCATCAGTATCAGAGTAATCAGGAATGTTTGTTTATTAATCATCTGAAATCAGGCTCAAATTATTCATGAAATATTAAATGCAATTTTGTCAGATCTTGGCACCATAGATAAACTGGTTATATTTCCAGGAGTACAAGTATTCATATTAAGCAAAATGGTTTCATCTTGCATAGAAGTTTAACGATTCTACTATTAAGCCCCTTACAAGGAGGATAGCAGGAAGCACATATCATGAGGCTATTACATGCTATTACATGCATGACTTCATTTAATCTTCACAACAATCTTTAGAGACCCAGTGAGTGGCAGATGTAGGATTTCATGCCACAACCTACCTTTTGGCTTAATCAATATGTTAAACTGTATCATATTGACTTGGCAATCACTTATATCCATTATTAATGCCACTTTCCAATTCTTTGGTCTTTATGTAATTGTTTTTATAATAAATTGAAATGAAGCATAAGCTCATAGTTTTTTTAAAACAGTCAAGGGACCTAAAAAGCAAATTAATTTTATTATATAAGTCCAAATTAGCTGTAATTACAATATTTAATAAATAAAACACCTACATTTAGAGATAATCAAATCTTCTCACTGAACTCCATTAGTGGTATGGTATACACAATAGGTTAATGACCAAAAGCATTATTCATATGCTGTCAGGAAATGAAAAATACAATTTATTGCCAGCCCTCAACTATTCTTTCCTTAAAATACGTTTAACATGGTAACTAAGTATAAGGAAAATGAATTACATAATCATCCATAATTTAACTCCAATTAACTTCACAGTTATTCCTACAGAACACACATATATTCACACAACACACACACACACACACACACAAGATACATTGACTCATCTGGAAAGTTCTTTATGAAATTCTTATAGGATTTCTCTGAGTGCAGAAGATCAATGAAAGTGCTCACCAAAAGTCATTAAACAACTATACTCTAGGAACCATAATTTTATCTGTCATAAAGACAGAGAGATTCAAGACCTTTCAGAGTCTGATCCTTTTAAGAATAAAGCACTTAGCCTCAGTGTTTAACCTGCTTTTATTTTTTTAATCAATTTTTGAGGAATCTACCACATTCAGTTCACAATTATCAGCCCATGTTAATGAGCTGTAAAGTTTATTTTGTCTTTTTTCTAATCTATGTGAGATGGGGGAAAGGATCTAAAAAGTTAGGGCTGATTTAGGAGTTGTATTTGATACTTGTGAATATGCACGACGAAGTTAGGAGATCACTGGATATAGAAGGGCTCAGGATAGAAAGCTTGAGCCTCATCTACACCTTCCTTACTTGCATGTAAGGGGAAAACAATCTGGTATTGTCCTTAAATAAAGGTCAAAGCTTTGAAAATGGCAGCAGTAGCAGAGATTAGTAAGCCTCATTTGGTTTTATGATATAAGGAAAGAAAAAAAATTAACTAGCATGTTATGGTTTTAATTAACTCTTAATAGCAAAAAAAAAGTGGAATTACTGGTATTTAAACTTTTGGAAAAGGACAGGAACACAAATGAAGAAAGGAAGATTCAGCTTGCCAAGGTACTTATCAAAGTATGTTTGCCATAAAAGAATAGTTTCCCCCAAAAGACACCATTAATTGCCAATGATATTCTGTATTAATTACAAGTTACAGAGTATTCACCATTTAATTAATGAACTATCCAAAGTAATAAGAACAATGTCTTTGTTGATACCCTAAAGTTGGACACATTCCTACCACCACAAAAGAAAAACAAGAAAGAGTCAGTATAGTTAATGGATCTTTCATAGCCACAATGTCAATAAATAGGATTCCTCAAAGAATTAGCTATGCAGAATCTGGGGTTTTGTTTGTATGCTTGTTTTAGGAATATCAAATGATGCTTTAATTTTGCTATTTATACAGAAGAAATGGGATTTTCATTTTAATTATTATTATTTAAGGAAAGAATTAAAACACAATTTTAAAAATGTAAGTTTGTTTTTATATTTATCTATTTCTTGTTTCCTAAAATATGCTCTTCTAAAATTTCCTTTAAAATGTGGCCTAACCAGTGACTATATTCTCTTATACTGACAACTATTATCCATTATGCAGCACTTGACATGCCAGCTCAACATCACTATATTAACTGACTTTCGAGTTTTCTCACTCCCTGTGGGGTCCTCTTTCCTAAGATTAATGAGGTGCTTCACAGTGTTTGAGCTGCCATCCTGACTTGACAAACAGCATGAGTGGTCCCTGCACAGAGTGGGAGAAGAAGGGGAAAGGATGATGAGAAAAACGGTGTATCTTGAAAATTATTGCCACCCCTGAACTATTTATTCTTCCTTTAAAACATAGTTAATAATGGTGACTAAGTATAAGCCTTCTACATTTGCTTTCCAAGGCATTAAAGCACAGTTTCTTAGATTTCTCACTTGAGTCAAACACATAACTTCTCTTTCTTCAATTAAAGTGCCCCAAAGCTGCACTGGTACATAATGAAAATGTAACAACTGGAGCGGGATTATAAACTTCTGTCCCGAAGATATTTTCAAGAATCTACTTTCTAAAATAAAAGTTGTGCTCCTTCCAAGTTTAAATACACAGAAATTCTAATCACATCTTAAAATTCCCCAAATGGTGCTATCATTTACTTTTTAACTATTGAATTTACTCTGGCAGAGTTAGGGAAATAAAATCTACCATATTCTAATTTTCAGACAGCTTGGTAGAACTAATGTTCTTAGTATGGATAAAGTGTACTGAAGCACTTTTTTTTTTCCCCATAGGAAGGTCTTTGACTCATATTCTTTGATGCCAACTAGCCTTCACATCTGCTGTTTCACTATTGATGGCTATAATTAGGCATGCCAAAATAGTATCTGATGAAGCAACTTTACTCAAAGGCATCATTTTATTTCTTGCAATGGGAACATAGTAAAATGGTGTGGATATCCTGTAGGCCTTATGCAAATCCCTGTAATAAACATGGGATCAGGCATCACATACAATAAATTGTGCGTTAGATGAGGAAGGAGGGAGGGAGGCTACCTCCTTAGTTCCCATGGTTAAAATAATCCCCTCACCATGCAAATAAGTCAAATGTATAAGACTGGTTTAAATATTTACTTAAGTGCAATTAATGTATATCAAAACCATACGCCACTAGTAAAAACATAGCAACACATTATCTAGGAATAAATTTAATGATGTAAAGGACTTGAACACATAAAACTATAAACCAGGGAGGCGGCTGTGGCTCAATCAGTGGGGCTCCCGTTTGCCATGTGGGAGGCCCCGGGTTAGGTTCCCAGGGCCTCCTGGTGGGGGCGGGCCCGCCCGCGCGGCATGGTTGGCTGACCCAGCGAGCACAAGCAGCAGGGGGGGAATAAATGAATAAATAAATAAAATCTTAAAAAAAAAAAAAAAAAAAAACTATAAACCATTGTAAAAAGAAATCAAAGAATACCTAAACAAATGGAAGGACATTTCTTGTTCATGGATTGGAAGACTAAATATGTTAAGATGTCAATTCTACCCAAAGCGATTTACAGATTCAATTCAATCAAAATACCAACAACCTTCTTGCAGAAATGGAAAAACCAATTATCAATTTTTTTATGGAAGAGTAAGGGGTCGTGGATAGCCGAAGTCATTTTGAAAAAGCAGAACAAAGTTTCAGGACTTAAACTTTTTGATCTTAAATTTATTACTAAGCCACAGTAATCAAAACAGCATGGCACAAGAACAGACATATGGATAAATGGATCAAATTGAGAGCTCAGAAATCAACTTTCACATTTATGACCAATTGATTTTTGATAAAGGAGCAAAGACCACTCAATTGGGGAAGAATAGTCTCTTCAACAAATGGTGCTGGGAAAGCTGAATCTCCATTTGCCAAAGAATATAAAGCTGGACCTCTACTTCACACTATATGAAAAAATCAACTCAAAATGGATCAAAGAACTAAATATAAGAGCCAGAACTATAAAATCCTACAAGAAAACATAGTTCCCTTAGAAACTTGTGTTAGACAATGGTTTCTTAGATTTTACACCCAAAACACAAGCAACAAAAGAAAATAGACAAATGGGCCCTCATTAAAATGAAAAACGTTTTTGCCTCAAAGGATTTTATCATGAAAGTAAAATGACAATCAACACAATGGGGAAAAATATTTGAAAATCACATATTCAATAAAGGTTTAATATACAGAATATATAACGAAACCCATCCAAGTCACCTGACGAGGAGACAACGATGGGCAACAGCCATCCCAGGGAATGGAGAGGGGCTGCATCTGCAGGCAGGATCATCCCACCCACCATATCCATGGGATATAAGCCCTCTCTCGCTTGGAGGTGGAGTGGACATCACCATCCCAGTCCCCTCAGGATTGGGGGAAGAACTATGGACTAGAGTGGACTTGATGGTATTCTGTTGTACACATATGGTGATTCTAGCAATGGAAGAAATTATACAGTGAGGTGGAGCCAGTGGCCACTGGACACTTTCGGGGCAGGGAGGGGATGTGCAGTTGAAATACAGGGGCTTTTCTGGGATTTGGAGGTTGTCCTGAGTACCGTTGTGGCAACGGATGTAGGCCATTTTAAATCAGCACACACCACTCAGAACTGTGTGGAAGAGAGTGTGGTCTACGATGTGAACTGTGGTCTATGGTTGGTGGCAAGGCCCCAGGATGTGTAAGTCCATTGAGGGTGATGGGCCACACTTGTGGGAGATGTTTGTGTGGGATGTGGTGGGAACTGTGGGAGGTGGGGAACATGGGAATCCCGGCAGGTTCTGTGTAATATTTTAAGTAATCTAAGCACCTCTTAAAAAAAAAAAAAATATATATATATATATATATATAAAAATAACATTTTTATAAGCAAACACACATATATGCATATATATTTATATATCATTTTACAAATATTGGTATGTATTGTGAAAATTTTGATTTTTACCCACAATAAAAAATAAATAAATTTAATTTTTTAAAAATTATGATTAAAGCTGCTATCAAAAAAAAAAAAAAAAAGACTAGTTAGGACACTGTTGGTTTGACTTAGGTATGAAGCATGAAGGACCTAAATTAGGATTGATATTGTAGGACAAAAGGAAGGATAAGTGGGAGAAACAGGAGGGAAGAATTGATGGAATTTGACCCCTCTCAAAATGTGTCAGCCAGATTTGAAGACTTTGTTCCTGATATGATCTAGGAACTTCCATCTAATTATTCAAATTGGGATATTATACTTCTGGTAATTGTAGCTTGTGTTAACTTGTTTAATAGTTATATATCAGTTATCATATTACATTTGATTCTAATTAAACCTCTAAACAACAACAAAAAAAGAAACCCATTAATTCAACAACAAAAAGACAAAGAACCCCACTAAAAAAATGGGCAAAAATCTTGAATAGACTTTTCTCCAAAAGCATGTGTAAAGATGCTCAACATCATTATCCATTAGGGAAATGCAAATCAAAACCAAAATGAGATATCATTTCATACTTTTTACAATGGATGCTATTAAAAAAAAAAAAAAAAAACCATAAAGTTACAAATATTGAAGAGGATGCAGAGAAATAGAAAAACTCATCCATTGCTGGTGGCAATGTAAAATGGTGTAGCCTCTGTGGAAGACAGTTTAGCAGTTTCTCAAAGAGTTAAGTATAGAATTACCATGTGATCCGACCACCCTACTTCTAAATATATACCCAAAAGAATTGAAAGCAGGGACTTGAACAGGTATTTGTATATCAATATTCAGAGTGGCATTATTTACAATTTCCAAAAGATAGAAGCAACCTAAGTGTCCATCAATGGATGAACAAAATGTGGTATATATATGCACAATGGAATATTATTTAGCCATTTAAAAAAATGTAGTCCTGATGCATGTGACAACTTGAAAACATCATGTTGAGTGAGTAAGCTATATACAAAAGTACAAATATTGTATGATCACAATGATATGAAATAATTGGAATAAGCAAATTTATAGAGTCAGAATCAGAATAATGGTTCCCAGGAGATTAGGGGGAGATAGGGAACAGAGATTTAAGGCTAGAAATAGTTTCCATTTGGGACAATAGAAATGCTTTGGTAATGGATGTTGGTGATAGCACAACACTGTGAATGTAATTAACAGCACTGAATCATATATTTGAATGTGATTAAAAGTGGAAATTTTAGATTGTATATTGTATATTTTGTATATTTAGATTGTACTAGAATAATTTTTTTTAAAAGTTCATAGAACTGCACAACACAGTGAACCTTATATTAAACCACGGACTATAAGTTAATAGAACAATTGTCAACATGTGCTTTAATCAATTGTAACACCAATGAAAAATGTTAATAATAGGTGTGGAATCCTATGTTTCATGCATGATTGTTCTGTAAATCCACAACTTTTCTAATAAAAAATCACAATAGACATTAATAAGAACCTAACAACACTTAAAGAATACTTTATTTAACCAAATATTATCATTACCTAAATTTAACAGTAATCCATTATCTACAACCAATATTTTTAAACCATTAATAAAAATATTATTTGGGAGAGAGAATATTGTCGGAATATGGTAGAGTAGGAAGTTTCAGGATTAAGTCTCTCCACCAGAATAATTATTAAACAGTCGGGAAGTATCTGAAATAATTATTGCAAAACTCTGTTGTCCAATAGAACACTTTACAGCTTCTAGGAAAGAGGGAGGAAGAGGCTGGTAAATTATAGTAAGAGTTAGTAAATTGTTCCATCCTATTGAGGTTACTGGAATACATCCCCCACCCTCAAGTCAGGCCACCATGGAGGATGGCTCCTGGCTAGCTCGCTGGTGACAGAAAGGTATGCAAAAATCCACTTCCCCAAGATCAGGGGTGGGCACCACAAATCCCTGATCACAGCTTTTGATTAACAACTTCAGATCACTGGGGGCCCAACTCATTGTTCCAGCCTGCCCCAGACAAAGATGTCTGAGGAAACTTAAAGACATTACACTTTCTCAGAACTGATGGGGAGAGTTGAAGAGATGTATTTGCTTGGAAGGTCAAGAAAGCACAGCTTTGTGAAGCTGTGGAAGAAGTTCTGGACACCCTTCTTGATCCTCTCCCCAGGTCAGTTTGGAGCTGGTCTGTGTCCTCCTTGTAGGTACCTGTCTTTGGTCTTGCTGGGAAAGACTGACTTGGGAAACTCCTCTCTATTGTGTCCTACTCCCAGAATTTGTACTCCAGATGAAAGCAGCTTGAGAGAACAACAAAAGCATTGTAAGAAATTATTGATATAGATGACCTGTGGCAAAGGATTACTTGCTTAAAATACCTGAAAAAGTGAGAATGCCTGTCTCTGGGAAAATACAGGGACTTTCAAACTCCTGTAAACAGGAGAATTCTAAGGCAACCAACAAACACAAGCCTAGTACAAGCCTTAGGCCAAGAAAAGACAGGGACAACCCTGCACTAAGCTTTCGCCTTGGGTGGAATTTCCTTATAGATGGGTGATACTCAAGAAAATCTCTGTCATATCACTAGCTGGCTACAAGTTCCAAAGAACAGATGTCTTGGGGAATAAATCCTAGAGTTAACAATTGAAAATATTAAAAGTATGGGTGTGCAACAAGAGTACAAAGCAAACAAAGAAACAGGAAATGATGGCACAATCAAAGGAAGAGGATAAAAATCCAGAAAACACCAGTGAAAGAAGACAAGACTGTGGACATACCAAAGACCTTAAAAAATGATTTTAAAATGTTCAAGAGGATGAAGAAAAATACAGAGAAAAAACTATTGGCATTGAAGTCCATAATAATGGAAATAAAGATTCCCAAGAGCATTTCAGTGGCAGATTGGAGATGGCAGAAAAAAAGAATCAGCAAACTTGAATATAAGACAAATGAAATGAGTCAGGCTGAAGAGCAGAAAGAAAGAAAAATATTGTAAAAATTGAAAATTTGGGGGCACCATCACACATACCAATATATGCATTAAGGGAGTCCCAGAAGGAGAAGAAAGAAAGAAAGAGGCAGAAAGAAAATTGAAATAATGTCAGAGAATTCCCAAATTTGGCAAAAGATTTGAATTTGTGTATCCAAGAAACCCAGAAAACATCAAACAAGATAAACATCAAGAAAAACACACCTGTCATATATTGATCAAACTGTCGAATTCACAGGATGAAGGAATTCTGAAAGCTGGAAGAGAGGAAAAGAATGCATATGTAAGGAGTGTTCCAATTAGAATGAGTGCCACTTTCTCCTCAAAAAAGACGCAGAAGACACTGGGTTGAAATACTTGATGGGCTGAGAGAAAACAACTACTAACCAGGAATTTTATATACTGTGAGATTTTCTTTCAAAAATGAGGGAGAGTTTAAGACATCCCTACATAAACTAAATCTGAGGGAGTTCATCACCATTAGACCTGCCTTACAAGCAATGATAAAGGGAATTCTTCAGACTACAAGGAAAGGATGCTAGACAGTGGTTCAAAGTAGAATAAAGAAATAAAAACCTCCTGAAAAAGTAACCATTTGGGTTATTATAAATGCCACTACTATTGTATTGTATTTTTGGTATGTAACTCCATTTCCTACTTCCTACAGGTGCTAAAATGCATGTATAAAAAGTAATAATAGGGAAACAGATGTGGCTCAAGCGATTGAGCTCTCACCTACCACATGAGAAGCCCTGGGTTTGGTTCCCAGTGCCTACTGGAGAAGACAAGCAAGACAGTGAGCCAGTGCAATGGGCTAGTGTGATGAGCTGCAGCAACAAGATGACACAACAAGGGGACACAAAGAGGAAACACAATGAAAGACACAACAAAGCAGGGAGCAGAGGTGGCTCAAGCAAATGAGCACTTCTCTCCAACATTGAAGGCCCCACGTTTGGCTCCTGGAGCTTCCTAAAGAGAAGATGAGCAGACACAGACAGCACACAGTGAATGGAAACAGAGAGCAGACAGTGCGTGCAAACAATGAGGGGGAGAATAAATAAATAAAATAAAATCTTTTAAAAAAAAAACACAAAATACTGAGATGTATGTAACAATATATTTAGGTTTTGGAATACAATGTACAAATATATAAATGTAACTAGTACAAAAAAGGTGGGGGAATGGAGGGGTATAGGAATAGTGTATAGTATGCTATTGAAGTCAATTTAGTTTCCAACTAAATATGATTGTTATTATTTAGGATGCTAAATTTTAACCCCATGGTAACCACAAGGAAAATATATGAAAAACATATCCAGATAAAATGAGAAATTACTCCATATAGAACAGCACAAAAAACAAATAAATATAAAAGTAGACATTAATGGAAAAACTGAGGGATGAGAAAGGTATAAGAATTACAAAGACCAAATAACAAAATGACAGAAGAAAATCCTGCATTATCAGTAGTGAGTTTAAATGTAACAGATTAAACTCTCCAGTCATATGGTATAGATTGACAGAATGTATAAAAAAACCTACTATATGATCTTTATGAGAGACTAACCTTAATTTGAAACCTTAAATTGAAAGACACAAGTAGTTTGAAAATGAAAGGATGGAAATATATATATATATATGCCATGAAAGTAGTAACCAAAAGAGAGCAAGGTTAGCTATACCTTGCTACAAATAAAAGAGACTACATAAAAACAGTGATGAGGGACAAAGATGGTAATTTCATAAAGGGGTCAATTCAACAAGAAGACATAATAATTATAAATATATATGTACCTAACAGCAGAGTCTCAAAATATATGAAACAAATACTGACATATTTGAAGGGAGAATTTGATAGTTCTATATTAATAATAGGAAACTTTAATATACCACTTTCAATAACGGATAGAATAGCCAGAAGAACATCAAAGAAATACCAGACTTGAAGGATACACTAAACCAACTACACCTAAGACATATAGAACACTGCACCCAACAAAAACAGAATATTCTTCTCGAGTGCACTGGATCACTCTCCAAGATAGAATAAAAAAAATTTTTTTTAATCCAAAAATACTCAAATCACACAAGATATTGAAGTGAATGAATATGAAAATACAACATACCAAAACTTATGGGCTGCAGCAAAGGCAGTGCAAGGTGGGAAATTAACAGCTCTAAAATGGTTACGTTAAAAAAGAAGAAAAAATATCAAGATTTGACCTGCATCTGGCTGCATGTACTTTCAGAGAAGTGTCAGAATAAAATAGTATAACTTACAAGGAAATGTGTTTCTGTAACATGAACGATTTTTTTCAAAGAATAAAAAATACAACATTCAACTATCCCCCCCCCCATTGTTGTCATTTAACATCGATGCGGTACCTTTGTAACAACTGATGTAAGAATATTAAAATATTACTAACTATAGACCATATTTTTCTTTAGGTGTATTTTTTTCCCAAAAAACCATCCTATTATTTATACTTTGTATTAGTGATATAATATTGTTATAGTTCCTGAAGAAACATTCTTATATTTATATTATTATCCACAATCCTCATCCACCACAGGGTTCATTATAATTAATTATAAATTTTGAACAGATTAAACATCAGTTCCCCATTCAGTACCCCCATTATATCTCCTGGTAACCTATCTTCTAGATTCTACCTCTATGAGTTTACTTATAACTAGTTCATATTAGTGAATAAATAAGAAAGACTTTAACTGAGAAGCAAGGCAAACATAAATTTTGTTCTACATGTCAATTAACATAACCCTGAAAAGAAGGTAAAGGAGGGACATGGTCAGGTATCTTGACAGACAGGGCCTTTTTAACATTTTAAATACTATATAGCTACATATTTATATGGGATATGTGTCTTTGATGCATTGGTATGTTTTCTGGTTGGATAGAGGCCCTCACAGTACTTAAAAATACTAAAATTTGGGACAGATGTGGCTCAAATGGTTGGGCGTCTGTCTACCATATGGAGGGACCCAGTTTCGATCCCCAGGACCTCCCGGTAAAAAAAATTTTAAAAATAAAAAATATTAAAATTCCCCTCCGGGGAGGTACTGCTACTCTTTCAAAGAAGATAGCCAAAAGTTCTAGAACATATAAAACTTTGCCAATAAAAGTAAACAGACTAATAAGCCAAGCCCTCAATCCTAATGCATGAAACACCACTACAATAAAAGTAACAGTAAGGGGATAGATAATATAAACAATTTTATTCCAATAAATTCCATAACCTAAAGAAATGAACAAACTTTTAAAAGCCCACAAACTACCTTCATTGACTCAAGAAGAAATACAAGTTCTCAACAAATCATTGCTAGTAAAGAGAATGAATCCATAAAAAATGAAACAAAACAAAACAAAGCAAAAAAAAAAAAAAAAAAAATCAAAACCACAGAAACTGCCAATAAAGAAAAGCTTGGACCTGATTGCTTCACAGGAGAATTTTACCAAACATTCCAAGAAGACTTAATACCAATCTTGCTCAAGCTCTTCCAAAATATTGAAGCAGTGGGAACACTCCCTAATTCATTCTACAAAGCCAAAATCACCCTTATATCAAAGCCAAATAAAGATACCACAAATGTGACAGTTTGTCACCTGTAATATGAACACTAGTTTGAAGTGTTTTTTTTAAAGAACTTTAACTTTTTCTAATTGTTGAGCACTGTTATCATTAAAGGTGCTTAATGAATCATGATACACTGCCTTTATTCACAATCTATTTTTATACATGTTGCATTTTTTGACAATTCTAAATGTTAATGTCCAAAGTAAATTTAAGCAAAACTACAGTTTATCAGATAATGGAATGCCTTGAGTGGTCATCACAGAATTCTGATTTATTGTATCTATTTGCCATTTGAATTGTATTAGAAATCATCAGAAATTAGATCTTTTCCATTTTACTTGTATTGCTGCCAGTGTTATAGTTTTCCTTTAAAAAGTTCCATTCTCAGCACTTTTTGTGTAACAAAATGTCACTTAGTATTCAAATAAAAGACATTCTGTTTTTTAAAAATCCCCAAAAAAGATTATATTCTTAAACTTATCTATTCCTGTGATTGTGGCACTCTTGATTGCATTAGATTCACTTTAGGTCTCTTCGTTAGATTGATTTTGATTGGACTACTTGAGCGATGAGTGAGCCAGCTTGGGTCTCCAACTTTTTGCTGGATCAGATATAAATGGAGACACAGAGAAAGACATACACACAGAGAAGGAAGCCACCATTTTTTACCCTGCAGTGTGTGAGGCCTCAGCAGAGATCACTTGCCATCTTGCTTCATCCCATGGCAGCATGCAAGGATCAACAGTAGCTGACTTTGGTGAGAAAACATCTCTGATGGTGCCTTGATATGGACATTTCATGGCCTTGGAACTAGAAGCTTTTGCCCCAAATAAATTCCCTTTATAAAACCCAACACATTTCTGGTACTTTGCATTGGCAGCCCTTTGGCAAACTAAGACAACAAGAAAAGGAAATTCTAAATCAATATCTCTTATGAACTTTGTGATGCTTTGACATTGTATGGATCCCAGAATAGTATGTTCTTAAAGTTAACTCTTTCCTGTGGGTGTGGACCCCTTATTAGCAGAATCTTTTGGTGAATAGGATCTTAACTAAAAATGCAAGCCACCTCATTCAGGATGGGTCTTAATCCTCTTACTGGCATCCTTTATAAAGAGAATAAAATCAGATTGAGAGGGAAAAAAAGCCATGGAAACAAGAAGCTGGAAGCAATGAAACCCAGAGGAGAAGGGCAAGACCAGTGGAACAGAGGAGTCCATGATTGCCAGCAGCCAGTCTTCAGGAATAGGGTGTCATCTTGATGATGCTTTGATTTGGACATTTTCATGGCCTCAGAACTGTAATCTTGTAAGCTAATAAATTCTCATTGTAAAGCCAACACATTTCTGCTATACAGCTTTTGGCAGCCTAGCAAAAATCCTCAACAACATACTGGCAAACTGAATCCAACAGTACATTAATAGAATTGTACACCTTGTTCAAATGGGATTCATCACTGAAATGCAAAAATGGTTCAACATAAGAAAATCAATTAATATAACACATGAAGAAAATTAAGGGAAAAAAGCACATGATCTCCTCAACTGAAAAAAATCAAACCGGCATTTGAAAAAATCTAGCATTGCATTTTGACAAAAATGCTCAGAAAACTAAGAATAGAAGGGAACTTCCTCAACATGATAAAGGGCATATATGAAAAATGCACATCTAACATCCTGCTTAATGGTGAAAGACTGAAAGTTTTCTCCCTAAATAAGAAACAAGACAAGGATGCCCACTGTATTCAACATTGGGCTAGAGGTTCTTGCCAAAGCAATTAGGTAAGAAAAAGTAACAAAAAATATCCAAATTGTTAAGGAAGAAATAAAACTTTCCCTATTTGTAGATGACATAATCATATATATAGAAAATCCTGAAAATTTCATAATAAAGTTCCTAGAACTAATAAATGAATTCAACAAAGTGGCCAGGTACAAGATAAGCACCCAAAAATCAGTAATTTTTCTATACTATACTATGGAACAATTGAAGGTAGAAATCAAGAAGGAAGCCAATGTGGCTCAGTGGTTGAGCCCCAGCCTCCCACATATGAGGTCCCAGTATCAATTCTCAGCCACAGTACCTCAAAAAAAAAAAAAAAAAAAAAAAAAATTAAGAAGAAAATTCCATGTACAATGGCAACTAAAAGAATTGAATATCTAACCAAGGACATAAAGGACTTTCCACAAGAAAACCTATAAAATATTGGATAAAGATATCAAAAAAAGACTTAATTAAATGGAAGAACATTCCTTGTTCATGGACTGGAAGACTAAATATTATTACAATGTCAATTCTACCCAAAGAAATTTATAGATTCAATGAAATCTCAATCAAAATACCAAAAAACATCCTTGCAGAGTTGGAAAAGCCAATCATCAAATTTACATGGAAGAGTAAGGGGCCCTGGATATTCAGAGCCATCTTGAAAAAGGGGAAGGAAGTTGGAGGACTCATGCTTCCCAATCTTAAAATTTATTACAAAGCCAACGAAATCAAAACAGCATGGTACTGGCATGAGAACAGACATATAGACCAATGGGATAGGATTGAGAGCTCAGAAATCAAACCTCACATTTATGGACAACTGATTTTTCACAAAGACCACTCATATAGGAAAGAATATTATCTTCAACAAATGGTGCTGAGAGAACTGAATCTCCATTTTCAAAAGAATAAGGGAGTACACCTTCCTCACACCATATGCAAAAGTTGACTCAAAATGGATGAAAGACCTAAACATAAGAGACAGAACAAAAAAACTTATAGGAAAAAAAATGCAGAAAAGCATATTCAGGACATTTTGTTTGGCAATGATTTCTTAGACCTTACACCCAAAGCACAAGCAACAAAATAAATAATAGATAAATGAGATGTAACCAAAATTAAAAATTTTGTACGTCAAAGGACTTTATCATGAAAGTAAAATTACAACTTACATAGGGGGAAAAATATTTGGAAACCACATATCTGATAAAGGTTTAATATACAGAATATATAAATAAATCCTTCAACTTGACAACAAAAAAGACAAACAACCCCATTAAAATTGGGCAAAAGCCTTGAATAGACATCGTTCCCAAGAAGAAACACAAATAGCCAAAAGCATATGAAAAGATATTCAACATCATTAGCCATCAGGGAAATGCAAATCATAACCACAATGAGACATCATTTCAAACTTATTAGAATGTTTGCTATAAAAAAAAAAAAAAAAAAAAAAAAAGGAAAGCAAATGTTGGGGAGGAGGTGGAAAAATAGGAACACTTTCCTTTGTTGGTGACAATGTAATATTGTACATCTGCTGTGGATGCCAGTTTAGCCTCAGAAAGCTAAGTTTGAATTGCCATTAGATTTGGCAATCCCACTATTAGGTGTATATCCAAAATAACTGAAATCAGGGACTCAAACAGATATTCATAGTGGCATTATTCACAATTGCCAAAAGATGGATACAACCCAAATGTTCCATTGACCAGTAAATGGATAAATAGAATGTGGAATATACACACAATGGAACACTAATCAGCCATAAAAAGGAATGAAGTCCTGATATATATAAGATGGAAGAACCTTGATGACATCAAATTGCAGGAAGTAAGCCAGACACAAAAGTCCAAATATTGTATTATCTCACTGATTTGGATTAGAATTTCAAATTCATAGATTAGAATAAGCTAACTCATAAAGTCAGAATCCGAAATATAGGTTACCATGGTATGGGATAAGGATAGGGAATGAGAAACTAAGATTAAAAATGTACAGGGTTCCTATTTGGAATGATGGAAATGTTTTAGTAATAGATGGTGGTGATGGTAACACAACATTGTGAACAATTAACAGTGCTGAAATATGTATACTTGAATGTGATTAAAAGGGGAATTGTTGGATTGTATATATGATAACAGAATTTTTTTTTTTTTAAATCCATGGAACTATACTACACAAACAGTGAACCCTAAGTTAAACCATGGACTATAGTTAATAGGACAATTATAAAGATGTGCTATCATCAATTCTAACAAATGTTCCACACGAATGCAGAGTGGTAATAATATGGTGGAATATGGCAATCCTGTATTTTATGCATGATTGTTCTGCAAACTCACAACTTCTCTAATAAATAAAAATATATTTAAAAAAATAATAATTAATTTTCAATTTTGCAGTTTAGGAATATTACCACAAAAACCACAATGAGATACCCACTAGAATGGCTAATATTAAAAATAAAAGAAAATTACAGATGTTGGAGAAGATGTAGAAATAGGAACAATCATCCATTGCAGGTGGTAATATAGAATGGTGCAGCTGCTGTGGAAGAAAGTTTGGCAGTGCTTTCAAGTGCTTCAGAAAGTTAAGTAAAGAATTATCATATGATCTGGCAATCCCACTTCTCGATACATACACCAAAAACAATTGAAAGCAGGAGCTTGAGCAGATATTTACTCATTGATGTTCATAGTGGCAAAATTCACAATTGCCATAAGATGGAAGAAACCTCAGTGTCCATCAACTGATAAATGGATAAAAATATATGGCATATATATACAATAGAGTAGAATTCAGTTTTAAAAATGAAATTTAAAATGAATGATGAAATTCTGACACATGCAACAACATGGACAAACCTCGAAGACATCGTGTTTAGTAAAATAAGGCAGTCACAACAGGACAAGTCTTATATGATCTCATTGATATAACATAATTACAATAAGCAAACTCATAGAATCAGAATCTAGAATATAGGTTACCAGGGGACAGGAAAGAGATAGGGAGTAGGGAGTTAAAGCTTAAACTGTACTGATTTCTTATTTGGAAAGATGGGATATTTTGGTAATGGATGGTGATGATGGTAGTAAAACAGTGTGCATATTAAATATATATATGAATGAGATTAAAAGAGGAAACGTTAGGTTGAATATATAGAACTTGTGTTGGTTTGAGGCTGTACATACCCCAGAAAAACATGCTCTTAATTTAATCCATTTCTGTGGGTGTGAATCCATTGTAAGTAGGACCTTTTGAAGAAGCTTCTTCAGTTAAGGTGGGGCCCGCCTCAGTCAAAATGGGTTTTAATCCTATTACTGAAGTCCTTTATACGCAGAATGAAATTCAGACAGAAAGAGAAAGCCAGAGTCACAGGAAGCAAGAAGCTGAAATGGAACCTGGAATGGAAGAAAGAGACTACGAGACGCTGCCTTGTGCCTTGCCCTGTGACAGAGGAATCAAGGATCACCGGCAGCCAGCCCCAGAACAGCACACTCTTCAGGAGAAAGCATCACCTTGATGACACCTTGATTTGCACATTTTCCTGGCCTTAAATCCGTGAGTGAATAAATTCCCATTGTTTAAGCTGAACCATTTCATGGAATTTGCTTGAACAACCAAGGAACTAAAATAGTACTAGAATAAAAAAATTTAAAAAATTAAAAAAAATAAAAAAATCCTTGAAACTGTCCTACACAGTGAACCCTAATTTAAACCATGGACTATAGTTAATAGCATAATTATAAAAATACACCAAATGGGAATCCTTTTTTTGGCCATGATTGTTCTGTAAACTCACAAGTTCTCTAATATAGTTAAATAAACAAACAAACAAACAAATTGGGAGATTTAGAAAAATCATATGGCTATAAAAACCTTGACCGGTATATTTCTTTTTTATATTTGTAAATGGTGTCTGATGAAAAATTAGAAACACTTCAACAAAAACAGATGAAAATTTTAGTAAGTATTAGTCACTGAACTGAATGCTCAAGATACATTTGTGATTAGTCACATAAAGCTTTAAGTATTTTTCATTCATTTAGGTATGCAGAAAAATTAAACCAGTAAATGGAGATTTTTTTCATAAACTTAAATACATGAAACAAACACAAAATTCAAAATAAAGTTTCTTTTTATTCTAAATAACCATGGAATTATTTCCCATTTAGTGACTTGTCGGCAAGTTGACAAGAGCAGCTTTTGGCTTGGATGCCTAAATATATCAAGTTTTCCATAATCCAAGTTAGAGCAGAACACTATTTTTAAGGAGAGTTTTGTTTCTGTTTTGATCTACAGAGGCATATTGAGGAATTTCTCAAGTGATACAAAGGAAAATGGAAATTGGAATTGTGTAATAATTTACCCCCATTAGTTAATATTAATGCAGTTTTTTAGTTTTTTGTTTCTTTTTTTTTTTTTTACAACAGAGAAAGGAATGGGAGTAGTTCACCAAATATTACAAGATAGTAAATAAGCTCAAGTAAGGAAACCACATGAGTGCAAATTTCAAAACTATTGCTCAGAACTCGATATAGCAAAAACAAATAAGAGTATGGAACTCCATTTCTTCCTAGTTTATTCACTAGTAGAAAAACACATGTTCACCCCATTTGGGATTCTATGTCCCCTTATGACTCTCTTTCCTTATTTCCCCTCCACCCCTGCAATAAAGGATTACCAAATGTGACAGTTTGAGATTATTTATGAATCCCAAAATAGAGAAAGATTATGTTTGTAAACTAATCTATTCCTCTAGGTGTAATACCCTTTGATTGTATTAAATTCAGTGAGGGGCCTTTGATTAAGTTTACTTGATAAAATCAATTTAGGGCTTCTCACTGGGCTATGTCAGTTGAGGGGTAACTCAGGATGAGTTCTATACCCTTGGTGGGTCCATATAAACAGACACTCAATCATGAAGACACATGAGAAGAAAGAGAGCGCTGTCAATTTTGAACCTGGGGCCCCAGGGAGAGATGAGCCATTCACCTGATATTTTGCAGCTGACCTTGGGAAGAGAGCTGAGACTGATATAGAAAGCCCAGAAAGACATGAGCCCTGTGCCAGGAGAGAGAGGAAGCCCTGAGAGACAAACCCTGTGTCAGCCTGCAGCTGAGAGAAAGAAGAAGCCAAGGGGAAGGCGGAACCCTCGCAGTAATGAGCAACCATCTTGCTTCAATACGTGGCAACTGACTTTGGTGAGAAAGCAACCTTGCATTGGACTCTTTAGGGCCTTGTAACTAAGCTTTTACTCCAAATAAATACTCTTTATAAAAGCCAACAGATTTCTGGTACTTTGTATCAGCACCCCTTTGGCAGACTAATACAAAAGGATAAGATGATACTCATTCTCTAAGTCCCATAGAACATGTTTTCAACATTTTTTCTGAGATGCAAATAAAAATCAGAATTCATACACTGAACTTCTCTGGGAAATGATAAGGGTCTAATTTCCTCCATCCTCCTACATGGCATTTCTCATGCTGTTGGGCCTTCTCAGGGCCGCTAAGGAATAGTGTCAGAAATGAATATATATTAGATTACTAGATTATTGACTTTCAGCAAATCTGTGTTGAAAAAGGCTGTAGATACAATTCAAGTAGATAACTTGAAAGAAATAAGAATTTGTTTAGAAGGTTCATCATTGTTTCATGGCTTAGTCTACCATTTGTGCTTTGACTTTCAGAAAAATAAAAGTGTCTACCCTAATATGAAACTGACACCCGAAGTAGATGTAGTCACTTAATAATTTATTAATGCCAATGAACTAAGGGATTATTTAAATTTCAAATTAAATTGACATTCCCTCACAGTAGAATCACTTGAGGATGCTTTTAAAAAAATTACAGATGCATGTTATCGCACCTCAAGATAGTCTGAATTAATTCACTAGAGAGTTGCCTGAGCATCAGTGGTCTCCTAAATGCTCCCAGGTGATTCAAATATTCTAATGTTGAGTCAGGTTGAGAACTACTGACTTAAACAAATGGATATTTTAAGGATTTTTAAAACTTAGTGCATGACATACCTAAATGGGTCAAATAATGATTCTATCCCTTGAAAAAAGAGAATTTAATATGAAAATGAAGTTTTGTGTTTTTTTTTTTTTTTTTTTATTTTCAGAGTAGTAAGGCTGCCTGTCGTGGACAGGGCTGTAGCTCCATTAGTTGTACATGCTAGCCAATAGTCTGCTTTGGTAGATAAAAGGGATTGGGCCCATAAATTGAAGCAGTGCTCGATTTGGAGATTTTGAAATTAGCAATGGTGTGGAATTTAAGATGAATACTGTTGAGTAAAATAAGTTAACTGTCTATTCTGTGTTAACTGCCTATTGGTGTTTCTGGGAGCAATCTCTTATTCTGAGAAATGACAGGGAATTTCTAAATAGTTACAAAGAAAAGTGGGGACTTTTCAGAAAAAAAAGAAAGAAAAAGAAAAGCAACAAAAAGCTAAACAGTCTGTAGAAATTGCAGCTTAAGCAACAATTAAAAATAAGCTGCGGGGGGCGGGCAGATGTGGCTTAAATGGTTGGGCATCCATCTCCCATATGGAGGGACCTGGATTCGATCCCCGAGACCTCCCAGTAAAAATAAAGAAAAATATAGAAGGTGAGGGGGCTGCCCCGCCCTGTGCATGGGTGCCCCGTCAGGCCTCGCATGCGGGTGAGCACCCCAGGCTCCATGTGCGGGAGCACTGCCAGGCCCCACGAGCGGGTGTGCTGCCAGGTACCGCAAGTGAGAGAGCCCCTCAGGCGCTGCGCACAGTGCACTGTCAGGCCCCGCCGAGCCACGCTGCAAAATGATGACGTGACAGGAGAGTGAAACAAGGGAGAGCCAGAATGACACGCTGAAAAACCAGGAACTAAGGTGGTGCAGGCAGTTGGACACCTCTCTCCCACATCGGAAGTTCCTAGGATGGAATCTCGGTGAAGACAGGAGAAGAGTGATAAGAGAGGGCAGGAAACAGACACACAGAACTGCCTAGCAAATGGACACAAAAACAGCAAAAATGTGTGTGTGTGTGGGGGATAAAAATGGAGAAAAGTAAGTAAATAAATAAATCTTAAAAAATGTATATAAGCTGGTTTCTGTTTGGTAGAGATAACCTATCAGAAATAGACAAATACACTATAATAACCAATCTGGGGTCATTTCCCACTTTATAAAACCACCTTTGTAATAAAAATATTAAATGTCAACCAGTTATTTTAACTTCTTCTTTGGAAATTCCCTAATTGCCTTTACAAACCAATTACATTTACGAGTCTCAAATGTAATTTAGTTTGAGATTTCCCTTCTCGAGCAGCTTCTCTTTCAATGAACCCATTTTATTGATTATTGATCATTACTGGTGACTCAGTTTCTTTTGACAATACAGAGAGTGTACAAAGTAATAACAAATCAAAAATAATTTTACTCAAAAAATATTGATATCCATATTCGTAAGCTCAAGTTAACATTTCAACTTTAAATTAGCTTCTCAGGACCAGAGACAATATCATTTATCTAAGACCCAAAGCTGAAGTTTGAGACCTTCTTTTCCTAAATTATTTAAGAGAAAAGAGAGTGTCAGTACTAAGCTTGACTCCACATAAATAAAAATGACCTGAAATTAAAGTTATGTGACAAATTAGTAGCACCTAAATAAAAAAGGAAACACTTACATAAACAAGTACTTAAGAAATCATCCTTGTACTTACTGAGGTTACACATTACAGTGGTTTGGAGATATATTCCCCGAAAAAAACATGTTCTTAAACCACCCATTCCTGAGGGTGTGAACTCTTATAAATAGGACTTTTGATGATGTAACTGTAGATAAGATGTAGCCTAGGATAGGTCTAGAAATAAGTCCTATTTCTAAAAGTCTTATATGGAAGGTCACACAGAGAGAAAGACACAGAGGAAACAGCCAACAGAACCCAGTGTAGCAGTTTGGCATTATTTATGAATTCCAAAAATAGATATTGGATTATGATTGTAAACTGGTTTGTTCCTCTGGGCATATTAGATTAAATTGGATTCAGAGGTTTCACTTTTGTTTAATTAAATAATGATTAAGGCTTTGATTGTGCCATGTCAGTAGGATGTTGAGTCTCCACCCCTTTGGTGGGCAGGGACTCACTGAGAGACCACATGGCAGAAAAGGGAGGTTGGAGTTTTGATATTGGAGCACCAGGAAGTAAACACACAGAGAAGTAGATGCATGAGAAAGGAGAGAAGTCTTCGTCAAACACAGGCAGAGGCCCTGGGAATAGAGATGAATTGTTCACCTGATAATCTACAGCCGGCCTTGTGGAGAGAGCAGAGCAGCTGAGCCCTGAGAGAAATGAGCCCTGGGAAGAAAGGAACCCAGGAAGCCTGAACCCTTGCAGACATTGGCAGCCATCTTGCTCCAAAACATGGCAATAGACTTTGGTGAGGAAAGTAACTTATGCTTTATGGCTGGTAACTGTAAGCTCCTACCCCAAATAAATTATAAAAGCCTTTATAAAAGCCAACCGATTTCTGGTATTTTGCATCAACACCCCTTTTGTCTGACTAATACACCCAGAAAGAAGGGAGAGGCCAGGAGAGGCCACCATGTGCATTGCTACGTGACAGAGAAATCAAAGACCAAGGATCACCAGCAGCCAGCCCCAGAACACTAGTCTATGGGAAGAAAGCGTTGCCTTGATGACACTTTGATTTTAGACTTCTTTTAGCCTCAAAACCGTGAGCCAATAAATATGCATTGGTTAATCCAACCCATTGAATGGCATTTGCTTTAGTAACAAGAAAACTTAAACACAGAGAATTTCTAAATATCATAGTGTCAAAGAATTCTCTCTGGATCACAGTGGAAAATTATTAGATCTGTGTAATAGTACATATGGTGTACAATAAAAGATATAACCTAATTTCTATCCATTTGCTGACCAGTAATTATTGAAGCTTTTCTTTTTGGTGGCCATACTTAACTATAGAATTTTCTATATAAAGTAAAAACCATTTCAAGAAAAATATCTGGACATTAAACAGATCTAAACTTCAAAAATAATTTTAGATGAACTTTTCATCTTTAAAAACACTTTTGTAGGGGGCGGATGTGGCTCAAATGGTTGGGCGTCCGTCTGGCATATGGAGGGACCTGGGTTCGATCCCCAGGACCTCCCGGTAAAATAAAAAAATATATATATAGAAGGCGCATGGGCTGCCAGGCTCTGTGTGCCGGTGAGCCGCCAGGTCCTGGGAGCCAGGCAGCAAGATGATGACGTAACAGGAAAGAGATTCAGGGGAGAGACAAGACAAGATGCTCCAAAAATTCTGAAAACCAGGAACTGAGGTGGCGCCGGTGGCAGAACACCTCTCTCCTACATTGGAGGTCTCCAGGATCGAATCTTGGTGAACACTGG
This sequence comes from Tolypeutes matacus, assembly GCA_026826555.1. Classification (NCBI taxonomy): domain Eukaryota; kingdom Metazoa; phylum Chordata; class Mammalia; order Cingulata; family Chlamyphoridae; genus Tolypeutes; species Tolypeutes matacus. Next base: position 6,077,599 of record JAKSZT010053791.1, read on the forward strand.
AGGAGGAGGATGAGAAGAGTTGGCAGGAAACAGACACAGAGAATTGCCCAGCAAATGGATACAAAACAGCAAATGGGGAAGGGGGATAAAGTAAATAAATAAATCTTTAAAAATAAATAAGTAAAAATAAAAACACTTTTGTTAATGTCAAATTTCTGTATATGCAAAATGGAACCTTTAAAATGCTTTACCAGAAATATAGCAAAAGGAAAACAAACCTTCATTTCAGAAAACTTTTGAATGTGAAAAGTACATGATAGATGCCATTTTGAGAATTTCCTTTTCTAATAGGCAGATCTCTTCATAATAAATGATTATAATTGTATTACCACCACTATTCTAAATAAAAGCAATAAACAAAAATTATGTTTTGCATAAATCAAAATATATGAGAAAAATCTAATGAATGGTATGTTTTCAAATCCATTTACTAAGCACGTGCAATAAACTACCAACTCTTTACATTCTACTCATCACTTTGAAAATGACTTTTGTTCTGACATTTAAGGAGCAGGACTCATTCAAGCTTTCACACACACACTCAAAATCACTGAAGGCCACTACACTAGTAATTCAGACATCTAAACCTATACTGTCATCCCAGCATAATTTAATATTAGAAGATCACTAAACTAATAATATCAGAATAAGTGACAGTGTATAAAAAAAAACATGTTATAGCTATATCTGTCTCCAATGGCTTAAGTCAAATGTTTTAGAAACTTAAGATGATCAAAGAGTTGAGGTTGTGTGGGTAAGTCAAAAAGAACCACTTGACTCTTCTGAGTAATGACAGTTATACCACGATATCTTTGGCTATTACTTTTATTGTTGATAGTATAAGTTCTTTGGTTATTGCTTTCATAATTAATAAGTCACCTAACCTCTCCATGGCCCAGTTTCCTCATCTGTTAAATGAACATAATGATAATTGCTTCCTACCTTCCTTAGGGGATGCTGTGAAGATTAATGAGCTGATATTTAGAATGCACTTTGATTCTGAAGAAATATTTTAGCTCTTTACAAAATTAAAATTCTGTGAGTAATCAGACATTCCTTCTAAAATCCATTGTTGTAGATAGTCCATCAATGAATGCAACAGTTTTTGTGCCAATGGATAATTGTGCAGAATTTGATAACACAAGTACGGTGCTGCCATAAATAAAATCTAAACATATAGCATTGATTTAGGGCACATGTAACAGATAATGATGAAATCAGAGGAGACTGAAAAAATGAGAAACTGTGATTATAGGACAAAATAATTTTTTAAATGTGCCTTATAGTAATGTGGAAGATAGAAAATACACAAATAGTATTTGGATTTGGCTAAAGAGATGAACAGACAAATCACTAAATGTTCAAAGTGTCAGCTTTTAGGTCATAAGATATGGCAGTACAAGAAAAAGATGAGCTAAAATAATAATAACAGTCATGCTGATAATAAGAAGGAGGAAGAGGAGGTGAAGAAGTAAGAAGGGAAATAATTAAAAAGAACTGGCCAGTTTGCAAGGAGAATTTAGAGGGATAATATAGAGACAGGCTAGGCTTGCAAAGTTGGATAATAAAAATGTTTTTATCTTCAGTCCTGTCTCTCAAGCAGTAAAATATTCTTAAATTTTTTCAACATGGCCTCAGGGTAAAGATCAAATTAAGCACGTTGTATTTAGATGCTTTTTTAAGACTTCTGAAAAAACCTAGTGTACTGTAGATGTTCTTACCTGGACAAAGAACTGTAGCCCAGAGTAACATGATTAAGTCTAGGCAAAGGTATGTCTTAAAAAGAATTTTGGGTGTGTTTTTTTAGAGCATGTGGTTCAAAAGTCAAAAAGGTTTAGCAGAAGTTGTATTAACAAAAGCATGGTCAACATCAAGTATAGGAAACTGTGTCTGTTCAAAATGTAGACAAACCTCTGGGCCCCCAAGTTCCTAGGATTAGGACAGGTGCCTTGTAAGTTAAATAAATGTTTGTTTTATGTCACTGAGAGTCTTTGTGTTTGTTAAGCAACATTATGATGGCAACATATAATAATGCCTCAACCATATGGAAATTCTGTGCTAGAGATACAAGTATGAATTATATGATTCCGTGTGTGTGCAGTGTAGTGTGGAAACATAGAGGAACCAAGCAAATACAGTTTGGAGTAATAATTTAATGATAACCGAAAGAAAGATGCTCAGAGAACACAAAGAAGGAGCATCTTACCGAGACTGGATAGATTTGGGTAGGAGAAGGGTCAGGAAAGTTTTCATGGAACATGTGAAATATAAATTAGGATCTAAGGAAAAAAGAGAATATCACAAATTAAGGTTATAGGAAAGAACAGACATGAAGAGAGACCATCAACTGTGGAGAAGGTGAAAGAGTGAATGCTGTATTATGGGGCTAAAAGCAAACCAATTTGGCTGAAGATCAGAGTGTGTGAGCAAGTGGCTAGGAAATAAGAACAGGCCAGATCATGATATGGTTTGCAAACCTGCTAAGGTCCTGAGTTTCTAATCCTAAAGGGAATGTGAGTACATTTTGGAGGACTTTAAGCAGAAGCCTGGACTGATCAGATCTGTATTTTAGAGTATAGAGAGCAACAGGAAAAAAACTGGGAAAAATTAAAGTGAAATGGATACTGCAAAACTCTGGACACAGGTGACATTGACCTGAACCAGTATAGTAGTGAAGGAAATAGGAAAATATATAGAAGGTATAATGGATAGTTCTTGGGATATGCCTGGAGATGTAAGATATATCTATAAGGTTTAACATAATTCCTGCCACATAAAAGGTGATCAGTAAATATTTATTGGAAGCTTGATGTCTTACAACTGAACATTCATATCATATAATTAAGAATATAAGATGCATGATAACTCTGGCCACATTAGGACACCATACTCATTAGGTAAAAAAAAGAAAAAGAAAAGTTAAAATAAAGAATGAAAATATATTATGTTAAAGATTTTTTTAAAGTTGCCTTTAACTTAGTTTTGACATACCAAAACTGGTTTCTGTATACCAGTTCAAAATACATAGTCAAGAAAAGGAGTTCTAAAAACTGCTCCAGAGATGTAGTTATTACTCTACTTATCAAATTATTCCTTCTTTATGACAACAAAAAGAATAGTAAAGCAATGGAAATCAGAGAAACATAATATGATTTATTTTAGAAGCTATTTTAAAAATTTATTTATCCAGTTGTGTCATTTAAACATAATTCGCTTGACCATGTTTAAAATCATTCTAAATTCTGCATTTTTAATTAGCCATGCATTATAGTAATGCTAAAATCTCACATTTAATGAGCATAATAAACCATGTAGAGCTTCCATTTAATATTCAAAAATATTTTGAGAATGTCTCTGTTTATTCATTCCAATTTAGAAATGAAGACTCAGAGGTTTGCAAGGGCCAATGTCCTGTCCAAATACAGTCAATGAGTGCTGACCTGGGAATTATGCTCAGGTTTATCTGATTCCACAATCATCTTCACTCAAAAAACTATTCTGTAAAGTAGGCTCTCTGTCTTCAGAAGAGCAATTTGCATTAGAAAAATTTGACGTCACATCCATTTCCTTTCAATAGTTGCCAGCATTTTGTTTAATAACCATACGAGAAGAGGACATGCTTTTCCTTTGTCATCTTTTCCTTATGGACAAACTATATCAAGTACACATGCAAAAATTCAGATACTCCACATAGAACAAGCCCAGAGAGTGAATCTGTAGAAATTGGAAAACCTTAGTCAAGGGTTCCATAAAGACAAGGTTATTCAGCAACATGTTGTGGAACACATGATTCACTTTGATAGCATAGGGATTCTCAAAAGAGACCATAAAATCTACAAGCTACAGCTGAGTTATTTGTTGAACAGGTAATCTTTATCGGTTCATTCTCCTGATTTTTAACTTCTGGGAAAAAAAAAAAGATTTTATGGTGGTTTGGAACTGTATGTACCAGAAAATCATATTCTTAAAGCTACTCCATTCCTGTGGGTGTAAACCTATTTCAAAAAAGACCTTTTTATAAGGTTACTTCAGTTAAGGCATGGCCCAGGGTGGGTCGTAATCTTTTTATTACAGTCTTTTTTTTTCTTTTTAAAGGTTTATTTACTTTATCCATTTTAACACCCCCCTTTCCCATTTGCTATTTTGTGTCCATTCGCTGGGCAATTCTCTGTGTCTGTTTCCTGCCATGTCTTCTCATCCTCCTCCTCTAGTATTCACCAGGATTGGATCCTGGAGACCTCCGATGTAGGAGAGAGGTGTTCTGCCACCTGCACCACCTCGGTTCCTATTGCAGTCTTTTTAAAACAGGATGCATATAGAAAGAGAAAGCCACAGAAGCAAGAAGCTGAAAGTAAGATCTGGAGGAGAAGGGGAAGACTAGCCATATGACAGAGGAATCCAGGATTGCCAGCCACTGGTCTTCAGGAAGAAAGCATTTCTTGATGATGCCTTGATTTGGACATTTTCACAGCCTCAAAACTATAAGCTTGTAAGCTACTAAATTCCCATTGTGAAAAGCCAATGCATTTCATGGTACCTGTTCTGAGCAGCTTAGCAAACTAAAACAGATGTGTTTGTTGCTTGGTAATGTTTTATATAGTGTTTAGCCCTGGGGTAAGAATTCAGCTCTAGTACAACAAATTCCCAGATTCCAAGAAGGAGGTTTCCATTTTTCCATTATCTTCCATTATTGTTTTCCAATAAAATCCTTGTGCCCTCAGATATTTTATTACCTAAATATTGAGAATATATTACAATGCAGTACAGTTTACTATTTGTTTACATGGAAATTAACATCTGTTAGATTTTGAATTATTCTGATAGTCAGGTTAACAAGTTTACATTTAGCATTGAGGAGAAAATGAGTGGAACATAATGGATATAGAGGAAAAGAAGAAAGAATGTCTTGAAAACAATATATATATGAGCTCAATGGTTAAAGTCAAGTATGTTCATTGGAAATTGAATTATTCGATGTTCTAGAATAGCTATATAACTGCCTGTATCCTTGCAATACTGAAGACTTATCTCCTTTATGGCCAAGAGTTTTGAGCTAGTTTTTTTTTTTTTGTAGTAAAAAAAACTATAACATTCTTTAAAATAATTTTCTGGAACTGAGCATTCCAAAACAATTAGCTATCAGCAGGGACTTGTTAAATTAGTAAAAACAATATTGCAAGTCCTTTAGAAGCCAGTACTTTAAGGGTGCTTCCTAGAGTGTTTGCATGTGTTGCTGTTAATTACAAAATAAAAGAATGGTATCAAATGTAAATAGACTACATACAATAGTCCCTTGTTCATTGTAGAGTTTTAAAACAAGCAGGCATTTATTTGAATTCCAGATTGCTAGGAATTTTTTTAAAATTTCAACCTATGAATAGAATAAATAATGTAGTTTAGAAAGCCAAAATATGAAGTTGAAATTACTCTTATATAGGGTAAGCCTAAGATGACTAAAAAAAATCAACATTTAATATATTGGCTTTACTAATTTCAACAATAAGAATTCACCGTGTAATAAAATCACAACATAAGGTAATTTTGAACTCTGCAATTATCACTGTGTGTGTTTTACTGTGACTATGGTAAATTCCAGAAGGCTTCAATACTAAAGAAAGAAATTCTGTGCTGTTGGAAATGGAAAGTTGTTTTATGTCAATTTTATCCCATAGAGGCACCCTTGTGTGTGAGAGAAAAAAATAAGAGATGAAAAGAAATAAGAAGAAAAGTCAGTAGCAAGAAAAAGTGAAGGTAGGCAAAATGACACTGTGGAGAACAACTGAATTTAAAAAAAAAAAAAAGGAAGATTGGAAAGACAAAGGGAGAATATAAGCTTAGAAAAGAAGTGAGAAAAAATGGAAATTTGTTTTGGAATTGACTTGTCAAAGATAAACTTTGTTGTGGTATATAAGAGCTTTGAAAAGATATTCAAAGTTTGAATTTGTAAAGATTTTCAACTTGAAAAGATATTCAAGTCTTCTGGAAACTAAAAATGAAATTAGAACTCTATAATACTGGTGAAAAAAAGAAAGAAACACTTCTGGTTTCAAACTACTTGAGTTAGATATTTTTGTGTTCTTTTACAAACTCAACTTCAGTCTCATGGATGTTGACATATTTAAACATATTATATATTTACTCCCTGGCAATGTGCCTTTAGTGATTTTTAATAGCTGATTTCTAGGAAAAAACAAAGTAGCATAAGAAAGGCCAACTCTAATAATTCTAAATATCCAATTGGGAAATATTGATCAATTGAAATTAATTTTGTCAAAGAGCATCAGATAGAATGCTTTATTCATATTTGGCTACTGAAAAAATTTGGTTAAATGATAATGATTTTCCAATTTAAAAAGTAATATATGTATGCAGTCTTTAACCCAGCCATATGAAAAATTCACTTTGAAAATAATTAAAATTTTAAAATGAGATAGACAATGATTAAACTATCAAATCTATCTCATTCTTTAGAAATTCGGTGTCTTCTAGGACTCTAATTATTATACATAATTATTTGGTAAAATTGTTATTTAAGTCACAGTAGCTGTTTGAGATTATTTATGAATCCCCAAAAGAGGTTGTATTAGATTCAGCTGAGGTGTCTTTGATTAAATTATGTTAAGATTGGGGCTTTGATTCGACCATGTCAGTGGGGCATGACTCTTGTTGAGTCCCTGTCCCCGTGGTGAGCTGATATAAAGAGACCTTCACTCAAGAAGACACACAAAAATAGATACAGGAAGAGAGAGAGCTCCAAAGATGCCAGAGAGAAGGCTCAAGCAGCTAAAGCCTGGGAAGAGCTGAGCTATTTGCCTGATAGTCTGCAGCTGAGCAGCTGAGCAGCTGAGCAGCAGAAAAAGCCTGGAAAGAAACGAGCCCTATGCCAGACTGACACAGGAAGCCCTGGAGTTACAAGTCCTATGCCAACCTACAGCTGAGATTGGAAAAAGCTGGGCCCACGGAGCCTTAAGAAGAAGGAGAAAGCAGGCAGAGATTGTGTGCCATCTTGTTTCAACAGGCAACTGACTTTGACAAGAAAGCAAATTTGATGTGAACACTTTAGGGCAGGGGTTCTTAACAAGGGGTCCTTGAATTGAAATAAAAAAAAAAAAACACCATTGTTCTTGTTGGGACAGGTTGGGACAGGTGTGATATATTTATTAAATAATACACAGTGTGGTATGGACTTGGTAAGGGGTCCATGGTTTTCACCTGACTGGCAATGGGGTCCATGGAACAAAAAAGGTTAAGAACTCCTGCTTTGGGGCCTTGTAACTGTAAGTTCTTACCCCAAATAAATACCCTTTATAAAAGCCAACAGATTTCTGGTACTTTGTATCAGCACCCCTTTGGCTGACTAATACAGTTACATAAAACCCAGTTTTAGGATTGTTGGTTTATTCTTCTGTGTCTTCAGCTACAGTATCCTTGAAAGTGAGGACTAAATATTATTTGATATAGAATATCCAGTGAATAGTTTAGTTTCTGGCACTTAATAGACAATCAATAAATGCTTGATGAAATTTTATTTTATAGCTTGAGTCAATTATTTTGAGAGAATTAAAAATCTACTGCTTTGCATATTTGAATTACCAATTGCATTTTTTTGGACATTGAAAGAAAATGTCTATGCTTAAAATTTGCCCAATATACAAAACATACACAAATACTTGTTGAAATAGAAAGAGAATTACTAAGTGATGTTAGCTCCCTAAAATGGAATCTTCCCAGCTGGAGTACCCTGGCCCAGTGTGATCAGCCAAAGAGAGAAGAAAAGAGAAGTAAGAAGGAGGGCAAGGCACTATATATGCCAGGAATTTGGCACAAGCACACTTTCCATTTAAATGTTATATAGGACTATTCTTCTGGAAACCATTGCAAATTCAATGTCTGCCCGCTTTCAGACATTGTGCTTCCCAGAATATTAGATGGATTAATGTATAGATAATAAGAACTATTTTCTCCACAGCTCTTATTTCTCTTCCTTTTTGCAGGTTTCTGCTGAACAAGTAACCCCTGCCTCTCCTCAACGGAAAGAAATGTACAGAAAACATTCTAACATGTAATGACTCTATTCTTCTGGAATAGTCAAGGCTTGCAGAGTCTGAATCTCCTATTATTCAATTTTCAAGAAATACATTACTCTATTTTTTTTTTCATTCAAAGATACAAGCATGTTTGATAAAAAAAACAAAACATGTTACCTTTGAGCAGATTTTTCTCCAAAAAGAATAGAACACCTGTAAAGCAAAAGCTTAACATCTTCAAGTATTAAAAGGTTTTGCATTCAGAGAGCATATATTTAGTTGTATATCTCTCTACGCCCTGAGGATTATGCTATTGATTTTTTTCTGTACAAATAGGAGCGTGGCTCTGCCCTTATATTTTTGAATGGAGAAAGGTTTGTTTGTGCTTTATCATTTTAATACACAAATTTTAAGTAACATTTCAGACTTACCTTGAAGAAAGTCATGGTTGCGCCATCCTCCACGGCTCCATACTCTATCTTGGTTTGTTTAGCTAAATCATCGGCAGAGTCGATGGGGGATTCCATGCGCTCCACTGTCAGAAATGCGGCTAAGTTAGCAGTATACGAAGAAATGATGATAAGTGTGAAAAACCACCAAATGCCTCCCACTATCCTGGTGGAGAGCGCTTTGGGCATGAGCTCAGAACCTAACAGAGATTGGGGGGGGAAGGTGAAATGAATACAGAGAATACAATCAACAGTGAGATACTTTTGGTCACAGTGGCAGAATGGAATCACTGTGTAATAAAAGTGTAAATCGTAGATCTACATAGTGCTTAGGTAAGCAAGCAACAACCTTGGGGAAAGCAAAGGCTAATTGCAGATAACAGTCTCTTAGGACGTTTGTGTCCAAGTATAGTGACAGGAGACGCAAGATCTACCCAAGACACCGTGCAACATACCAATTAAAATATTAATGAATGAAAATCCTTTTTAAAAATAATAGCATTGGAAAGTAGAAAAAAATAATTCCAGTTTGTAAACCACTTATGCTGTTTTACATATTCATCTTCATTATATGTGTTTTAGAAGAAATTTTTAAAAATATGTTTATGTCCATTTCTTAACAAGCTTTTTATAGAGTTTCATTTTTTTGTGCGCACATAGCTCAAAATGTTTGTCTATGTTGTCACTGAAAAATGTACTTTGGTATAATAATAAAAAGATTTCAATTACACACATTCTTTAAGATGATGAGGGTTTTATTCCAGTTTTTATTTCAAAATATGGTGGTAAACTATTCCCTGTGTATAAACACGTGTCTCCCATCACTATAGTTAGCCTTAACAAGGGAATCAAGAATAAGAATAAATAGCTAAATTGTCAGAAATTTATTTTATACATATAAAAATATTTCATAAATATATATTACAATGTGTGGCTGGAGTTGCCTGCTCATGGTATTAATAACAGGAATGAGATTCAAGAATTATATTTTACCTTTGATTATAATTAATTTTAATTAATTTAGACTAGAAAATAAAATTCTATTATCTTTAAATATGATCTGTTATCAATTAAATTTTAATTATAGTTTAACCACCTTATTTACAATCTTGATGTTGAAATGATGACATTATCAGCATGTGAAGTTTATTTTATAAGAAATGTATACTAAATTTATAGACATATAATATCATATCAAGAATGCATAGGATACAAATTACCCGATTTTTAACAGGGCTTGAGTAAAATGGAATGAAGTAAAAGATGGGCTACATTTCTGCTGCTTTGCTGTACAGGTATATTGTTAATATAATAACTGATCCAGTAAGGTAACACATCTTTAGATGGAATGAAAATTATGCTAAATTACTCATGTTAACATTAAAAAGAAGTGTTATCATGACTAGATATTTATATCAAAACAGCCCATCTTATACTGCAGTTCATCTTACCCTTGCCATTTCAAACAAACAAACAAAATTTTAAAAAGCAGACAGACTTGGACATGACA
>JAKSZT010053791.1:6090084-6114382 GCA_026826555.1 Tolypeutes matacus
CACTCATAGGGACTAAACCTGTGGTAATTGACAGAAGAAAAGAATATATTTAAATTGCAGTGAGAAGAAATTCTATCCAACATTTTTGCTGCAAAAGAAACAGAAAGACAGGTAAGATTAAATAGAAAACAAAAATAGGCATTTTTATAGTACGGTTTCATTTGCATGACAGCAAGTGTTCAATTATAAATATGCTTGTCCTTATCAGCTAATTCCCAAACTAAGATACTAAGAGCATTTCTGTGCTATTTGTAACTTGTGAAAGGAAAATATAAAGTCTGTATATCAGTAAACCAAGAACATTTCTTAAGAATTAGGCTTTTTCATGTACAGATTGTTAAAAAATAAATAAAATACTCAAAAATGAAAAATAATGAAAAAAAAAGTTATGAAGTAAACTTTTTGAAAATTGTGGAAAAATTGTTAAAGACAGGAGTAACAATATCAAATTATCTTAAGAGTTTTTAATTATATAATAGAAACCACCAAAGTAACAGATTAAAATAATATATGAATATACCTTATTTATAGGTAAGAAAACCGCCTATGGGTTTATGTCTTTACATGTAACAATTCAAATCTAAACAACAAAAAATAAATCAGAATATATAAATCATGCATTCTAATACATGATTCTGATATCACTACAGATTACAGAGTACACACCATATATTGTGATTTCAAAACAAGAGTAGAAGCAGTAATGCTCAGAGACTCTTTTCTACTTATTATTTGATTTGGAATCTATAATTCATTTGAATTACTATTTTAAGATTAAAAAATCAGATCTAATTTTTGAGTCCATGAATAAATGGAATTAGGAATTCAAACTGAGGATTTATATTTTTCAACTGTATATAAAAATTTAATTTGTCAATTATAATCAGGATATATTTACCAATTAATTGAACTACCCAAAAATATCACCTTCATAATTAAAAATACTTAGACTAATTAATAAACTAACAAAATATTTCCCCAGTATTCCAAATTTTAAAGCCACTCTTTTATAAACCAAATTAGTATATGTGCCCTTACAAAAGCATTTTTAAAAATCTTACATTCAAAGTTATTTGAATAATGTATCTGCCACTTCAGTGGGCTTAATTTTCTACACAATAATCCTTCTGACATTAAAATTCAGAAGATCCAACAAACCACTTTCATCTTTCTAAGGCAATTTTAGAACACCCCTGTTTTAATAGCCTATTCTTGACAAAGAAAAAAGTGTTTTATTTGATTCTCTAAGTTAAACTGACACTAAGAAGAAAGGTTGATTGTATTGTAATTAAACATTCTGATCTGATTTATTGTATCTGACCAAAATACAACTAGCTTTGGTTGTAGACTGCTTATTTTTATTTCAATTTCTTTATTATTTTTACCCTAGTGAGAATAGTTTATTTGCATTAAATATATATATATATATAACCAAGTATCAGGATTTTGGCCATTGGTCTTTATACTAGAATGTCTTCTTAAACTATTACATTTTTAAAAAACCATTTACAAAATTAAAAACATTTATTTGCTCTTGAGAGGCTCTCTGGTCTGGTGCTAGGGTCCTGGATTCTCCAACCAGATAACTCCACCCACCACCAGTAGCTAGGCTTCCTTGCACAAACCATTCTTTGCTGTCCTTCTACCTGAAAAATGGGAAAACTTATAAGAAGTCCTAACTCATGAAATTGTCATAAGGATTTTATGATCTAATATAGTGCCAGTAGACAGCAATTACTCAATAGCTTTGGTATCAATGATATTGTTAAATAAATATTAAATGATTTGACTTTGCCAAGAGTTAAATGCAAAAACTCTAATTTTTATTTCTTCATAATGTGCTTTTTCTACTCCTGAAAGTATATTAGCTATAAACATAAAGCTGGTCTGTAAGAGCTGAATTTAATTTTCACACATGAAAAAACCTAGAAACATAACTGCCGACAATTACTGGTTTTCACACAGCTTTCCATGGAGCCCTTGAGTTTTTATATAGGTGCTTCAAGGGATTCCATGAAATGGGAGAAGAAGGGAAGGGTGCTAGCAGTGCATGTGGGGAGGAGTGTGGAAGTATAAATATACAGGATTCTGCCTACCTTCTCCAAATTTGCATTTTTTAATTCTGAGAAATGGAGACAGAAAGACAGAAAGATAATGAAGAAGGGAGGAAGGGGAGGGGAGGGCAGGAGAGGGGAAGGAAAAGAAGGGAGAAGAATCTGGAAACAGTGGCATTGGTTTCAGGGACTAATATCCACTTTAGTGAGGGAGTCTATTTTATAATTCAATTGAAAGAGAGAAAAGCTTCTGGTAAACAAATGCCCAAATACAGATTATGTACACTCATTTCACCCTTGTCAAACTTTAATTTGCTTCCTGCCATGACACTCAGGATGCTTTTCCTCTGTCTCCAATTGATTCATCAGCATTGTCCTAATGGTAGGTAGTGTAAATCTCCTCTTTTCACCTCAAATTCCCACTCCTAAGCAATATCTCCCTCCCTCACCTTTAATTCAACACACCTTTGATTCTTATTCCATTATCTAGTTATTTTCTAGGCTAAATCACCTCTTGCTTTTGAGTCTGACTACTAGACATATACTCTATCCCCTTTATTTCTAATAGATCTTGCTTCAATTCTATCCCTTCCTTCTATCTTCTTCAGACTCCCTCTTAAAATTTCTATTGTCCTCAAAATTAATATTTTTCTGCATATCAAAAATTAATTTCTGTCCTCCAAAATATATATATTTAAACCTATTCACTCTCCAAAGGCCTGACAGTGGAATCTCACTAAATTATATGTTTAATCAGAACAAACAGTGTTTCCTCCTAATCCTTCTCCTTCTACTGTATTCCCTATCTCTGTGAATACCGTCACCTGCAAGGGTCCCTACATTGACAACTGCAGTGGTCCAGCCACCAGTTATCTGTTCATTAAATCTAACACCTTTAGAATCAACTTCAGTTCTTTGCATTCCTTTAACCCCTGACTTCCAAGCAGTTGTCAAGTTGCATCAGTCTACCTCTATAATGTCTCTTGCATTTCATGCCCTTCTCTATAACTTTTTTATTTCTATTAGCCTATAGCAATGTTCTCCTAACTGATCTTTTCACATTTTTTCTAAAATTCAAAAAATCTCTAAATACTGCTTGCAGATTAATTTTTATATCGTATAATTCCAAAAATTACACAGCTCTATTTAAAAATTGTCAAATATTCCTATTGCCTCCATATAAAATAGCCACATTTTAAGCATGGAATTTAAATTCTTCCACATTGTTCCCCAAAATATGTTTCTGGGATTATGCTCAACTACTTTTCTTCCCAAACTCTGATCTAAGTCAGATGGGCAATGGTCACTTTTTAAAAAGCTACATATTTTGTTTTATCCATACCAGTTTTAATATTGTCCTTCAGCTTATAATACCCTACCCTCTACTCCATGGATATTCAAATCCTAACCTATCCTTTAAGTTCCAACCCAATAGCCATATCTTGTTGTAGCTTTCCTGATCATCTCTTTTATGGAGGATATCTACGGTGAGACTGATGCTCTCCTGATTTTATTAGGAACATTGTAGCCCAGTTAAAACTATACTTCCCTTCTTCCTTGCTATGTGACTAAATTTGAGCCACTGGAATGTAACTGATGTGTACAACTTCTAAAAACTCTCCTTTTGAATGTTTGCTCTGGACTCTTTTTTCCACCTCCTTTTAGGATTGGTGGGACTAGGGAAATAGTCCCATCCATGTTAAGGGTAACAGAGCTGCTCCATCAGACTTGGACTGCTGTCGTTTGGACTGTGAACAATTTCTGATTCAAGGCATTGTCTCTTGAGCTGTAGTTCTGTATTTGTTAACCAGTACCTGGATGACACATGTATATCTCTCTTTTCTTCTTCATATCTAAAACACTTAGAGCTTCAAATCATAGTTTTCATTGTCTGATCTCTTCACAATAAATTAGTGCAGATAATTCCCTTCTTTTATTGGATTGTAAATTAATATATGCAAATGCAGTTTCTGTTTTATATTTGTGTCTCCTATAATTTCTAGCACAAGGCTTTAAACCTTAATTAAAACATATTTGAATTATTCTGATACTACTTCAATTCTCCTTTCTTTCTTCTTCAAATTCTGGCCAAACATCTAAAATTATTAACGTCCTATTTATCTATACCTAATTCCTAAGCTTCTACCTCCATAAATTTCTTCTTCTTATTGAATCTAGTATTTTTCTCATTTCCTAATCACATTATTGAACACCTGACCTTTGATATCTTCCTTTTAATTTCTGTGACCTGAAGTCTTGCCTCTGTACGTTCTGCCCTACTAACTGGACAACACTCACAGACCAGACTTGGCTCTCAGATCTTTCAGATGTCTTTAATCAACTAGCACACTTCACCATCTATGCTATCCTCAAAATCCTCTCATTTTCCAGCCAGACATTCTCACTCAATATATCTCCAGCCAGTTTTATAAATTACTACTTGGACAGCTCACCAATATTTCATACTTAAACTGTTTAAAATTGAACCCAGTAATTTCTCCCAGACTAGCACTTCTTCCCAATCTTCCCATTTCTAAAATTATATGATACTTTGTTGAGTTAGTTACTTCTTAAGACTTAAAAGTCATTTCAATCTTCTTTAATCTCATTCCTTAAATACAAACTGTGAAAGTTTCATTTGGTGAATACCCAAAAGAGATTATGCTTTCAAACTAATCCATTCCTGTGGGTGTGACACCCATGGATTGAATTAGATTCAGTTAAGTTACCTTGATTAGATCACTTGATTAGATCACTTTTGATTGGAATACATCAGTGAGGCATGACATAGGTTGGGTCTTCACCCTCTTGTTGAGTCTTAAATAAACTGAGAATAGGAAGAAAAAGGAGCTCTGCCATTTTAACCAAGTTATGTGAAAGAGAGGATTCAAGGATCACTAGCACCCAAACCTGAAGCATGATGCCCCCAAGAGGCTGGACTTATGAAGCAGCTCAAGGCTGAAGGGATAAACCATATGCCTGATTGCCCACAGTTAAACTCAGGGAGATGGCAGAGTCTGGAGGGAAGGCAGACACCTCAGCAGAGATCAACTTCCATCTTGCCTCGCCACATGGCAGAACACTAGGATCACCAATAGCTGACTTGGGTGAGAAAGCATCTCTGATGATTCCTTGATTTGGACATTTCTCAGCTTCAGAACTGTAAGCTTTTACCATAATAAAATGCCCATTATAAAAGTCCCCCATTTGTGGTACTTTGAATTGGCAGCCCTGTGGCAAGCTAATACACAAACTGATTAAATCATATTAATATTTGTTCTATAATGTCACACTGATTTAGCTCATCAACTTCCATTGTATTTTCATATTGGTCTTCAATTTTGGACTATCACAATCAATTCCTACTTGGCTTCCTTATCCATCCGGCCTTGTAAAATATCCTCATATTAAAGTATGTATCACACAATTCCTTTCTCTAGAACCAGCCAATTTCAATTAGCCACTGAATCAGTTTTAACCTTCTCTATCTCTGAATTTCAAGTTTCAGATAATGGCTCAATAGTATTACTTTATCTCAAACTACTATATAGGCTGGCCAATTGTCTCACTATATCCTCATTTAGGCTGTTCCTACCAAGAGAAAAGAATCCTTCCCTTCAATTGATTCACCCATTCTCCTTTCTGAAATTCTATAGTGTAATTTGCCCTAAAGTTTAATTGATTCAAATTATCTGTTTACTACCTATTACTTTGGCTTTATCTTCATGTTTCATGTCTCCATTTTATATTCCCAAAGATTTATAGGGTTTTTGACAGTTGGGCTCTTTTATCATTATTATAGCTATTATTATTATTGTTATGATTATTTTATTTTTCTTATTATTTTATTATTTTTATTATTCTAATTCTTAATAATATTATAATAGAATGAACACAGGATTTGGGACTAGAAGACATAAGTTCCAGCTACATATATGCTTTGTACTTGGTCACAGATGACTAATTTCTCTGAACTGAAGATTCATCTCTATAAAAGGGGAAGAAAATATTAAGCATATCAAAGAAATAATTGAGAAAGCATATGAAATAATCCACTGCTTATTGAGGAAATACATTTTACCATATACTACAAAATTTTAATGTAATATTTATTTAAAAACTTTATCATATAAGAAGCAAACTATAATACAACTTAATGGAGAGTTGAAAAAGATTTTTATAGTATTATATATTATTTTGAATCAATAAGCTATATATTTTCATACATTTCAATATTTTTTCTTGCTGTTTCTGTAGGCTGGAATGACCTTCTTACAATGCTTCCTATTTCTATATTGGGATTTAAATTCAATACTACTTGATATCTTCATCATCATTATTATATAAAATCCTCAACTTCCATCTGAATTTTGATCAATCAAAAGAAAATCTTGTTTGAAAATTTACCAATAGTAACTATGATACTCTGACTTTTTATTTTGCTTTTTTCTGCTTAATTACTTGGTTGACACAGCAATTTCCCATCTCACTTTATATCTAGAGTTTACCAGGGTTTGAATAGGAAAAATGATAGCTTTTCAAATGATCAGAGTCAGGTCATTTTAGTGAGCTTTTCATAATACTTCAGGTATTTGTCTTAAAATAGACAGCCATTTCTGAAATGAAATATGGATAAAAATTCCAGTATCAGTAATAAAGAGTTTTTAACCATTATATACTGATTACATATTGACTGTAGTTTTGATTTCCCTTCCATTGACATTTGATTAAACTGAGAGTCTGATGACAAGTTATCTATTACTAATTTCCAGTTTAATTTCCAAAGTAATTTAAAAATCCAAAATTTGAGATTCAAATTTTTAGTTTTATTTTTGTTGATTGGTAGGAAAAAGAAAATGATTTAGAATGTTCAATAACTATTTACTAAGGATTCTATTTATTTGTAGAATTCTTTAAAAGAGAATAAAATTATCCTTCTTAATAAGATTATTTATGCAATCACATTTTCTTTTAATTAAATCAGGTGGCAGGGTAGTGGTGACTGGATATTTTAGAAGAGAAATTGAAAGCAGTTAATTACTACATTATACACATTAAAAAGCTTCCACAGAATGGCCATAAGCCACATTTTCAGCCTCCCTCCTGTATTTTTCCTGGAGTCAACCAACTCTTCTGGACTGCTGACCATTACTTAAATGAGCCAGGTACTTTGCCAATACAGAGTATCAGTCCAGGTTGGTGTTAACAGAGGCTGGCATAGAGGCAATGGTGTATTTAGCACTTTCTTGAGAAGGAGAATATGGAAGTGGTATCTACAGCATAAAAACAAAATACCCAGAAATGGTAGTGTTTTTAGAAATTGGATCTAGACAGGCTAAGGGTCATGGGGGTAATTCTACTTCCTGGACATGAAGTTATTATTAGTTTAATTCAAGGAATGCTCCCAAAGAGAGCCACCTATAACAACTATTACTACTTGGGGAGAAAAGCAGATTAAAAGCCAGGCAAAATGGGAAATGGACTCTCAATGGGCTTATCAGAGTAAAGAGACAACCTGTATACACCTCTAAAAAGGCATACATGTCTTGTTGAAATTGTACCACCTTGAGGACAGCTCTGGTAGGAGCAGGCTGAAGGATAGAACTTCCCAATCCTTTGAAAAGCAGGATTGCCTTAAAAAGAAGAGTTTAAAGCAAGGTATGATAGGTCAAAATGAGGCACTCCAGATAAGCCAAACTTAACTAAGAAGCTATTGGAACTGAGACATATAATTAACAATATAATATCAACTTATGATTATCATACTTGCTAATTATAAAACAAATCCAGCTATACTAACTCATTTTTTGAACTGTAACAAAACCACTTGAAGTAAAAACATTGTTATTACTACAGATTCTACACATTTTGTAGATGTAAAAACTGATTTTCAGCTAGATCATAGGAACTGCCCAATGATTATCAAAAGTCTGGGTCTGTAATGGAAGTCTCTTGAAGGCAAGTTCCTGCTCTCTTAATGCACCCCATCCTAGTAAGCCTTTTTGTGGCAGTTTGAAATTATTTTATGAATCCAAAAAAGAGAAAGATTATGTTTGTAAACTAATCTATTCCTCTGGATGCCATACCCTTTGATTGCATTAAATTCAGCAGAGGGGCCTTTGATTAGATTATTTGATAAGATTGCTTTGAGCTTTTGATTCAACTACATCAGTGGACATAACTCAGGTTGAGTCCCCACCCCCCTTGCTGGGTCTGATATAAATAGACACTCAGGAAGAGAGAGATCTGTCATTTTTGATCCTGCCATGTGACAGCTATTTGCCTGACAGCTGACAGCTAAGATTGGGAAGAGACTAGAACAGCTGAGACTGATATAGAGGCCCGGAAAGAAACAAGCCCTATGCTAGGAGAGTGAGGAGAGAGAGGGCTACAGGATCACGTAAGCACTAAGCCTCAAGAGGCTGGGCCCATGGAGCTCTTTCCAAGAGGAAAGGGCGCGCCTGAGAGGAAGGCAGAGATCGGTGGCCATCTTACTTTAACATGTGGCAAGTGACTTTGGTGAGAAAGCGTTTCTTGTGGTGCTTTGAGTTGGACTATTCTAATGGCTTTGGAACTGTAAGCTTTTACCCCAAATAAACCCCTTTGGCAGACTAATACACATTTCAAAGGCTAGGGTCCTCTTATTGAAAAAGGAAATTCCGGTGATCTATTTCAGTTCTCAATGAAAGAAGGATACAAATTCTAGTTTTTCTACTCTCCAATCAATGAGGCATTGCTTGATTGTCACTGGAATAGAAGGCCCCTTGTTTTATCTCTTTGAAGCATGTTTATACCCTATACTCAGTTGAGTTAAATTTTGCACATTTAGTGTATTCAAAATTATGATATAATCATGTCTATTTTGTTTTCTGAATACCAAAAGTATTCAAAAATGTTCATGAGACAATCATGTTTTAATAAACTCATTAACTGTCATCTGATTTCTACTCAGAAATAACGTAGAATGAAAGCTATTTTCCCATTTACCACAATTCCAAGTCTAATATAAATATTTTAAAATTAAATATATGTAGTTTATGTATAAATAGAAAATCTTTAAGACTTGTTCATATTCATCTGAAGTCTAAACCATATTTTCAATATTGTCTTTGCTCTGTGTTTCACCTGAATTCTAACTATTTTGCACATGTAATAGAATACTGTTTCTCTTACACTGTCAGGAAAGGTTATCTCTTTGAATCCATGAGCCTTGGCAATTTTTGAGAACCATCACGGTATCTCTGAGATGGAAAAAAAAATCAAGTTAAAAGTATTTAAATCAACATATTGGGAAGGAGAAAAAAGAAATTTCAAGGGTAGACTATTTCTCAAAATCATTTCTTTTTAATGAACTTTGATCTCAGAAAAAAAATTACCAAGAAGTAATTAAAATCCTTTTATGTGTTCATTATAAACAATTATGAAGATAACATCATATAACTTGGGAAATAAACCATATCAAACAAGTTGTTGTAAGGTTTGCTTCCTAAAACCTGTAGGAAATGAATTCATGGCAAGGGGCTTAGTCTGCTCAGTTATGTTTTACAATGTTAGTAAAACAATAAGAAATAGAGATGATTTCCTCAAACACTAATAGTTTTACTCCATAATAAACCAAACAGTGGTGTCTTTTCAGTAGCATGCTCCAACAATATGTAAAAAAATGATTTGGGGAAACTGATTTATGGGCAAGATCTGCTTATATTCAGCAAGTATTTTTGTTTTTTGTTTGTTTGATTGTTTGCTTTTACTTTCTGAAGCTTCACTATCAAACTGAACACCTCCAGTGTATAATTAATTCTAAACCCTTTGCTTGACCAGAAATGTGTACTGTGATCCTTTCAAATAAAAAGTATATATAGCTTAACCATTTCTTTTCAGAAATACAGATGGCTGCTATTCTGCATCAGTTGATATTTTACATAAGTTGATAGTTCTCAATAACAGACATATATTTCCAAAATATATTGATGGTTTTCAATAACAAACATATATTACCAAAGTATTTTCTATTGCTCAGTAAGTGAAGTTTGTATTACTTTAAAAAGTACTTACTTGTGTGTGCATTAGAGTATGAAGGTCACACAAGTCCATACTGGAATTTTTAAATTAAGAGTATTATAAGTGCTTTAAGAATTAGAGTTTAAGGAGAACACTTCCCTAGTTATAGATAATTTTAGTTACCTTCCAAATCATTAATGAGCAGGATATTAGTAAAAGCTGTATTGTCTTTTCTATGCTCAAATGCAAAGAATGTAAAATGATGTGGTGAGATATTGAAGTTGAATGAGGTTAAACCATGGTTAAGAAAGAAATGAAAGGAACAAAACACTTGGAAAGCATTATTACATAAACTAAGAAATAGTATACAAGCTTTCAGTTTAGTCAGATGAGTTTTTAAAAATAAACACAATTGATTGTAAATATATTTGGTTCAATTAAATGCAGATTAAGGCTTATGAACTACCTATGCTACATACACTCATGATCACATTTGATAGTAGAATAAATAGATTCTACTGCAAGAGATTAGCTGGTCTGCACTATGTAAAAAGATGTCCAAGAGGAAAGTGTGATTACTGACAATAAATTAACACATTGACAGAAGTAACATGACTTCACACTTCAAACCAAAGTAACTCCTACATTGTAAGGACAGTAATGTCAATAGAGTCTATATACAGTCATGATTATCCATGTCACTGTAAAAATAGTTCTTTTTGTTTGTTTTTGTTGTGTCTTGTTTTGGTATAATCCCTTACTGACATGGGTCTCCTTGTAACCTTGGTTTAACCAGAATATCTATGTAATCTGAATCTCACTTGTATGTCACCAGTGCTCCAATTCTATATTTCCAGCTGCTTACAAGATATCTTCTCCTGGATGTCCTGCCATACTTCAAACTTAGCATGACCAAAACCAAACTGAATATCCTACCCATAGTAAACCCAACCATTGTCTATGTTTGCTAGTAATACAGGAATTTTCTTGAAGACACTGCCCTTCAGTGTCTGTACCCAGTATACCATTGTGGTTTTTTTCCATTCAAAATGTTTCTTGGATTTGCCTCTCATTCTCATTTTACATTCTCCTAATCATTACAATTTTAGCTTGGGCCTTGTTTACCTTTAACCCAACAAGTCTCCTTACCTTAGGATTCTTTCATCCCCATCTCTTTCGTCCATCCTAGATATGACTAGTGGGCCAATCTTCCCAAACTTTAATACTGTTTTTTCTTTGATCAAAGACCTACAAGAAATCAGTATTGCTGTCCAATCTACTCCAAACGCTTCTGCCCAATTTTCAAGACTTCAGAAATCAGGTCATCTCACCATGTGTCCTCCTATGCCCTAACAAAAATTTCTAACATTCAAATAAGCCAGTAAATCTCTCCCATACAGCATTCATATTAACAATTCTCAACTTTTGTTGATGCTTTTCTTCCTCCCAGTTAAAATGCTCCCCAATTACAGTGCATTGATTAATATCCTAGTTATATTTGAAACATAGTTTACCTATTGGATATATATATATAACCTATATTTATTTTAACTTCCTCCATTTGAAAAGCTCTCTTCAATATCTTATTTAATATCATCCTCCTTATCCTTTGAAAGTCTAATTCACCTATTGGAAATAGACTCTTGAGGGAAGAGTATGTCATTTTATTTTTAAATCTCCTACAGCATTAACATAATAGAAATATAAGTGCTTGACAAATAGAGTTGGTTTATTGAGCTCATATACAGATAAATAAAAATCCTTTAGCACTTTGTTCCATGTCATTATACTATTGAATGTAGAAGATAAAAAAGATTTGCTTTCTTAATGAATAATTTTCATAATGGTATTTTTCAATCAATAGCACACAGAAGTTACAAAGTTATAATATAGAGATAGTCTAGAGTTCACTAAGATTTATCTGTTCTTCATTCATCATATTATCAAACAAGTGCAATGTGGTAATATTGACTGTTAGTAGCCATCTTGAACAAACAAAAGTGTTTGTCTTAACTCTGTTTACTCTGAATCACTACATGTCTCTTTTCTATTCTGCTTCCTCAGTAGGAATATTTTACATTTTAACTACTGATGGAATTACTACTACTGCTTTAAATCCAAAGATAATAAAGTGGGATCACAACATGACTGCTTCTATTTTTTTAGAAAATAGAAGAGTTCTGAATCTTTAAATTTAGAGTTTTTAAATCCCTCTGAGCAATAAGCAAAGTGCCAGTATAATTCTAAACCTGTAAATATGTAGAAGTAAAAAAGTAAGGTTTCTATTATTTTTGAATAGAAATACTACCTCATAAGACATATTTTCTTTAAAAAAAGAGAGGTTAATATTAAGAAATGCAAGAAGCTGCTTGATGGCCAGCCTCAGAGGAAAGAGCACAAAAAAAGTAGACACATATTTTTTAGTGACACAAGAAAAAGACACATGAAATTAGAAATAGCACAGAAATACTAAGGAAAACTGATCCCTTCATAAAAGTGAGGAGGAGGCACAATAATATTCACCCTAGTTAGCAGGGTTTTGGCTATAAATGAAAGCACCACTTTTAAATGTGCACGGAGAGAAATGTGTCTTAGCCATCGTTCAGTCCTTTGGGGCACAGCTGTCCTGCCATTGGTGATCACTGTTGATAATATAATCCTTGAGCATGAATTAAGTAGGCACACGTAAATACTGAGCGCTTACAGGGATGTAGGACTGAGACTGGGAATTCCTTCCACACTTAGTGATGCTAAGAAGCGGGAGCAGAAACAACTCTTTAGGCTAGAGTTGATGTTTTTGTTGCCCTGACTCGGATAAAATGTCCTAATATTTCTCTGTTTACCTAACATGAGGTTACTTTTGGCTATACTTTCCTGGCATTTCTTGTAATTAATGCATTTGGGTGTCTGTGCAAGCTATGTTGATGCCCATTTAAGAATACAATCAATAGCGTGTTTAGATAGAAGAGATTGTGTACTCTTATTTATGATGCCCTCTGTTCCTGTTCTTTCTCTCAGAGAGAAGGGGAGAGATGGAGAGGGAGAGAAAGATAGATAGATAGATTTCTAAATGTATAATGGGTGGGACAAGTCACCTCCATAAGCTTCACTTTCCTTTGCTGCAAACTTATGTTAATGGGCTAAACGCTCTCAAGTACTCTTGAAATCTCTAAAAGCCATGATTTTTTAAGTATAAACAAAGAATGTTTTGTGAGAAGCTTGGATGTGGTCATAGTTTAAACCTCTTTCTATGACAGATTCTCAAGAATAAGAGCTTTCACTTTGTTAGAGTCAAGTTGCAGTAGAATGGCAATGTTAAATTATTTAATTACCCCAAAATATCTAAATATCAATAGTTTAAATAAATCCTAGTTGTCACAAATAATGATTACCTTTAAGTTTAAAGGATGTCTACGTTAGCCTTTTGATTCAATATCTCCTAAAATATAGTATTCTGAACCAGTAGTAGATACACGAAAGCTACCAAGATAACATTTATTACATTTATAGGAAACAATATATTTTGTACTGAACTCCTTAAAACTTTAAAGGAAATCTTATGTATTTTTATGAATTGTTACTTAATTCAATACAGCTTGTGCTTCTCTACTTTACACTGCATTAAAATACTGAAATATTTATAAGACCCTGCAACAAGGATACAAAACTATTTATATTAACTCCCTAGAGAATCAGAATTATTCAATGTTGTCCTGTGCAACTTTTAAAATATGCTATAAACTTATTTAAATGAAATGTAGTAGAAACATAGTAATAAATTAATTTATCACTTGTCATTCAATTTTACCATCTTCAGACAATTTGTCTATCAAATATGGACAAATCAATGAAAGTGCTTTACTCTGTAAATTCCAATATGAAATTTTTTTCCTAAATTAAAAAATAATTTCATATAAGTCGAATATATATGTATGTAGACACTTGAACATACAGAGAGATTAAGAAATTATTTCTGATATATTTTCCCATTATTAATATTATTATTACCATCTGTTACTATTTGGATTCCTCTCTCTCAGTTCCTTATTCTAAAACATGAGGAGGTTGCCCCTGGCCATCACTAAAGCTTCCTTCTAATACCTATAATTTGAGATTTCATTATTCTTTCAAAAATATAGCCATTACCTTTCTGACCATCTATCAACTCACAGATCAGAACTTAAATTTAGAAGTAAATCCTTGTATAAACTTTATCAAAATAATGTAATTATAGCTCACTTCTTTCTACATGCATATTTAAATTATAATAGAAAAAGAAGATAGTTGTCTAAGTTTGAACTTCATGAGCGCTTTGAAAACTTTATCACTGCCTAGGCAAAACTTAGTGCAAGATTGTTATATATACATATTTTTGGTACCTTAAAAAATTGGTTTAGCTTGCAAAACTGCTACATGTGCCCAAAATGTAATTTAATTAGTGGAGAGATATATATAATAAGGAGGCATACTCTTGATATTACAATAATGAAACGTTTTTTAATCAAATAAATAAAAATCAAGACTCAATGAAATATAATAATTAAATCTGAACATTTGACTCTCTTGTAAAGAGACATACGGTTTTGTGGTTGCATCAGGTACCCCAAGTTGGTGTGGAAGCTGCAATTAAAGGGCCTCCCTGTAGCCAGCCTCCTAATTTTGGTTCATTTTTCCTTCTATCTCCCTTTCTATCTTCCTTGTGTGCTTAACCACCCCCAGCTGGCTTCCATTTTCTCAGGTGTGGATTAGCCCCTCCTTTCCAGCTCATTTCTTCATTATTTAATGGTAGCACTGTCAGAGGACAAAACAGCCCCCACATTTAAATGGTAAGGATAAGAAAGCAAAAACATAAATACAGTGGTTGCCTGCCTTTCAGTCTAACATATGCCACTAGACATATACGTGAAATGAATCAGCTGAAGGGTAAAGCAAGAGTGATTTCTGACAATGCATAAAGATACCTGAAGAATTATTACCCAGATTCAGATTGGGGTGCGGGGAGTGGCTGGTAGTGGTGGCAGCAGTGGTGGTTATGTTTGTAGTATTTACCATGGTCACTTTTAGGTATGTTCACCTAAATATTTGCTGGAATGTCTAAAGCATTCTTTAACCCTATACCCCATTTTACTTATTTCAATTTCAAGATAAATGGTAAGATCTATTATTTAAAAGATAGGTTTAGTCAGATACCATAATGTGTACAAAACTAAAGAAGCCATAAATTCAGATTAGAGCTTTGTGCCTTACTTACAAATACATGCTACGTATTCTCTTTAAAAAAGAATTACATCTTTCACAAAATTACAAATTACTTGAACTTGATTTGAGACATTGATGATATCTCCTTTTTATCTATTTAGCTTCTATAGCCTATCCACTTAAGAAAGGGAGAACCAATTTTGTTTGTTATTTTTTCATTTATGGGCCAAACAAAGTAAAGTAAACATTAGATTAGCTTGGATTTTGCACCTGGCTAAATTCTTTTATGCACGAATGTATGACTCACTAATATGTTTAGAGCTTTTACTTTCACTATGAGTCAGATTGGCTTTGAGTCAATTAAAATTCCATTTTTATAAGTATGAACCAAAAACTCCTTATATGAAAACAAAGTTAGATAAAAATTTAGTACTTAGAGTAAGTAGCAAAAGTGACTCACAGCCACTAGGGTTAAATAGAAGTTGAAAGATAAAAGTTACAATGGATTAGTGTACAAATAATAGTTTAGAAAACTTATTAACATGTTGAATTATGTAATTCGATTATCAGAAAGTAAAAAATCATTTAACATATTTCCACAACACTAAAAAAATAATTATTGTATTAGATTATTTTATTAGCATTGGCCCAACCTCCAGAATATAAATTTGCCATAAATTTACAATATGTCTCATCTCTCTAATTATTTTGACAAATATAACATAACATAAATCTTATCACTAATAAACAAATAGTTTTTGCAGAAGCATTTAAAGATATGCCCTGCAGCCATCCCCTAACTCAACCTACTCCCACAAGCTTGCTTCTCATTTTGGAACTTATAATAAGTTATGATGTATTGGAAGGTCACATTCAAGTTTTTCTTATTTTTATAATGTATTCAAGGCATGGCCAAACAACCATCTTCAGTGATTTACCATGGTTAATAAACAGGCAGGCCAAATTCAGGTTGCAAAAAATTTTTTCTGGCCAAAATAGTGCCTTAAATATACTCTTAAATTTGAAACCAGGGTTGTCTAGCCTTGTTCTCTAAAAACTTTGTGTTTTCAACCTTACTATCAGGAAATAAGTATCGATCTCTTCCTATTTCGACATTTCAATATTTAGTTTGGTATCACTATATTTTTATTATTCCCTATGCATCTTTATCAATGCAGAGATTGTCTTTCGAATTAGGTTATAGAAAATAAAACCATATATGATTTGATGCTTCTTTTTAAGGTCAGCATTGACTCTTTGGTTACCTACACCAAAGTGTTATCAGATTTATTTTGCGGGCAAAGGGAACAGCTTTAATGCCCCAAACAATATATGCAAGAAAGGGAATACAGGGTCAGGAAGGCAGAATGGAGCACTAGTTATCTTTAACAAAGAAAATATATATTTAAAGGGACGTCTCGTAATCAAAGGTATAAAAATGATACCAGCATTTCTGTTTTAGTTAATGAACTAAAAAACTGAAAACCATGAGAGATAAGTTTATAGCAAAATTAAAAAGAAGTTTTTTAAAATGATTTACCTTTTATTCAGATGAACATAAAATGGAGAGAAGTAGTTGATTTAAATAGTTGCTGCGTTATTAGACAAAGGATATTAGTCCATAAGTAATTTCACTCAGAATTTTTAAAATCAACATCTAATTCTCAATCACTTTAAACTGTGAAATTATGTTCATTTATATTATTTCTTTTTGTATAAGCTATAAAACTTTAGAATAAAATTAACAATTTTCAGGCAAATATTTAACATTTTCCAAATTATACTACCTTTTTTAAAAAATTAAGTTTCCTACTCATGTAGACTTTGAAAATGGCATAGGATTTTATTGGTCAACAGCTGAACTATTAACCATTTGTTTACATTATTTTAACTTGCAAATAATGGTTTTGAATACAGAGAATGACTCACTAAACTATTTAGCATATACAAAGAGATTTCTACATTAGATTGCAATCACACTTCTCTTTTGTTCTTTAATATAGAAAAACATACCAACTAGTATTAACCAAAGGTTTCTTTTTATTCTTCATTAAACATTAAGCATAATTTTAAGTGATTCTGTTTAATGCACAAATTCTATAACTGCATATTATCATAGTTTTTAGAATATATCAGTTTTTGTAAGTTGTTAAATAAATACAACTTTTATAGATCATAGTCGTTATCTCAGTTTATATGTTCTCAAATCCTTAAATCTTTCTACTTTTATTAGATATTCATCTCTGCCACTGCTCATTTATGGTACCTTTATTTTTATTATGCAATGAAGAATTGTTTTTGACTTCTGGACAATGGAAGTGCATATGTTAAGTGTACACACACACATATATACACATATAGACATACAGCCATTTTTTCAAAGAGGCATAGAACATATTTTATACATTTTAGAAAGACAAAATTTGCTTCTGCATTTTGATTCATTTAAATAGCTTTACTTATCCCAAGCCAATAAAACAAGAAATGTGCTCATGAAAGAAGGCCAAGAAGTCCATCTGTGTCTGTTCATTTCTATGAGCTATCAGTTCTTTAATTTCTCAAAATATTTTTCTTCTCAAGCTTGACTATCTGCTTCACTAAACAAATAGACTGTTCCAACTTTTTAAAGCAGTAGATACTATTTTTTTGTAAATTCCAAATGACCTTTGGGTAAATAATAATAATAATAATAAAAAGTATCTTTTTCCTCCATCATCCAAAATTTCTCCATTCACTGTGAAATAGTACATGTGTTCAAGACATTTAAGTTATCCTTTCCTGCTCTTCTTTGCAGAGAACAATACATAGTACCATGTTCATAAACAATATTTTATAGTGTGATGTATTTCAATAGAATCCCTCAACATCCTTAATCTCTAAATCCTTTCTAAGTGATGATAGGGCAATTGACTTAATCAGATTTTTATTAATGATGCCTTACCTCCTATAGCATATGTACTAGTTATCTGATAAAAATTATTTAATAAATGTTTCTATATTTTTTATTTTAGTTTTACTAATAATTCAAAACACACCTTACAACCTCTCTTTTGGAGAGAAGGCTTTAATTCCACACTATGTTCCAGAGACCTATAATCTAGTCCTGTCTGTGCCTTAGGCTATGTGACTTTCAGCAAGTCGTTCAACCATTTAATGCCTCAAAACTACATGAGGGATCATATAAACAAATTTAATAAATGCTGTCATGTAAAGAAGCTGCAAATAGTAAGATGCCACAAAGATTTCTTATTGAATCTAGCCTCACTTTATAATTTTATTTATATTTTAGAGCAACACAATAAATTTTATTTCTATTTTAGAACAATACAGTGAATGAAATTTTCAGAGGATTTTGAAGTAGATGTGTACCCAGCAATACTTTGAACAAAATAATGAAGGTCTGAGAAAAAGTAGATGAATCTTGATTAAAAGTTTTGACCAATCAATGACTGGTAATCAGAAAGGAAAGGAGAAAGGAAAATTCAGAAGAGGGAAAGAAGAGAAAAAGAAATTTCAAATGAACCTGACAACAATGAAAGATGTACATAAGACTAGGATTTAGTTTTTGGCCTAAGAATAAATAAGGGACTAAGTGACAAACTAAAATGTAGCATATTGCTTAATGCTATATAGCTGATAGAACTCTCATTTTATGCTACAGTCATGCCTTAAGCATTAGAAATATCTTAAGGACTTCCTCCTAGGGAAAAAACAAAAGAAAGATCAAAACAGTAATTACTTTTAAACATCATGAACTATTACCAGGAAATAGATTCCTGTTAAAAATTATAAAACACTTTGTTAGCTATACCACTTCTTAAAATCCCTCAGGTTCAAAACTTTATTTATAGTCATAAAAGGGGAGCTCTTTTACTGGGTGGCTAAAGTCTACCTTAATGCTCTAGTGCACTCTATGTTGTTAGCCATCTGGCTCCAGTTCTATCATTTAATATGGGCCTTTGTAAAATCACTTCATTTTTTTAGATGTCAATGTCTTCATTTATGGCATGAGGTTCCATCGATTATGTGCCTGGAACTCTCTAAAGAGTTATTTTATTTGAAATGGATATGTACTTTATTGTTTTTAAACATATAATTCAATTTTCCAAAATGTTTTAATGCAGGTAATTCCTATCATTCCTACAACCTCATTTGGTCTATTAAAAGTTTTTCAAGGACCATAAGACTTTGTATTTTAAAATAGCATAGATGTTCCCCAACATCTTGTTTAAATATTATATATCTGAATTATATTCCTTAATATTTTCTAATATTATTGCTGCATATACTTATATCACTGATAATCAAAATTTCTTATCCTGATGATTTTTCAGAACTGTATGCAGCACTCTCATTGCTTATATGCTGCAAATCTCCAGCAATCTATTAGAAGTTTTTTTTTTAAGATTTTAGTCAGGTGCACCTTAGTTCATAGTTTGATGATTATGCAAAAAAGTGCTTGGTTTTAAAAAATAATAAATGAGGGAAAATTGCAATCAAAGGCAATTTGTTGCTTGCTTTGCTACCATTTCGAAGTGTGGACTAGCATTCAATAACACTTAGAAGGTCAGTAAATAAAACCTCAAGTAGGTAACAGGTGATTAATAGAGCCAGAAGCCACAAATGGAATTGCTGTCTGTTGTAGTCTGGCATATAGCCCTCAGACACCCTATGGACAGACATGTCTGTAACATCTTCTGTAAGCAAGGCTCTTCATGGAAATGCCAGACATTCTCTTCTATTTTTTTTTTTTATCCTAATGTACATATTTGTGCCTTTTTGTAAGGCAACTTACACTTGCACGCATTTTTAGTGTGCTGTCTCTGGATGGATTACTTTGTTAGCATCTGGTAATTTCCCATCATTTGTCCTCATTCCAGTATTAATTTTTAAATTTCTCCATTTAGACTGAGAAAATATTGTTTGCTTTTCTCTACACTGCATAGTTGATATTCTGCAAAGAGTGAGTACTCAAAACTTTGAGATAAATGGCTAGTAAATTTTGATTTTGAGTACTTTGACTTCAAAGTCTTTTTGCTGAGGTTTTTTAAAAAAATAACATATGCCTGCATTCATAAGATCTTGCCTTATGATTGAAATGCAGAATTATTAAAGCAACTAGAAAATTCTTTCATGCAAAATTCCATCAAAATACCCTGATCAAAATGAAAAAAAAAGTATAGTTTTATCAACAAGACTACTATAGATTTCTAAATAACATTTTATATAAATTTTATTATACAAAGAAATTTGCAAATGGATTTTCATATTCAAGTTAAAGAGATCAAATTATTACCTTTAGTAACTGTATTTAGTAGCAAAAAAAAATTTTATCAAACATAATAGCTAGAAAACTTTCATGGTCCTATGATATACTTTTCCATGTAATCAAACTTAATAAATAAAATGCTATCATTTTATTTATGAAATATTTTAAATACAGCCTGTGCTAGATTATCTCAAATAAGTATATATTAAAAATTCTGAATGGGAGAAACAGGAGGAAATACCTTTTTCACAGTTTTTGTATTGCTAATTTTTATTGATAAGGTGATGGATGCATAGATAGATAGATAGATAGATAGATAGATAGATAGATAGATAGATAATCAATCTATCTGGAACAATGTACAGGCTTATTGCATTAAAAATTGTGGTGTATTATTGTTTTGGACCCAATCTGAATTTATAAAAACCTCGATTTAGTTGTAGAATTATGATCACAGGTTAATATTTTGGGTATGTATTATCTTATGATCAGAAACTAAATAAATGATATATATTCATTGATTCTAAGAAGCACAAAAGCAAAACCAGGCCAAAATTGGAGAAAGAGTAGGTGACATTTATGAAGCTATTATCTAAGAACATATTTTATTTGGAATAGGCTGAGGCCTAAGCTATAATAGTTTCCATTAGCTATAAATGAGAATATTTACGAAGAGCTAGGAGGCTGCAAACAAACGATTAAAATGAGTGAATGCCTTCGAGAATGGACCACATAATCCTTTGATAATTGCATTCATCTTTAGATGAGCCGTTCAAAATTGCTACCTGTCCAGCCTCATAAGATGAGCAAACTAGAAGCATGCAGATAAAAATTGATGATTATCCTTTAGATAGGCCATTTTAAAATCACTCTAGTTGAGTTTCAAACATTCTAGGCTTACATACGTGGGCTGAATTTGCTACTTATTTTGTGGCATTTTGTACTTATGGTATTTGTGTTCTGTATTGAATTAAAATATTGATGATTATCATTTTGTGTTGTCTAATATGTAACTGAGAGTTAAAATAAAGGGAACTCCTTCAACCCTGTTTATAGAATATGTCACAAACTAGACATATAAGACTAAGAGAAAAGATTACAACCTCATGAAAATATGTAGTCTACAAATTATGGTTCAAATTCAAATCTGCAAAATTCATTCACCTTGAGTGCTAAATATTTATAAAGGAATAGATAGCTAACTTCATCCCTGTAGTAAACACGAAATAAATTATCGAGCATTTTCTAAAATTCTTCCTCCTTTTACATATAAGGAAATATTATAAATAAAACTGGAATTTATTAAACCATATGCTGTTTCCTAAATCCTAATTTGCCAGTATGAAAAAGTATGCCTAAATCATAATTTGCTAGGTTCATCATTATTCCAAAATAAGATTTTTCCCAATTACTATTTATTGTATAACTTTTAATGCATGTAGAAAATGTTTTCTTGAATATTTAATGAGCATCTTTTTGATAACTTAACGGCAAAATATGGCTTTCTAACTAAGTTCAGAAAAAGTAATAACAGATTCTCCTAAAACTAGACAATTTCAAATGGAAGTAAATTTTAAAATTTCCATAATTAAATTTATACATTCACTATATTCACTTTTAGAAAGCAGAGTATTAAAAATTGAGGCAATTATATTGTATGATAATGTAACAGTTTAAAAAGAATCAATTTTTGCAAGTTCCATTAAATCATAAGCTATCATTTATATAGATGAGATGGAATCTTATTTTTCCATAGTCATCAGCAAAATGAGCACTGAGAATCATTACATTAGGGACCAGAAGCACAGAGGCTGACTCACTCCTATTATAAGTGATTAACTCTATATGGAAAGTATATGGTGGAAACAAAATTTCAAATGAATTTATTCATTGAAGCAATGTTTAACATCTCAGATTCAGCAGATTATCATTGGTTATAAATAAAGAAAATATAATAGACATACTACAGGAAAAGAGTCCCATGGCCAAAAAAGTTGGGGAAATGCTGAGTTAAATCTAATCATTTCTTTATTGCAGAACTTCTCAGAGACTTTAATATGTTAATAGTGTATCTCCAAGAGAAGGATCTAGTACACAGTTCTCCTGACGTTATTTGATCAGATAACTTTCTCCAGTTTCTTCTGTTTGTTTTTAATTCCTAGAAATAGCTTAGCATCTGCTATTTTATAAAAGCTGTCCTATGATATAATGCATTCATTTTGCATGAGTATTATGAAGGGTGCCTCATTTAACACATCTTTGGGGAGGGATCTCCAAATTTTTTATTGCTTTAGACAAGTTAAGGAAAGCACTGATATTTTGGAATATTCCCTATTTTTAAAAATTCAAAGTTTTTTTCTATAGCATTAAAAATTTATATTTTGATCATATGATTTAAGATGATATTTATCATTCATACTTCTTACTCAAAACTAAAGTGGTAACCTCATATCTCAAGAACATAGGCTAGAACCAGAAAGAAAGTATGAAAAAAAAACACATAAAATAAGAAATATTTACATTTAGCACGCATCATTAGCTTATTTTAAAGCTAAAGAGAATGATGGTTTAAAATGACAAACAAGAAGGTCTATTCAGGCTGCTTAAACACAAGCACCCTGACAGCTGATGAAGAAGAAAGGAGAAAACTTCAGAAAGAGATACTTGAAATAAAGTATTGGAATTTGAGAGAAGTTCATGTGAAGCAGGACTTCACAATTCAATAGTACCTATGGTAGACATGACCAATTACATACCCAGTAACAGCTCCTATTCTTACTTACAAAAGAACTCTGAGGTGCAGTATACCCATAGAAATGAAACTCACTTCTGCAGCCTGTCAAGCAGCTAGGAATATCCAAGTAAAATAATTCCAGCCAATAAGATGTAGATAGGAGCATTTCCTGTCTGAATAAAAAGGCAACACCTTTTGGGTTTTGCTCTTTACCAGTTTCCTTTCTCTTTGGACACAGATACCAGGCCTGGAGTTGCAATGGTCATCTTGCAACCACAAGAATGAAAACCTCACTCTAAAGAATGATGTAGCAGGAAGATAGAAGGTGCCAGGTTCCTTAATGAAACGCTACAGCAGTTGTTTCAATCTCCCTCTGCCTAATTTCAGATTCCTTGTTATATGAGAACAATAACACCCACAGGTAAACCTAGTCATACTTATACAGGCTCTAAACCAATTACTGAACTTTCAGAAGGAAATAATCCATGTTTATAATTGACTGTACTGATTCATCTTTAAAGGGATAGAGTGTGGTTGCATGTTGGGGGATGGGGCAGATGAGCGGTGGTGTTCCTGGGTTTGGTGGTACAGTACTGGGGGGTGGAAGGATTAGGAAGTGCTGGTTCAAATCCCCAGGGCATGTAACTGTGAATCTTGACATTCCATGGGTTAGGAGAGGGGGGTATCATGGGCCCTGGGGGGCTGGGGAGAAGGGAACAGTCAAGATCTAATGGGATGTTTGGTGGTCATGGGGAAGGCTTTTCATTACCTTTCAGTAATGGACACAGGACATGGTAAATATCATCAAAATTATTTAACTGTATCATCTAAATTGTAAACTATACTGTAAATCACTGACAATGTTTAGTTGCTATATTTTGCTATCTGCATAATAGTTATAACAATGCTAACAACCAAAAAAAAAAAAGGAGGGGGAGTTAATATGGGTTGGGGAAGCGGGGGTGGTTTGGTATCTGGGAGTCTCCGGCACTCCGTGTGTGACTTTGCTGTGACCTAAAACTTCTTTGAAAATTAAATGAA
>JAKSZT010053791.1:6114782-6214083 GCA_026826555.1 Tolypeutes matacus
AAAACTGTATTCCTTTATGGATTTTTGTTTAAAAATTATAAGCAGGGAAGACTATATCGTGGATAAAATTGTTCCATGTTAGAAGCTCAATAATTCATTAAACTTCAATATCAGTAATGACTCATTCCATGAGATTGGCAATTAGCTGAGGTTTTCCTCAATGCATTTTCTACTTTCCACAGAAGTTTTATAACGCAGTTAACTTTAAAAGGAAATTCTATTTATTTATTTATTTAGGCATCAAATTATTTTGGGAAGCAAGAGGGTAAATTAACATCTATTTTAAGTTCACAATTACTTTACAGTTTCTAATTGTCTTCATAAAAACCCAACTCTTTATTTTTGCTTTCAAGGCTCGATGGCCTTCCCATTACTTCTTTTTTTTATATTTTTTTAGCCATTACTTCTACATATCCTTCTCATTCACTGTTCATATCTGGATATAACGGTATTTCATCGAAACTACCTATTTGCTTTTTTGATCCTATCCTTTTCCAAACTTCAGTTGAACATGTTATATATTATTGATATATGAGAGCTGGCTTGGACTGACTGGCTCAGGAGAACCGATTTTGTACTTATCTTCTCAACTTCAATTTAGTGATACACAGTTGGTAGCTTGATATTGGCCACAGAGGGAATATTTACACCATGAAAATTAGCAAATGCTACAAACCAAAACCTATCTCCCTGCCATAGGCAGTTCTTAAATACTTGCTATCATATAACTGAACATTACATATTTATGTTAAAATCTTATGTCCTATATTGTTCATCAAATAACCTTGACACTTTAATTGGTTGTTTTAGTACCAGAAATTTACCACAAATTCATAGAGTAAAGTACAAGGATTTTCAACATGTGAACGCTGTGATAATATGTCATTGAACATATTATTTAGTAGATCTAAATGGATTGGAAGGGTTCAGTGAAATGGTAAAATGATAAGTCCATTGATTTGTAATTTATTAATGAAAACAAATTTAAATTGTGGTCAATTTTTCTAGAAAATATAAACATGATGAAAAATAAATATCACTATCAGCTACAAATAGATAACTAGAAATAGTAAAATCACAAACATCTTTATAATTTAGCAATTCCTGCAACTTTCATTAGTAGAAGTCATTTAAAATTTACATTTGAAAGAGAAATAGTTATTAAGGAAATTAACTTCATCAATCAATAGGCTGATCCTGTGACCTGTTCTTATTTTATGAAATATTTTATGAATACAATTAAGTCAGAATGGTATACTGCAAATTACTTATTTACTTAAACTAGTTTTTTTTTATTTTTATGTGATAAGAAATACTTATCATAATCATCTATTGACCATTTTAAGAATTCTGGAGAAAGTCATTAGTTTTGGTTTGCCATTTGCAAATGTCAAAGAAAAAGAAAAAAAGGTAATCCTATACTCAAAGCTGAAATATATTTTTAAAAATTATAAAATGTTTCTTATATATTAGATGGCTACCAATACCACTTTTCTAAACACCCCATTGCCCTTTCAAATTAAGTTGAGTGGCTTTAAATTGAGAATAATAAGGAAAATGGTTCACATATCAACTTAGTGGAAGAAACCATAAGTTTCAAGTCCTACAAATCAAGTCCTACAAATTGATTTTTTTACCAATATGGCTATCTGTTTGCAAGTGAAGTACCAAACACCAAAAGTGGTTACTTAAAAATAAATATGAGCTTGATTTACATTAGAAAGAATGCTCTCTTAGACTTACAGATTAGAAACAAATGTTTAGTTTGCAACACACTTGCTAAGGATTTTAAAAGCGGTTAAGTCCAGAATTAAAAGGCTCAAGGGAGACTGTCCTCAGATCACTCAGGTGGCCATGTGGTTTCTAATACTAGAAAATGAAATAGACTATGCTTTTTCTTTTTTAAAGGACACAGTAAGTAAATGATATTATCAATAAGAATTTAAAGCTGGCATTGAATGGTATCATTTGGCTTTCTAGCATAACCTGGACATTTAAATTGATTTAGCTACTATGAGAATATCTTGATTAAACAAAACTAGCAAACTCCAGCTACCACAAACAAGCAAGGGAAATGGATTTTTAACTATAAAATCAAATTTAATAAGTATTTTCACAAAGTTTAATGACTGTTAGACTTCCTATTTTTAACTATATTTTTATTTAAAAAATAGACACTATCATAAAATCAAACAAATCAATAAAGTATTTTTAAATTAGATGTATGTATTGCATACACAGTGTATTATCTAAAACAACTGAAATATGTTTGGAATGCATTTGATAATTTTGTTTTCAACTATACAAAGTAACAGCTATTAAAATAGCCATTTTTAATAGATGGAAGATTTTAAACATTATTGCAATAATAGTCTAATTAAACACTTTTGAAGTTATAATTGAAAATTAAAGTTTTGAAATCAACATCAATTTCTTGAGTGCAAAAATTTTCACTATTGCCAAATGATTTTTTAAATAAAATCACTTTAGCAATATCAGTTTCCAAAACATATTCAGTCTAGTGAACTGCTTAACTTATATTGAAACACACCTTCCCACCCACACCCTGTCAATAACAATAATATTAAGGGAAGCAGGGAAACACTTACCTAATTTTATTATGTTAAAATAATATTCAGGTGCATATTCTGAACCAACTTAGATGACAGTTGTAGCCCTATTCTGTTTAAAATATTTATCATGCCAGTAACATTCAAAACCTAAAATTTCACCTTTGCTTCAAATATTAAGTCCCTCAATTTAATAGGTGAATCTTATAAATTCATTGACCTCATTTTATCATCTCAGTTGCAGTCAAAGACAGGGCACATGAGAGTGGGAAATATTTAAAACAATTAATTTAGAGTTAAACATCTCTCATGAAAAATAGCAGAAAACTTTATATGAATCATAAGTTATTAGAACCAAAAGTGTGTTTCAATCCAATGTACCTTTGATAAAATATAACAAATCATTATAGTTAAATGTGCAGATGGATACAATTACTTCATTAATAAGGATTTTTGTTGTAAGGGATGTAAACTTAAGTTCTGGGCTCCAAACAATTTCAAAAATAAGTATAAAATCAGTATATTTCTAACAGAGATAATATCACAACTTTCATAGTGCCCCTCACTATGCAAGAGTTAACTAGAAATATTTAAAACTATCAGTACTGCAAATCAATAGGTTATTTTGTGCTGTCCTTTATTTTTATTCAAAATAATTTCTATTAAGCTCTTTCTATCCAAATATTACATAGATATTGAAATTCCAATTTCAATTTGGGAAAACCATATTTTTCCTAAAAAATAAACCCAACAGGATTGATATGAAAACAGTTTAACTTGAATGATGTAATTATGTAATGGAATGTAAAAAAAAAATTATAGCAATTAAGGTGTTGTGACATGCTCTAATGAATGAAGTTACATTGGTTGATGACACTGTATCTCCTACTCATTAATTATTTGGATAGAGTGCATTAATTTACATTGTATAAAGAATTACAGTCATAAATTACTGCTGAAAAAATTTCATCCATTTTCATTTGATATTGATGGTATTTCTCCCATTTCTATGGATTATGCCAAAAAAAATTGAAACGATACAAAGAGCAACTTGATTTTGCAGAAACACTCACAATATACTTTTATTCTTTTACTATATGCTGCTAGTAATTTTTAGGGGAATAAAGTTAGCATTTCCAGAGAATAGTATAGAAAATAAGTATGCATGTGTGTGGTTTGCTAATGTACCCTAAGTGTATACACCAGAACTTACAGTTCTTAAGAGGAAGACATATTTGTTAAGTGTTGCTAATTAAATTAATTTCTAAGGGGGCTCCTGTTATTTAAAACAATGCACTGTTTATGTTTTTCAGAGATTTAATATAGCATCGCCAAAGTCTTTTTACTATGATCATAAATGTCAAAAGTGGAAGGTAAATTTAATATGATAAATATTCAAAAGGACTCAAATGATATAAATTCCTTTTCTAAATATGTTTTCTGTTTTATTGTAAATCTGTTTTCTTCAGAACAACCTTCCTCCCTGTAGTAAATTAAAATTTAAAAATTTAGCAATTAGAGGGAAATCATTTCAAGCCTCATTAACTGGGGGGTTGGGGAGTGGAGGATGGGGTAGGGTATATCAATTCATTCTTTCATTCAAACTATAAAAGCATACAGTTATTTAAAAAAGAAGGTAAATTAATTTCTCTACAGTTCTCACCTATAGCCTAGTTACAGTTAACATGCAATATATATTTTTTATCTTCCTTTCTCCCTCAACAATTCTCCCTATATGACCCACTAGCCCAGTAAAAGACTAAATGGGAACACAACCATGTTAAAGAACTCTCTTACACCAAAGACTCCATAGCAAAAAGACCTATTCAAGTAAAAATGTTATTAATTTAAGTATTATGCTTACCATTAAAGAAAAAAAACCTGATTTATTTCTCTATCTCTCTACATTTCTCAGGACAGCTACCATTTTTTTTGAACGTGTGCTCTCAATCATGGTACAAAGACACACAGAAAAAAATACCAAGTTCTCATTTCTTTGTTTCTCAACATCTTTGTTTCTCAGCCTCCTGTACAGACTCCTCTCTTTAAAGATATATGTTCATATAAGCAGTTGGACTTCTCTTAAATTAAAATATTTCATAAAGAATATTTTTACAAAAAGAGTACCACCAATTTTCCTGAGATATTTTCAGATTGTGAAGATCTTTCTTAGGTAACTGCCCAAAAGTCTAAGGGAACCTTCATCTCCGTGACTGTGGAAACACAGAAGTGCAAGTTTGTTTTGCCAATTAACACAAACAAAACAAAAGGCAGCTTCCTAGCAGCAATTCATTGTCCCTAAAGCTAAGGGCAAGGCAGCTAACTAGAAACTGCAAAACATAGAAAAATAGGGATTTCACTTGATGAATATTCTTGATTTTCTTTACCTTGTTGGTCCTTTAGAGTCATGTGAAAGAATTTTGTTCTTATGGTGAATTAAAAAAAAAAAAGCAATACAAGGGGAGAGAAGCAAGCCATTCACAGTATTATTCTTGATCTGTTAGCTTCTGAATCTGAATTAGATGTTCAGAAATGTAGAGGAGACAGAATGTCAACTGCCAAAGGAGGCACTACACTTTTTTTTCCAACTCTTTCATTGAAAGCAGAAAATTTCTTATGTGGGTACTGCTTGCCCTGAGAGACACACATGCACACAAGTACATATTATTACATATTACATAAAATAGTCACTAAGAACAGAGTTGCCATTTTGGGTAGCAAATCTATTAACTTAATAGGTATTGGACTTCAAGTTTTTAATATTATCAAATGTATTAATGTGACCCTATTCACTGTAAATGACTATAATTAGTTTCTGTGATTTACTGAGCTAGACCTTGTGGAACTTTTAAATTAAAGCAAATCAGCATAGGATAATGGTAATTCTCAGAAGCTCATAGGCCAATTTGTTTAGCTTGTAAACACATTTGCAAGGACTAGAGAGAAAGGTGTTGTTTGTCCCCAGGGGTCTTTGAATTCATTTCTGGTCACAGAGGCAAGGAAAGATCAGAGGCAATTTTTTTCCATAGGATTTGAAAAATAATATTGGGCTATTAAGCTTCTGCTTTTGCATTTATACTCAATTATTTTGGCCCAACAATCAAGAAAAAAAAAAATTTTATGGGGGAAAAGTAATTTGAATAGAAATTGAGAAACTTCTAAAAGATATTAAAAAAACACAATTAGCCTTAAAATAAAATGCCAATTTGGATTTGATAGTATTTGAATTACAGATTACTGAAAGAGGACTTTAATTTTAAATTGTCTTTGTTCTACTCATTTTTTCTCTTATCTTTTATTTCTGTGAATGCCTAGCATAATTACAACAATGAGAAAGAGTAAAAGATGTTTATTTTCTTCTCTGCCAATTAGAATTCTCTTCTTTATCCTAGACATATGATTTCAGTCAGTATCTTTACTGTCTCAATTATCTGGATTTGTATTCATCATAGCTGAAAAGAAGTCCAATTCAACCTCAATTCAATTGGTTTGGTTCCTCCAGTAATAATATAAACTAAGAATTTTTTCTGGGTTAGTGTTTTCAGATCTACTTTGTAACCATAAACATTATTGGAACCATAAAAAATGTAAATTATTTTATAATGGATTTATGAAATAATTGAGAACCAAAGAAGAAATTTTGAATAATGCAGAAGTAACCTTACCTCCTATAGAAACATTTAGCCCATAATTTGATTGTGTGTTTAATTTTAGTCCAAATTTTCAGTAAAAAACAAGGCAATTGCTAGATGGGAAGAGGAATAACATGGGCTTCCCTGCATTTACTTCAGTTAATAAGTGGCACTAACAAGTCAGAATAAAATGCAGCTAACATTATGTTATAAAAGGTATATTTGAAATGTTTTATGAGTTGGATATGGAGCAAGTTGGTTGCAAAGGCACACAACAAAATTGGCATTTTATTTCAATGTGACAAGAGTCTTCTGGACAGCAGATTAATTTAACATTGAACATCCCACCAAAAACAATTATCCTTTTTAAGTGCATAATAATTTATTGTTACCCTTCATCATACATTAAAGGTCACCTGTCATTGTGACAGGAATATAAAAGCTATTGCACACTAATCAAGAGCCAAGATCAAAGTTGTTAGTTCGAGCACTTGGATAGGGTTTT
The DNA here is from genome assembly GCA_026826555.1 of Tolypeutes matacus. Lineage (NCBI taxonomy): Eukaryota > Metazoa > Chordata > Mammalia > Cingulata > Chlamyphoridae > Tolypeutes > Tolypeutes matacus. The sequence goes on from JAKSZT010053791.1 coordinate 6,121,490, forward strand.
CTAAACTCTATTAAACATTAAAATCACTATGTATAAAGTATCTTTACCTATGAGCTTCAAGAGAAATGTAGAATATGTCTAGAAGTTTAAGAACTCTCAGTAAGGCAATAGCTTGATCATTTTGTGACCACATACCGTGACAGAGTCAAAATTGTATGATAAGACAGTCTTGGCCATCACTATAAGAAACCCTGAGCAGATTCTAGGGGAACTGCCCGTTGTAGTCTAATCCAATAACAGGGTAGATATTATTCTAATATTCTAAAAATCATGCAGGATAGTTCAACACAAAAACATGCAAATTGCCTATATTCTTTTAAACCTAGAGAAACTGATGTCATATATTTAACACAGTGAGTATTCTTTAGTTTGCTATTCTCGCTAAGAAGGCTAGGTGAAGCAATATGGCTTGGATTCTTGTACCCTTGTTCCCACATTTTATCATATTTACTTGTTCACTTGTGTAACCCACAAAACTTTTGTGTTATGGTATTCTTAGTACAAGATTTGGTATAGTATTGCTTTTCTGCTTCAGAGTTTGTTTATATTTAATTTTAAAATGCCAATCAGAATAAAACATACAATAGTATTATATGTTTAATGAATAATTATTATGGTTACATCAATCCTGTTGGAGGGGAAATGTGTATACCATTATTCCCTTCCTTTCCGTCTGGTACTCAGTTATTGATCTCTGTAGAGAAAACTGCTAAAGGCCCTAGACCAAGATTCACAAGCACAGACCTGTCTTGGGGATGTCTTACATTTAAAAGAAAAAAAAAAAATCTAATATCTATGGGAATATAAGTTGGTTCATTTTATAAATAGGATCTACCAGTTCTTCTGTTTAATAAATGAAATATTTGAAGCAAGGTGAAAAATACCTCTTATTATCAGTATAAATGGTGGGAGACCTAAGAAGACGTTTTAAATGACTAGTTCCCATCTCTACACTAATACACCTAGGTCAAAAAAAAGAAAATAGAAACAAGGGGAGAAAGGTTTAAAGGCAACACTGGCCATCTGCTTTGCTATTTTTTGCCATAAATGCCATGAAACCATACCTTGGGTAAAATCCTGTTCTTTGTTTAATTTTTTCAGGGGACAAGAATTCTTTCTAAACTTTTTGTGGGCAAGAGTTATTGTTAGAATGTCTGGGATAAAGTCATTCTATGTTAAGAATGCTGTACTGCAGGCTTATCCTTACCCTTCAAATAAGAGTTCTCAGCTAATTTGGATAAGCATGCTGATTGTATCATTATGCTATAAAACAAATGCAACTGTTTGCAAGAGAAAATATATTATAAAGCCATATTAAGGGAAAAAAAGACCATACATCCCTTTCTTAATACTGGCTAAACAAAATTTAGAGCATTTGTTAAAAGTACCTTTGGAGATCATTTTCTTATAAAATAAGGATAGGGGAAATTTTTAAAACACATCACCAAAACAATCTACTTTCAAATCCAGTTAAAAAAAACATAAGTTCTAGCAATTATTATTAGTTCTTAATTTGTCATAAAATTAGTAGAGTTAATAGTACAATAGAGCAGATAGTAAATAAGCCCATAATTTAGTGGTCTAATGATAAAAAACAATTTAATGCCTTATTTCTTTATATACTTAGATGTTTCTCTCCTAAGAATTATTGTGTACACGTGTGTGTAGATATATTTCAAGTATTTTGAAGTCATTTTAGGAAAATGTATTTAAAATATATGATCTTCATAAAAAATTTGTTGAATAAATTCAATTATTATTAATATTTTCTGGGACCAAATTATCTTAGTGCTTACTAGACCTTCAACAAATATTTGACTTATTGGATGATTAATGAGATGATTGGATTAAAGTGGAAACAAAGGTGTGGCTTGGTAGTTAGAAAGATAGGGAAGATTAATTATAACAATAATAATAGGGAAAATATCAGATAGTGACCAAAAGAGAAGTTGAAATAATAGTGAGTACATTTTTAACAATAATTAAGTCACTTATTTGGTTTTTTAATTTTGAGATTAATTATTATGACTCCTAAAATGGTATAAAACAATGTCCTAAAATTCTATGACATAAATTCCAATACTTAATAAATATGAAGTTTTGACATGGGAGTTGTTTTAGACCTTTTTTTTTTCCTGTGATTTTCAATAAGAATGAAACACATATCTGCAATTTTTAAAAAAAACTGTAATTTCTTTTACTTTCTATGGAGATAAAGAATATACAGAAAGATAAAGAAAACAGCTAATTTATTTTGAAATAGTAAATGATGTTAGTATGGTCATCAGTGATCTCTGTATGACATACCCATAATCTTAATTGATAGGTAAAATCAAAATGCTACTCTTTATTTTGAATTGTAACAAATATTGTGGTGCCATTTAAAAGAAAGGCAATTAATTCCTATAATTGAAACGGGGACGTTTTATCTGCATTTGCACTTCAAGAACTTCTTTTTTGGTAGGAAGAGTTCAAGACCATGTCAGAATAGATCTGAATTATAAAAAATCATTTGATTTTGGAGGTTCAGTTTAGAACATAAATTGACTCAATTCAGGAATTTTAATATGAATATTTAATGTTTTGTTGAAATTGGGCAATATTTTCAAGCAAGATTATTTTGTTATTGGGAATTCAACAAAATATTCTAAGAAATCTATAAAGCATTCTTGTAACATATATTATTTACCAAGAATATCTAATATTATTTATTACTTAATATAAAGATATCTAACATTATTTGTTATTAATAGTATATAATCTGTTAATAAATGAAGATTTTACACTTAATATTTTAGAGTATATGAGATGATTTCTATATAAATTGTTCAGTAAGAGGGCAAAATATTTTAATTCTCAAATCCATTCATTGAATCACTGGTGGCAAAACTTTAACTGTACCGTTTGAAAGTTTAAAGATACTAAAAATGGCACACTGTGGCCATCCTTATGTTCTACAACAGAATGTCATGGATGCATTTCATTTGAGTAAAACTAATATAGCTTTTGATAAATATTTTTATATAGTTCATTATTATAAATAGTTATTATCTATGAAGGTTTATCAATGTGAAAGAGAAATAATTTGAAAGTTAAGTACACACCTATACTATATATCTCTTTTTGTATATTCTTTTAAGTTTGAAAAAATCCAGATATTTGAGGATTTGCTTTAAAATCTGATTTTAGAAATTGTTGCTGGACTAACTCTCCTAATACAAATTTAAGAAAACCCAAAGTCTGTCTTTAAGATCTCCAAGGAAGCTATTAGAGTTAATTCATTTTAATAGATTCCCACACAACTGCCTCAGGACCTTCTCAGGACCAATTCCTCTAGGCTTTGTTTATATCCTTCCTGGTAACTTTTTTGTTTGCCTCATGGGAAGGTTACAGAGTTCTCTAGCTGTTAGGTTACTTAAGCTGAGCCTTGAACCCATTTCTCTGAACACATATAACAGAAACCTTTAAACACATTTCTCTCTGCTAGTGACTATTAAAAATGTAACTGGTACCAAGACGGTGTTTCATTTTCACAGAATATAGACAGGAGTTGAAGTTAAAAGTTTATGAACTTCACACTCTAAAATCTTATTTTTTGGGGAGAATCCCGAACTTCAAATAAGAACTACCATACAGTTTCAAATGCTATAGGGACAAATGGTCCCAATACACCATTCATGCAAATGCAAATGATAATTGCTTAAAGGAACTGCAGTATTAATATTGACCCAATAAGGTGGAAAATTATAAATTTGTATACTATTTCTGTATAAATATATTAAAATCTTATGCTACCTCAAAAATTGATTTGATTTGATTTCTCTTTTAACTCAATGAGCTAAACTTTTTTACTGCCAGGAAGAAATACCCAATGTCATTAAAATGGGAATAAGTTCAAGGAAGGCCAAATATCTTTAATGATAAATTTATCAAAAGAACTTATGTAATGCAGTGTAACTGAAAAAAAAAACCACATATTTAATTTTTGATAATAGGGCACAAAACATATGTATTGTTATAAATTATATGTATTTCATAAACATGATAAAATTATATGTAGAATGCTAATTCATTTTGGATTCAGAGCTATCTTCTTAATGCCTGATAGAATATAAAAATTCAAAGAATACCATGAGTATGAGACTTTTAGGGTCATTAGAATAATAATAGAGTTCTGAGTCCTAAAGCACAATTCCAATCTTCTCAATTGGCAAAGTAAACTAAATCACGTTAAAATGGTGTCAGTTGGAAATTTAATACTAAAGTAAGTATATAAAAAAATGATTACAAATTTCCACCTCCAATAGTAACAAAATCAACAATAGATTGAGCTGTAGCATAGATTTATATAAATTTATATTTATATAGGCATTAATTTTCTGATCCCATGATTTGAAACATTTCCTATGAGTCAATGAAACTAAGACAATGTTGTATGGTGCTATAAACACTCTCTGAAAACAATGACAAATTTCATAGTTGTCTTTTTTATATTTAAAATACTTCTTTTAAATTAGCCTTTGCTCTTAGTTTAAAAAAAGCACCTCCTTTTAAAATTTTAAAATTTTGGTTTTTCTTATACAGAGTTATTGATTCAGGTTAATAAAACAGAATATTTTGCTGTCTGGCTCAATAGAAATCTTCAGAAATGAGGTAATAATTCTTATACCACAGTGATTTGGTCTGTTTTTAAATTCTGATTAAGAATAGTAAACCCTAGCATACTTATAGCTTACTGACACAACCAGCATGCTTTTGGCCCCAAAAGGGAGCATAGTACATTTTAATAAGTGATGTGACTCTTAGAAGATCATTATTCTTAAAGCTCATGGGAAATAAAGAAAAGAAAAATTAAAATTCATTGTGACTTTTGACAATTATTAGTTAGAAAAAGGAGGTAACAATTGCCAAAAAAATCACAAAAGTGAGCATGTTACCTGGCTATGACAAAGAGCACACAACTGACACCCAAGTAAGCCAGCAGAATATACATCCAGATATCAGGGGAGAGAGGATTCAGGAAGGAGAAGACGCCTGGGTTTGTACCATTGGGCTTGCGGTACAAAATACTTATTCCAAGTGTCATAAAGGGCTTGGAAAAGTCGATGACCTTCTCTCGAACGTAGGTAATAGCCAGTGGAGCAACTGCAAGGTCAGCTTTCTGTAGAGAGAAACATAAAAAAATAATAAAAGAAAAAGTATATCTAAGTTATAAGAAAGAAATAGCAAATTAAATAAAACAAAGACTTTACACTTCCAAATAGTTTCAGTAATAATTATCTTAAAAATGACTTCTCTTAACTGAAGCATCTGATTTACTCTGCTACTTACATCTTGTGTGCTTCTAGATTAGCAAATCAATATTTATTAAAAGTATATATAACCATAACATCAGGCCCTTGATATTGATGATTGTACTTATGAACCTTTTCTTGTGAAATTGAAACTGAGCCTAGTACTATATATTGCCTAAGAGTTACCCCCTGAAAGTCTTTTTGTTGCTCAGATGTGCTCTCTCTCTATGCCAAACTCAACATATAAAAGCACTACCTTCCCTTTCTTCCCCCTGGCCTCACATGGTACGTTACTCTCAGGGATGAGCCTCCCTGGCACCAAGGGATTATTATTAAGCACCAACTAGCAATGAATCTGGAACAAGACCTTGATGAAAAGGGGGAAATATTAAATACAAATGAGTTTTTATGGCTAAGAGATTTCAAAGTGACTCTAGAGGTCATTCCAGAGGTTACGCTTATGCATGTCTCAGCAGGATCTCTTTAACTGCCACAGTAAACAGTGCCTCAAACAGCGGGGCTTCTAAGGGCTCTAGAGACATCTAAACACTATAAGCAGAGCAGACAAGATCAGGAATTTGGCATCCTGTCAGTGGGTCTTGCTTTGGAATTTATGCTCCCCAGTGTAACAGAGTTAAATTTCATTTATAGTTTCCCTATACATGGCTTTTCTGCCTCTTTTATTTGAACTTATAATTAACACTATACTTGATAAATATATGTCTCACAGACTTAAATCTTTGGTCCATTCATGTGCCAGTTGAGCCTTGAATCTCAGCAGAGTTGCAAAACCTACTGTCCAATTCATTGGACTTACCCAGGACAACTAACAAGGAGATGATGATGGACAATGCCCATCCCAAGGAACAGAGAGTCTGCAACTGCTAGTATGATAGTAACGTCCATCTGCTCCATGGAATCTAAGCCACCTCTCAATTAGAAATGGAATGGGCATCACCATCCCAAAATCCTTAAGATTGAGGAATGAAAAATGGACTAAAGTAGATTTATTATTATTCTATTATAGACAATATTATTCTAGCAATGGAAGGTCTTGTAACATTGATATAAAGACAGTGGTCACCAGAGGTTCTGAAAGGAGGGAGAGGGAAGAATAGGTGTAATATAAGGGCATTTTTGGGACATTGGAATTGGCCTGCATGACATTGCAATGATGGATACAGGCCATTATACATTCTGTCATACCCTATAAATTTGTGCAGGGTAGAGCATAAACTATAATGTAAACTATAGTCCATGGTTAGTAAAAATGCTTCAATATGTATTTATCAATTTTGACAAGTGTACCACACTAATGAAAGATATTGTTTATGTGGGAAAGTGGGGGGGCAGGGGGTGGCATATGGGAATCCTGTATAATTTTACATAACATTTGTGTAATCTAAACCTTCTTTAAAAATAAAATAAAATTAAATTAAATTAATTTTTAAAATATTCAGTTTGTTTTTTTAAAGTATGTATAGAAAGAAATCTGCTACAACAAGGAAAAACCAAAGAAACTACTGTACATTCAGTTCATGAATTATCACTGCCGAAACTTCTCATAAATATTTTAAATTTTAACATTAAAGATCCATTTTCTAATACCATTGGTCAAATTCTAAAAAAATAATAAATAAATAGACATAATAAGAACTGCCTCATTTATTTAGCTGGTAATAAAACATTTCTCTTGTTTTAAAACTCTAGAATTTAGTTAAAGGTTTTAGTACTTAAATAGTTAAAACATTGTGAAATCACCTGTTAATTTGATTGTGTTTACTGTCCCCTAATTTTGTTTTAATCTCTCTAATTTGTTTTATATTATTTAATGAAAATCCTTACAGTCTTGTCTAAATCACATTAAGAAATTAGTTTTTCAATTTTTGTTTAGTTGTTAATTTTCCATGGTACCTTAAATATTTTAAAATTACTAATGCTTTTCACTCATCATGCTATAACCATCTGTTAGGGTTGAATTTAAGATCCAATATTTTGAAAAAATAATTACAATACTTTAGAATAACAAAGGTATCTATGATGGGAAGCTATATTGCTATCGTTATTTGTCGTAAATAGACAGAGCTTTCAGAGAATAAATAAATAATCTTCATTACAGAGGACTACTAAAAGAAATATAAAAGAATGAAATTGGGCTTGTACTTTCCTGGCTTCATGACTGTTGGAGAACTTAAGAGCAGAAACTTTTCTTCTCTAAGAGGCCAAGTTTGTGGACAACTTTAGTCTAGGTATGTGTGCATTTCTGTATTGACAGTGTGTGGTGAAACAGGAGCAAGAAAAATGTAATGTTTTTCTAAAGACATAATGTCTAAAAAATAGGAAGGATAAAAAGGTCACTGGGGTCCTGGGGAAGGGTATCACCATACTGGATATTCATGTATCAAAATAACTGGTTAATATAGACAATCAAGGAAAATATGAAATTAAGAATTATAATTGCTAATCTCCCTTAAGCACTTGCTATGTAACAGGCACTATGCTAAGAACGTTACATGAATTTTCACATTTAATCCTTACACCATCCATTATTATTGCCATTTTCAAGTAATGAACCTAAAATTTTAAGAATTTAGAAAACTTGCTCAAGATCCTGTACGTAATTGAGCATTGGAGACAGTTTATAAAACTGATGTTGGAGTCTATACTGTGAGCTTAACCCTGACACACATCTCAGGAATCAGAGGTGAAAACAAAGCCAAGAAAGGGTCTTATTTAAATATTTTATTTATTTAGGTATTCATGAAAGAGTTTGTAGAGATGGACAGGGAAAGGCCAGCAATCGATGGAGTAAAGTCTCTGAGAAGTTCAGAGGTTCAGTTGTAGGTTTCAGGCAAGGGAGTATTTTCCAAGACAGTATTCCTGCTAAGACCAAGGGAAGGAAATAAAGTTGGTTTGAAACACTAAACAAGGATGTAAAGGAAAGTGAGAATAGAAGAAATACAGACAGAAGAGTAAAAAAAAAGTACACTTCCGGGAAGATGGCGGACTAGTAAGACACGGGAATCTCTTCTCCAGAAAAATAGCTAGGGGACAAGCTGAAACAGCCCTGAAAAAGATCTTCTAGGGTTTAGGACAGCAGGTGAAGGCTGCACACCACCCAGAGGAGAGAGGGACAGAAGAGGGAAATCGTGACTACAGAACTGTGAGTTGGGAAGCGGCTGTGGCTCAATCAGTAGGGCTCCCGTTTACCATATGGGAGGCCCCGGGTTCGGTTCCCGGGCCTCCTGGTGAAGGCAAGCCCGCCTGCATGGCGTGGTTAGCTGACCCAGCGAGCTCGAGCAGCAAGGGGGGGATAAATGAATAAATAAATAAAATCTTTAAAAAAAAAACAAAACTGTGAGTTGCAAGTAGCAGCTTCTGCTGCTGGCGGTACCCTCCCCCACACTCTTCAGAATTCTAGGCCCCTGGGCCTGCGACCACAGACAGAGGGGGCTTTAGGGATCTGCCACTCCCGGAAAGGGGAGAGAGAGGGACACAGCCTTAGGCTGACTCAGGTTCTGACCTGAAATTTGGGCTGCAGAGCCCCACAGACCCTTCCACACGGCGGTTTGCCCTGGGAGCCTAGAAAGGACTGGAGAAATCCGACCCTCGCAACCTCCCTCTCTTCTAGCCTGGACTAATTGTTGAGGACACCACGGGAGAGGGGAGAGAGAGCCTGGGGCTGACCCTGCTTTGGACTCCCAGGTCTGGTCTGCCCAGTCCCGAGAACCCTTCCAGGCTGGGTGGGGCTGCGCCATTGTTTGCCTTAGAGCCTGCAAGGGGCTAAAGATATACAAACCTCCCAATCTCCTCCTCCACTAACAGGGACTGATTGTTGAGGACTCAGAAGGGAGTGGAAATATTTCCTAGCTGGGAAAAGGGGGGCGCTACGAGAGAAGTCTGGAGAACTGTCTCAGAAAGTTTGAATCACAGGGCTCCGAGCCCCCAGACAGGAAGCACTACCACATTGATCTGGTCTGTGTCACAACAAATACCCTCGGACCAGGCATTGAATTGAGAGCTGCCAACAAGCGCCATCTCCTGGCAGATCAAGGAAGTGCACATAAGAAAATTAATAAGTAAGAGAAGGCTTTTCCTGGCCTCTATAGCCTCCCTGCCCAAGGCCCTAGGAAACGACTCTACAACCAATTACTGGGTCCAGCGCCCAGTTTTGAGCAACCAGCATAACAATCCTAACAATCAAGGTTGAGCCAAAAAAAAAGGACAGCACAATGGGTTAGTTTGACCCCGTCATTTGGATTGAAATATACAGCATGGTTTATCCATGTGCCACTTCACTTTGTAATCTATGAAAAGTAAAATTTCACTACAAATAAGGCATATAAGTTAAAATGCTTTAAACTGGTAAAATATTTTGTAAATGCATCATAAATGTCATCCAAAAATTAGGAAACAATTCAAATGATATATATATATTTAAAAACTTCATATTATTACCAAAAAGTTGTTCCACAGGCATATATTAATAAGATTAATTATGATATATATCAATTGTGAAAATTTACTTAGCATTGCTTAAAATAAAAATTCTATCCCAAATAAAAGTGGAAAAAAAGCCAAATAATTTCATAAAATAATACTTTTCATCATAAAAGAAATTAGCCATTTAAAATAAAAGTATAAGTAAATATTTCTAAAGATTTAATTAAAAATTCTCAAGCTATTTTTACCCTATCCTCAGTTAGTCATATACAATATGTTATGGTGGTTAATTAAGAATCAGTTATTTCTAATAATAGTAAAACACAAGAATTATCAAATATCAATTGTTAAAATAGGCGTGTGTAATTGCGTACCAAATACACATTTTAAGTCCTCAGTGTCTTGGAGCAGTAAAGATAAATATATTTTTAAACATAGTAGCATTTTCTATGAGTAACAACCACCATCAATTAAAATGTCCCCTATATTAAAGGTTTTTATAATGATAGTTGTGCTATGTTCCCATCAAATACTCTGCTATTAAAGACTAAGCAGTTGGAGAAAAGAGAGTGATGGTAAAATTGGATAATCCAAATTTTTAATCTTTTATCATTGTAGATATGGATTGATATGACCAAATGAAAATAAATTCAGTAAATTAGATCTGATTTTAATTAATAAAAAGTTATTTTGTATACAAAAAAATCAGTGATTATAATAATAAAGGTCTATCTTAGCAAAAGTAAACTAAAATATTCCAATAGGAAGTTTTTATATTTTATTTTTTATATTATATAAATATTTAAGGCTTCTTTAGATGAAAGATTCTAGGATAATATTTTGGAGGAAATATTCTGGAGAAAAGTAAATTAAAATATATAATATTTTGTAATGTGAAAATATAAGTAGAAATGAGACAATTCACATGAAGTAAATTTTTTACTTATGTTTAAATCATTGGAAAATTAGCTGCTAATGCTCACATATTTTTATCATTATTTTCACTTATTCTGTAATGGAAATAGTGCCCAGGGCTTTTGATTAGATATGGCAATGAAAAATATCCCTAGCAAACCATTATAAAATAGGTCCATTATTTGCCTAAAATATTCATATTTTGAGGCTGAGATTAGTTTGGGTTCTTAACTATAACATTTGAATGACTCTACAAGTTTAAGAAGAAAATCACATGAATTAATGAGTCTCTTTTTTATTACTACCATTATGTTAGATTGAATTAGTCATGCTAATTATTTGATCCCCTGACTGTGAGAACATTAACCTTCCCTAACCCACTGATACCAGGTTTGGTCATGTGACTTGCTTACACCTATAAAATGTGAGTTAGTGGTATATGTAACTCGTAGGTGAAGTTTTAAGAGCATTAAGTGGTTCTGGCATTGTTCTTTCCTTTCTATCATATGAACATACTGTCCTGATAGATGCAATAACTTTATCCTGAATATATGAATGAAGAAGACATTTGGAATAATTTAATTCCCAGCCTTGGCCAACCATAATTAACATGTGACATAGGTAAGAAATTAATCTTTATTCTTTTAAGATATTTAAAATGAGCTTTTTAGGGTTGTTTGTTATCACAGCATAACATTATGTATGTTGACAAATACATGTTGTTTTCTTCACCTTATAACTTCCCCAAAGTTCCTTCAAGTAAAATGAGAGTCAAATTTCTAGCCCATGTGGTTACTATTGTAACCCATTAGAATATGAAGGGAGAGCTCTTGTGCCATATTTGTTAATTAACTATCAATTTAGTCAACTACAAACCAAATTATTCATGAATTAAATTACCCCTTAAAATGATTTCTAGCCTATTAGTACACAATGTTTAAGCAGTCTTTGTTAGCCTTTATTTAGAATTCTGGACTTTCAATCTCTTCGATTTTATTTTCTAGGTTGTTAATTGTTTCTTTCTCCCCTTTTCAGTTTTTCTTAATAATAATTTAAAAATTTAAAAATGTGAATTATTGTAACAGAGGTATCATAGGAATCCACCATGATTGGTGGAATTACAAAAATTATCTGATTTAAATCTCCATTTCTACAAAAATAGCTGTGGTAGATTGAATTACAATCTCAACAAAAGATATGTTCTTAATATTATCCATGATCCTGTGGGGGTAAACATATCTGTAAGTAGGACCTATTGAAGATGTTATTATTAGCTAAATTATGTACACATTGTGTATGAATTAGGGTGGGTCTTAATCTACATTACTGTAGGCCTTATAAAGTGGCCTTTGGATGCAGACAGAGAAAGCCTCAGTTAGAAACCAGAAGTCAGTGAAAACCAGAACAGACATAAGGAAAGAGATCACCATGTAAACGGAGCAGAGATGCAAATTTTATGGAACATGAGAGTTTAGGGAAACTGTATCTCCAAAGATGACTTAGCCACACTCATTTCCCACCATTTTTCTGTACAATCACTCAACTACATCAAGAACATTTCTGCTGTTATACTATTTCTGTATTTTCTTGCCAAAAATTATCTTTCCTTTTCTCAAATTCTCTAAGGCATATCCCTGGTTCATTTCCTCCAATATAGCCTTCCTTGAATGCTATCAACAAAAATTTCTCCTCAGTAACATCTTACGGCACTTATAAACTGAACTATATAATTTAACATTGAAAAATAATTGATTTTGTGTTATTTAAGATTATTTCAAATACGTCTATCAATATGAGAGATTTGAATGTTCATATCATTGTAATTGTATTGCTCCACTCCTCTGAGCGTATAGGCACTTTAAAACCAGCAGGCATTCTCTATAATCAAAATGTATAATACTCAACTGAGAATATGGCAAAGTATTTCTCTCTGGAAATTTCACAAAGATGCATAAGCAGCAGCTTTATTATTAAATTAATAAGTTCTAATTCAATATTTTACCATTCTATGTGTAACTCTTCCAATTTGCCTTTTCATATTTGTAATCCTAATCAACCCAACAACCCTAAGGTATTGGACAAAACCTGATACCAAGGAATTGCTTAGCAAATTATTTGCTGAATACAGCTTCAACTTAACGTACTAACATAACTTTTCAAGCGAAATGAAAGAAAATCACTCAATTTCAGACCTAAATTTTTTTTTTCTGTATTTGCTCTAGAAATTAAATTTATTTGTACATTAATATAATTCTTATAATTCCTATCTAGCGGAAGCAGTATAGTACTTTTCATAGTTACATAGCCCATGGAAATCCCTTGATTAAAGAAGAATGGTGAAATTTATTGGTCCAATTTATAATTACCTAACAAAAATTAGATGGCAAAATGTATATCCATGAATTGCATAATGATTCCAAATTTGATTATTTTGAGGAAACTTTCTTTATGAAGCCTCAAGAATTAAAGAATGTAATGATATTATTTTATAATATATGATATGGTCAGTGAAACATCTTATACAAACTTTTAAAAGTTCTTGTAATTTAACAATGAAAAATCAGCTTTAAACATTGGTGGAGTGTATTTTTTTGTGTGATGAAGTAGTGAAATGCTGCTTAAAATGCATAAAATAATCAAAGTTGTATATGCGTATGAAGAAATTGGAAAGATTTCCATTTGACATAGTTAAGACATTTAAGTTATTTAATTTTGCATATTAATTTTAATGTTTATGATACCATACTCCCCTAAACTTTTTATACTGTATAACATAAACAAGTATTTTGCCTCTGTGCTCAATTTTAAGGAAGCATGGATCACTTTCTGTACACATGGTACACCACTTACACTATCAATCTAGTCTCACTACGTAGACTTTTGCAATAACCTCCTAACTGATCCCCTGCTTTCATTTTTGCCCAACTACAGTCTATTCTGCAGCCAAAGTCAGAAATATCTTTTTAGTACCATAGTAGACAACCAATTACCGCTCAGAATCTTCTAGTGACTTCTAGTACACATAGAATAATATCTAAAATTCACACTCCTCATTACAGCCTGATAATCACTACATTTATGACACCTTGCCAGTTGCCATGGCGCCTGGCTCAATCATTGCTGCTAGAGTCTCCAAAGACGGGTAAGATCCAGCCCCCTTTTTCTGCATGGTTCTGACCTAAGACAGACACAGTCCCTACCGTTCATGCACAGCTGCTGCTGGGATAGCCCAAAGACGGGTAAGAGCTACTAGTGCCTCAGCCGGCTATGACCAAAGACAGGCCCAGCTCCCTATCTGTTGGCCTAAAAAAGAAATAAGGGTGGAGATGCAGTATCTACAAACCGCAGGCCTTGCTGTGGCCTTGCCTGCGCAACTCAACCCCCTCCCCCATTCCCCTTTTTCCCTCTCTCCCTCTTCCTTGTTTTCCTTCTCACCAATCTGAGCTCTCGCCCCAGTTATTGCCTTTTTTGGACAACCTTGCTTCGCCCCTTGCCGCCCCCAAATTCTGCCCCTTCTCCCTAGCAACCCCTGACCCTAACCACTGCCCAATGATAAGCCTCCACCATCGGCTGAGGGACTGCCCCCAGCCTAAAGAGTATATATGCACTGTACTTCCTCAATAAAGCTCTCTCTCTCTCTCTCTCTTTTGCTTCTTCCCCCGCAAAAAAAAAAAAACACCAGTTCCTATCGCTCTTTTGGCCCTATCATTCACTCTTCTCCAACTACACTGACTGCCTTGCTAAGCATTCACATTACTGTCTAGATTTTCACACTCACTATTCCCTTTGCTTAGAAAGCTTGTCCTCATACATGAACAAAGTTTATTTTCTCACTTCATCCATGTGTCTCTTGTGATGTCACTTTTTCAAAGGGTTCTTTCTTGATAATTCAGTTTTACTCTTTACCTCATTACTGTATTATCTTTCATAAAGCTTATCATGACCTGAAATTTTATAGTTTATTGTCTGCTTCCTTCCACTAGAATTTAGGACCTTTTTGAGAAAAACTTTCTCTGTTTTGTCCAATTCTATATCCTCAGGCACTTAGTGCCTGGCATGGAGTAGTCATTAAGTAAATATTTTTTAAATGAATGAATGAGTAAAACTCTTACAATTGTTAATTCTATCAACCCCCTTTCATTTCTTTCAGAGGATAGAATACTCGAGGTTAATCTTCTAGTTGAATTTTATCCCAGTGACTTATTTTATATTGGCTGTTTTCTCATTTCTGCTGTAAGAACCACATGGTATGAAGGTATGGGTAGTGAGGAAAAATACCTTAATTTCATCCTTCCCATCCCATTAACAAATTCAGGCCACTACTGCTGTTCTGAACTCTATCTCTGGCAACATTAAAAAGAGATCCTGAATCACATATTTAATTTTCATTCTTCTTCCTTCTCTTCATAAAACAAGAAATGAAAAAAAAAAATCCATGTGCATGATTATAATTACTTATTTCTTACTGGGTTTTAATTTTTTTTTTTAATCAGAGAAGTTTTAGTTTTACAGAAAAATCCTATAAAAATATAGCATTCCCATATAACCCCCATGGTTGACACTTTGCATTATTTTAGTACCTTTTTTACCATTGATGAAATAATATTAAAATTGTACTATTAACTGTAGATCATAGTCTACATTAGGTGTATTTTCCCATATACTGCCCTATTATTAACAACTTCTCTTAGTGTCATACATCTGTTATAATTCATGAAAGACTATTCTTATACTTGTACTATTAATTATAGTCCATCATCTATAATAAGGGTCACTGTGTTATACAGTCCAATCTTTCAATTTTCATTCCATTAACATATATGATCTAAAATTCCTTGTTTTAGCCACATTCACATATATAATTCAATGCTGTTAATTACTCATAGAATAATGTGCTGTCATCACCACAATTCATTTCCAAAATTTATAATCAACCTAAATAGAATTCCTATACAAATTAAGCATCTCCTTATTCTCTAATCTCAATCCATCACCTGGTAAACTATATTCTAGATTCTAACTCTATGAGTTGGCCTATTATAATTAGTTCATATCAGTAAGATCAGACAACATTTGTCCTTTGTGTTTGGCTTTTTTCAATCAACAGACTGTCTCTCAAGACTGTCATCCATGTTGTTGCATGCATCAGGACATCAGCCCTTTTTACAGCTGAATGATATTCCATTGTAATATATATACCACATTTTGTTTATCCATTCATAGGTTGATGGACACATGGGTTGCTTTAATCTGTTGGCAATGTGGATAATACTATTATGAACATCAGTGTGCAAATAGCTGTTCAAATCCCTGATTTCAATTGTTTTGAGTATATACCTAGTGGCAGATTGCTGAGTCACATGATAATTTTATACTTAGCTTCTTGAGGAACTGACAAACTCAGGTTGTTTCAAGAAAAACATTTTGATGAGACAAAAATTGCATTTGTAATCATGTTCGTGTATGAGAAAAATCAAACTTCTATTAGTTCTTTGTGTTGTATACTATACAAAATCTTATGTCTATTTGTAAGTTTACAAAAAATATTTGTATTTAAGAAACGTGCCTTTAGTTGCTTTTCATCAAACCTAGTAGTCATCACACAGTACTCAGAGAAAGGTAAAGTAGGCAATTGAATTATAAAATATGGACATTTCTCACACTTTTAGGGCATTCACAGGAGCAATTTAAAAAGAATTAAATGCAAACATAGTAAATTCAGCTGCTACTTCAGCAGCTGTTACTTTATTAATGTTTAAGTAAGTCTACTGATAATTTCTAATGATATTGACTAAATCTACCCAGCTTGCCAGCAATGCTAGAATGAAAAATGGACTTTTCAACTGGTTATTCTTCAGAAGAGCCATGTTGCCAGAAAATTTCTAGAATTTTTTTTTCTGGAGTGAAGGGAGCTATAATTGTTTTTGTTTTGTTTTGTTCCTCATCCAATTCTGAATTTGTGAGATCTCTCAATTGCATAGTTCACAAATACTAATATTTCTGTACTATAATGACATCTTCCTCTCTAACTCCAATATTCCCATGGAATTTAGTTATAAAAATATACTAGGGGAGTTACTAAGCTCCCAGGGGACAGGAATATACCCAGAAGATCAAGGTCTTTTTCATGTTGATTATTTCAAAAAACTTTTATGCAAAAAATCTGAACCTATGCATATAAGGACATACTCTAAAGTATATTATTATATCTGATGTATATTATTTATTTATCAAGCAAGTATTGAGAAGACATGATAGATGGCTTCTTTGAAGCAAAATTGTATGCAAACTTTCAAATGATGGAGAATTATAAATAACTCAAAAAGTTATTTAAAATCTGAGGTTAATTCTTGAAGCCTTAAAATAGTCAATTCCTAACTACTGATATTAAACTATTATTCCACCTTGATATCTTCTTAAGCCCATTTTCACTTCCTAGTTTGAATGCTATGGGAATCACAAGCAGTAGACCAAGAAACAACTACAAGTACTAAGATGTGAACTATAAGAAATGTTCTTCATAGAACCTTGACCTTATAATTCTGCTTTGATAAAACTGCCTTCAGTGGATAATGGATTAAGAACATTGGATTCACAGGTCTATTTTTTTTTTTTTTTTTTTTTTTTTTTAATGAGGCCAGTAAAAAGATTTTATTGAGAAATGAGAAAGAGCAAGAAAACACATCCGGGACATGAGTGTGGCCACACTACAGGGTGAGATGCAATGTGGGGCTCTGAGGTAGGTCTTTTTACAGCCTTTCCTCCTCCACCATTCCATATTAAGGAGGGATCACAGCTATTTGCTGTCCTGACTGGTTTCTACCTTCACCTGTTAGCTTTCAGGGAAGCAACAAAGAGGCCTTTCTGTTTGGAGTTATCTAGGGCTTCTTTTGAGCCTGGGAGTTTCAAATGGGACCTTGTGACCAGGGTTTTGGTGGGCTTTTCAGCTGTAATGGTTACAGCTTTGTTCTCAAGCAGCTGCCTCCCCTCAGGGGGTTTCTGGACAGGGTCTTGTGGCTATGTTCTGACCAGGAGGGTCCCAGATGTTATAGCTTTATTCTGACCAGCTGCCTTCCCTTGTTTCCTATACTAACCTGCCTCAACTCCCCCCTTAGAGAGTTTATACCCTTATTCTTAAGGGGGAGCTGAAGGGCAATGGTCATTCTTCTATAGCTGCTTCCTGCTGTTCAGTTCCGGACTGACACGGTATGAAACTCTCCGACTATTCTATTAAGGTTGAGAGAAGGGGGGTATGGCACTGTGGTTGGAAATAGATGCAATCCCCATGTGACTAATACCTTGTTCTAGAAGCATTAATTCTGGAAGAAATAAACTTAGAATTTTGAAGATACATGTTGTTACTAAAAAGATAAAGAAATCGGTGTTAAGTGGCCCCAAAAAGGGGGCCAGCCATGACATACTGGACCATGGGAGTGAGAAAGGCCAGGTGCCTCCTGAAGTTGATGGGCTTCATCTTGTAGGTCTCAAATGCTGACAAGGACTGTTCTGGAGTGATTTACATAGAAACAGCATTCCTCCTTGAGGAATAGGCAAGTTCCTCCCTGGGCTGCTGTCAGCATGTTTAGGGCTCTATGATTTCACAGCACCGCGGTGGTAAGGGAGTCTATTTGTTGTCTAAGGGCTTCTAAGGTGCAACTAGTTTCTTCTATGCTGTTGGTTAACTCTAGGGAAAGATTGTGGTAGACCTGCTGGGTTTGGTATAAAATGCCAATCTCAGTTCCCATGGCAGTGGTTATGCCTAGGACAGGTAGGAAGGTCTATTTTTAAATAATAGGTAAATGAGAATAGTTGTAAATAATCAATGCAATAATATTTTCTGTTAGGGTCAGCTTATCTTAAAACTGGACATTAATAATTTCTATTCATTTTTTAAAATATGTCACAATAACAAATATTCTTTTTAAAAAATTTTATGAAAACTCAACTATGCACCAGGCCTCAGGCAATTTACAGGATACAAAGGTGTTTATGACATGCTCGTTTTTCAGATGCTCACAGTGACAAAAGAAAGGATTAACAGGGAAACAAATAATTAGAAGAGTCTAATATGTACCTCTGTTGAACTATGTATAAGGTTTAGTTTTGCTACAATTTTAGTGGTTGCCCAGTTATTGTTTAAATGGATTATTATTAAAACAAATTCATTTTTCCTATTTTTTGCAATTCTACAAATCCTGGCTATAAAATGGAGCTGATGGACAAACTCTCTATAGTTAACATTAAAAAAGTACTCTGAGTGTGTCTCTTGCCTGGAGCATGCCTGAACCCATGTTTCGGGTGTGTACTATCTCTTTTCTTGTTTCTTAATAAACTCTCTACTTGTTAAAAAAAAAAAAAAAAAATACTCTGGGCTCAAGAAGGAAAAGTGTTAGGTATTATAACTCATCCTACAGTCCCTGATTATCTATACTTCATTTCTAGATTTTTAAGAACTCTACTGAAAAGTTTAAAAATTAAAGTGATTTTTAGAATGATTCATTCTTCAGTATGGGTAGAATAAGAAGAGTTGAAGGGTGGATAACACTTGTAAGCTAAGTTGTCCCCAGTTCATTTCTTGTATTTCCTTCTCCAGCTAAAATACAAACATTGGAAAAACTGTAACACACTCTTCAGTCTATATTACAACAAAACAAAGGTAACTTTTTGCTATCAGAATCTGTCTCTGCCAGAATTTGTTTTGTAAATGGATTTACATGACATGCTGATTTACCAACAAACTTATCATTGAATGGATCACATCTAAAATGTAAGTTTACTTTTTTTCCTATCATCCAAAATCTGTATTATGTGTGCATACTTAAAACAAATACAAAGTACATAATAATATTTTTAAACAAGCAAACTTTTGAATAATATATGCCTAAGAAAGAAGAGCTTTGTATAATAATTTTACATGCATATTTAAACAGCTAGCTATTATTAGTGACACATGTGGACATCTTTACAATTAATCCTCTAACAAAAATATTCTGTAATGATTTTTTTCAAGTTTCCATGACTGATTATATTCCATGAATTTGTGATATTTATTTAAGATTTGTAAAGGTTTAACTGCAACCACGTTATGCAAGTTGTCCAAATTTTTGAGATACAAAGGAATTTAGAATTCTGTCATCTATCTGAAATCATTCATTCACTAATTTATTTATTTTTCAAAAAATATTCATTATTGAGTGACTGTTCTGTAATAAGAGCTGTTTTAGATCCCTGTAATACAGGTAAAACCAGAAAAAATGAAGGAACCAGATGTAAACATGAAAAATAGAGAGAGAGAATGTAATTTCAAGTAGTAAAGAGCACTTTGAAAGAAAATAAAGCAGAAAGCAGATCGGAGAGTGACTAGGAGTAAAGGGAGACACTATTTTTGATAAGATAGACAGAGAAAACCGCCCGAGGCTCTGACATTTGCGTCCATATTTGAATGAAGTCAGGAGTATAAAGCCCTGTAAGAATCTGAACAAAAAGCTGTCCTAGCAGAGGGAGTTGTGAATTGTAAAGGTGCTGAGGTGGAAACTAGTTGGCATGCAAAAGAAGCAACAAAAATATCTTTGTCTCCCAAATCTTCCCACTTCAGTCTTGCAGAATACTAGTAAAACGGTGGTGTTTGCCTCTGGAGAATAGGAGTATGTTTCCTTTATCATGTTATTTCCACATTTTATAATTTTTGTACTATGAAAATATATCATTTTTCTGTCCCAATAAGGTAAGACAACACATGTCATTTACATGTATATAATCTATGTTGAAAACATTCACTAATGAAATAAAATACCATTGTAACCAATAAAGTAAATATATAGAATTATTGTGTTCATTATATTTAAGAATATAGAGTGAGATACACACATAAAATATTCATTTTGCCTAAGTCTATAGATTAATTTCAGTACAAATACTTCTCATCTGAAAAAAAATTAACTATTAGAACATAAAATGAGCACATGGTTAAAAGACTATTTTGGTTTTTTAGTTTCTGAAAAGCAGCCGGTATATTTCGTATTTTGAGGATAAGGAAAAATAAGTTCCCCTTTCATAAGTATATTTTTAACCTTAACAATTGAAATGGAACCTCTGATATCAGATATTAAATGACATATTGGAGAAACTATTTCCTACTATATTTCAAAGCTATCAATTCTTATCTTTCTCATATGTTCTTATAGTTTTTCCAGGATTCAGAGGAAGCAATAATCATATATATATATATGCTAAACATGAAATATATATATATAGAGAGAGGGAGAGAGAGAGAGAGAGAGAGAGAGAGAGAGAGAGAGAGAGAGAGAGAAAAGACTTGGAAAAAAGACTAAATTATAAAAATTATTAAATATCCATGGTATCAGAAGGTAATTACTATTTCTCCACTGATGTAAAAGCTCACATAAATATATTCTATAGCAAACTAAAATAAGCTTCTATTTTTTCAACTGCAAAACAATATGACAGGATCTATCAATCAGTATTTACTGGTAGACTAAACAGAGTGGAGAAGCAAAGACATTTAAACATGATCTCTCCAGGAGCTTATGCAAGATTTCTTGAAATAAGAAATACCCAGAGGAACTATAAGAACACAATGAATTGTATGAGTATGAGATCAGTGCAGAAGTTAGAAGATTCACGGAATACTTAGAACTTAAGCTATGAGTGAGAAAGGCCAATACAACAGTTAATAAGCACAGATTTTGAACTCATTAGTAACCTAGACTGTATAATCATCAGCCACAATTTGTTTCCACAGTTTGTGACCCTAGAGAATGGTATATTTTATCTGCCAATCTGTAGTTTTCCTGGCTGCAGACAAAACAGGCC
Source organism: Tolypeutes matacus (assembly GCA_026826555.1). Classification (NCBI taxonomy): domain Eukaryota; kingdom Metazoa; phylum Chordata; class Mammalia; order Cingulata; family Chlamyphoridae; genus Tolypeutes; species Tolypeutes matacus. Next base: position 6,142,975 of record JAKSZT010053791.1, read on the forward strand.
ATTGACAACAGCCCAATAACCTTGAGTTCTCCCCACTAATCAGAATGACCACTTCCAGTTTTGGTTCTGTATAGCTAGCACTGAGGCTGAACAGCCATAGCAGCCCAGTGGATACCACTAAGTTTCAACTTACATGAACCAAGTCCAGGCATTTAGAAGAATCTCTATGAATGTAGGGCCCTCTTAAGTCAGCAACTTTATTTTTAGATGGTGAGATGGGAGATAAAATCCCTACAAAATGATAGCTATAACTTTTCATGTTAAGTCAAGGCGTTACTGATGTCTGGCTGGCTGAATTCTTAAATATACTACTTCCATTAGACAAATGATATTTTGGGGACCCTTCTCACCTTGTTAGTCACTAAGTCCCAGTTGACCTACCCCAAATATGGCTACCAGGCCAGAGAGTCACAAGATCTCTGTGGATCAAGCATTCAGTTTTAACAAGAGTCCAGTAGCAAGCTAATAGCTGCTTTTAAAAAGGATGTACATGGTAGTCACATTAAAGAGGTGATGAGTCCAAAACCCTAAGGGAAAACTTCAGGTGAAGTACTCTAATCATCAAATAAATTCATCAGTCATAGAGAATTCTAGTTCAAAAGGGTCATTATGGTTGTGGCATCACAAAGAAACTAACACCTCTCTACCTGTATTCTTCCTAATGGGAACATACCCTCAGGGCCTGATGGAACAGTATTTAAACAGTAATGTCTATTGCTTCAACATTCAGATGTAGAAGCAACAACAACAGTATATTGAATTGGCCCAGAGGGCCCTTCACACAAGGTCATATTAGGCTCCCTTCCCCACTATGAATCCTGTCCCAATCTGATTAGCAGAACCTGAATGACCCATCCCCTAACTGGCCTGGGTAGGATGGTGCCTTGGGTGCCGGTATCCAACAGAGCCACACAAGTTTAAGTTCTTTTCCTGCCCAAAATTTCCCTAGCATACTTGTACAGGTATTCATGGCCTTTTGTCCCTGCTTGAGGACAGAGAGACCTTGGCCCCACCTTAATCATCTTCGTTCTTGAAGAAGATGAGATTGGAACAGAGTCAGGGAGAGGGATCAGGAAGGTGGAGGGAGAGCATGGCTCTACATCAATAAGCATTTTATTTTCATTTATGAGCTGTACAGTAGTTGGTTGTCACTCCATTAAACAAATTCCAATAGTTTTGGCTGGTCCAGTGCTCTATATCAGGTGACAAGTTCCTTAGTCTAAAACAATCTCTTTCATTTCTGGGAAACTTTTCACTAAGCAGCAACAGATACGTTGTCTTTCTGCTGGAGCTATGACTAATTTAAATGGTAATGTACCTTTTTCCACCTGTCCAACCCATTGGGCAGTTTGCTTCAATCCTACCTCTTGTGACTTAGCCTTTAAACATTCATTAACAGATAAGATAGTGAGACAATCTTAATCCACCCCCTCACCCAGCACCTGGGTAACAGTGTTAGCTAATGGATTCTAGGGAGTCTTCTCATATCCCCAAATAAAATCAATAGAGTCCTGAGCCTTCGTCTTCCAGAAATTCACGTCTCTGTCCACATTCCATCCTCACTGTCAATTGTATAAATTCTTCTTATAGTCTGAATACTCACAAACCCTTTATCCATCATATGATTAGAAATTAATCTGTGGCTTTCTTCTTCACAGTTCCTTCTGTTGTCTTCTTCTGGAAGTTTTACTAGATATATGTCAGTCTGTTACCTTGTATTCCATGTCTCTTAGCTCTTCTTTAATATGTTGTATGTTCTTGTCTTTCTGTGCTGTGTGCTGATTCAATTAATCAGTATTTTCTGACATTTAACTGATTCTCTCATTGTTGGTTTTCAGTATACCTTGTCTATTGAGTTTTTCCTTTTATTTTCATGATACTTCTTTTTTACTTTCATTATTTTTAAGTTCCTTAATAGATTCACCTATTATTGTTTTGCATTTATTTTTCCTATGCAATTTATTTTTCTTTTTTAGAGATATCTTGTAGATTTTTAAAGATATTTTGCCTTTTTTTCTTTTGAAGTCTTTGTAATATGATTAAACAAAACTTATTTCATAAGAATTGAATACATATTCAAATTGTTATTCTATTGGGTACATTTTATATCAAAAGATAACTGAATGTGTTTTTCAATATGTTGGCCTTTTTTGTTATTTTTTCTCTTTCATTTCCTCTCTCTCCTTACAGGCTCTTTTTGAAAGGTTCTGTTATTCCTTCTACTTAGTGCCTTCCCCCTGCTGTCTTCTGATCCATAGCTAGATTTTATTAGTTTGATTTGAGGTTCATGTTCCATGATGATACTGGTGGTATCTCATGTCTAGTCCAAGTCCAAAAGCAATTAGGTGGCTTGACAAAATTCCTACGTACGTGGCTGAATCTGTGTCTTTCCATTCACTTAGGCCTATAACATTCAAATAAGCCAAAGCCTCAGGCACCAATATTTTCATGATTCTTTCATAAGTAAGGAAGCCACCTTCAGAGCCTGGTTTCAGTAAGCCTGGTTCCAAACCTGAATCTCACAGGGAGAACCTTTAAATTCTGGATGATTCTAGGTCAACATGCCCTATAATGGATCATGAGCCCTGAGTTCCATAGATTTAGCTGTGCTTGCTCTGCTTATTTTCCATGGGTATTGCTATGGGCTTTAAGCAAAGGGGAAACTGTCAAAGCTTGATGTTACCACACCATGTTGACAAGAAATGAGGCAAGACCAAGCTTATTATAATATGTATTATCACCAGCAACATGTAAAAATTAGAATTGGTAAAGCTACCAAATAGAACTGGTAACTAGTGAGTTAATAGAGTTAATTGGAAAACAAGGAGAATGTTATGAAAGCCAGTGGAAAGAGTGCTTCAAGGAGGGTGTAGAACATTGAGTAAAGAGCTTCTTACATATGAAGAATAATGAAGCCTGAAAAATATCCACTGGATTTAGCAACTTGGAAACTTTAATTAGAAAAATTTGGATGATATGTTGGTTTAAAAATTATCATTGGTGAGTTGAGGCAATGGAAATAACTAGAGCAGCCAATTTAGAAAAGCAGTTTGCCTTGTGAGAGGAAATTGAAACATCTGATGGCAACTGAAAGGGATTTATTTTTGTGCACCTGGAGGATTTTCTTTCCTCTCTCCCTTGAGGTTGAGGCATATGAATTACTCTGTCCGGTGGAATGTAAGCAGAAATGGTGTGCTTTCAACTCTGGGAAGAAACTTTAAGACACAGTGTGCAATTCACCATGTCTCTCCCTTTCTCTTTGCTGTCATAATCAACAAAGCCCACATGGCAGTGGCTTCATCAGTTTGGTTTATTGAATGAGAATACATGGAGCAGAGACCTCAGCTGACTTGTGCTCTGTGTGCTGTGGGAATGAGAAACAAACTCCATTGTATTACCTCTTGAGATTTTGAGGTTATAATATGGGAATAATCTAGCTAAAGCATTATGGAAATATATACAAAGAGAGTTAAATGGACCAATGAGGCCTAGAAATTTTACAATGTTCAATAATAAATCTGTGAGGCATATTTTGTTTAGATTAACTACAGAATCATTTTCAGGTAAAAATAATGCCACTAGGGAATCAAATTTTGATTTCTTGTGACTTTCCACTAAATTCTCACACATCTTGCTGTTTTATGAGAATAGGAATAGTTATTAACCCTCTACACTTCCAACACTGTAGTTTCACATGTAGTAGGCCAAATAGAAAAAAATTAAAATACTTGTCATTTGGATGGTTCTATACCTAGATTCCAGTGGGAATACAGGCTTTCCCCTGCTTATTTATTCTATTAATAATTTCAGTGGGAAATGGGGTGGTGGGAGAGGGAGTAAGATGCCTAAGTTTGTCTGTTTCAAAGATTTTGTATTATTCCTATCAGGAAAAAAGTACTGACAGATAACATTTGTTAAGTGCTTGTAATATACTTGGCACTATTCTAAACACTTCAGATGTTTTCTGTCATTTAATCCTTAGCAGGAAATTTCTTTTCTCAATACGCTTTTATAGTTGAGAAAAGTGAGACTCAGGGGTCTTAAGCAAATTTCCCAAGATCATACTTCTAATAAGGAATAAAGGAGAATTTTTAAGTCTGACCGACTCCAAAGTCATTCTGCTGACTGCAATTTCAAAGGCTTTTTTAAAACCAAAATACTTTGGTGGAATGATTGTCTTTCAACATAGAGTGAAATGTACTAGGGAATAATGAACTGAAGAATAGATTTCAATGGGAATAATAAATAAAGCCACAATCAAGTCTTCACTAAATTATTCAAATTCATATTGACCCTTAAACATGAGTCACTGTCCTTGACATCATACTGAATCTAAGACCATTAAAATATTATTTGGTTTTACTCAGCTATTTTTATTTTTATTTTTTTCCCCTCTGGGAGGTCCTGGGGATCAAACCCAGGTCCTTCCATATGGGAGACAGATGCCCAAACATTTGAGCCAGATCCATCTCCCTCAGCTATTTTTATTCTTTGTAAATTTTTTTTTAGCACATACATACATACATACATACATACATACATATACAGTTTGTATATGTATATATATATATACACACATATATATACTGTGTATACACATATGTGTATACTAAATATATACGTGTGTGTGTGTGTATATATATATATATATATATATAGTTGTGGTTTTGTATCAATTAGTTTAAAAATAGTTTTTCTTTTTTTAAATGCACCATGATTTATATAGAGGCAGTATAAGAGCACAGCAGAAAAATAGTATTGTTATTTGTATCCTTATCATCTATTCAATTTCAATTAGGAAATTTAACCTCTCCTATAATGACAAGCTACTACATAATTGTAGAGAGGTGAATGTGAATGAGTCTGTCCATGATAATACATACAGAAGAAGCATATCATTCACGTAGAGTCTCGGAATGACCTAAAAACACTGGCCAGCAGCAAGATTCATTATAATTCAAAAAATTCTTTATACAATGACAGATTGATTTGAAAACTGAAGGGCACTGGGTGTTTTGTTACTATGGCTATTCCTGGCAGTTATCCAGGGATTACAACTGCACAACCTCACAAACAGCATAAAAATTGACTGTTTTAACAAAGGATTTCAGCAGGGTAATGAGTAGTGCACATTAATTCTCACTGTGCATTGATGAGCACTCTTTGAACTTTGCCAAGGTTTAAACAACAGTGGCAGGCCTCTGGCACCAACAGAAGTGGGCCCTGAACAGTGCTACAGTCTGGGTTGTTTGTTTGCTTGTTTTTGTTTTTGTAGGAAACCACATTTTAATCATTGACTCTGGCCCTTATTTCTAATTAGATCTGGGATCTTAAGGAAGCTTCTGAAATATCAGGGGAGAATCTCTACCACAATTATCATCAAAAGAAAAGGATCTAAAATTGCTCTTAAATTAACCTTTAAAGGTCATATATCTAGGTTCTAAAGTAGGAAAAACTTCTGCAAACATTTTAGTGGTAACAGGAGTAGTAAAAATGTACGGCTTGGTTCATATGAAATTCTTGATATTTCATTTTGACCTATATAAATGGCAATTTGTTTCAATCTACTATTACAATTTGCATAATTAACTAATTTACCTAAACCTTTTTGCTTCTTAAATTTTGACTTCTCAAATACTGACTTCAGATTTCATGTGTAGCTCACATTATATTTTAATTCGTAATTAAATATACAAATTTAATTTGATCCCAAGGTCAGAGGTTCTTATGTTATATTTTTCCAAACATCAGTTAGTCTTTCTTAGCAAGGCAAATTGAACATAACAGGATATTTATGGGTGAGTGCTTGTGTAGTTTGATATATTCCTACAATAGATTCTATCATAATTGCTGATAGATGTATGTTGTTAGTCAATGAATAATACCTTATGAGAAAGATATTGTAATTCATTATACTGATTTAAATACACTTTCTTATTTTATGAACTTGACTAGTATTTATACAATGCTAGACTGCTTGGTTACCTTTTTCTGTTCACAACTTTGGTTCCAATCTGTATATATTCTCTCCTTCCTCTGGATTTATTCTGCATCCCTCATATGACACTTGATCTTTCAACAAATTTCTTATGGTAATTTTATATGTATATATTATTTATATACTGAAATAAATATTCTAGAGGGAGAAATCCATGTTTAAGTCATCTTTGTGCCTCCCACAGTACCTAGCACAGAGCATGGCACAAGTCAGTCCCTTCTATGAATAAATGAAATAAATGTGTTCTGGTCTTATTGTTTAATATAGTATTTATGAAATGATATTGAGAAAATTGCTCTCGTTTTATAATTTCCATGTTTTTGTTTAATAAAGTAATGCTAAACTTGGAATTTTGTTACTCTCACATTTTGTGATTAGGAACAAGAAAATGTCACTTTGCTAAAATCTACAATATAATGAGAGGGAATAGGTATCTGTCAAAACGTCCTATCAAACCCATTTCCAGAAGGAGTAAATGACTAGAAAAATACTTCTAATTCCGAGCAATTAAAATAAAGGAAACATGAATCCAAAGATCTTGAGCTGACATTTTCCCTGAGGGTATTTGCAATTCTAATAAGCTAGAGCTTGGGGTTAGATGGGCCAGGAGCCAAGAACTGAAGACAAAGCCTGGGTCCCATACAAGGTGAAAGATCAGATATGGGACATTTACATAAAGCCAAGACACCTTAAAAGCAACAAACTCAGTGTGTCAACTAGAATAAAACACACCTCACAAAGTAGATAGTGGAGACACTTACCTGTGCCTTTGTCCTAAATATATGGGAGTAAAAGAAAAATCCCTATTCTGAGAATTTCTAACCACAGACAAACCTTCATGTAGTGACCTCCAAAAATATCCAAATACAAAATCTCTTCTCTTGGACTCTGGATTTGTTGTCACTAAGCACCTAGCAGAACTTAAAATAAATCTTCTCTGAAGGAATTCATGTTAAACAAAATCACAATGTGTTACAACAGATAGTATTTCAAGAAATATGCATTCTCTCAGAATAAAATATCAGAAAACACCCAATGAAACAATTCATCATGAGCAAGAATCAGCAGAAATAATAAACTGCAGAATAAGAAACTCAAGAATACACACAATAGAATTACCAATATAAATATATATATCAAATAAATATATATAGTATATTTAAAGAAGAAAAGAAGAACTGCAGGACACAAGGAAAAGGCAAATGATTATGAGAAGTTACAAGACAGATTTGTACACATCAAGAAAAATGCTTTTAAAAGTAAAAGTTATAATCAAATTAGTAATTTGATGAATGAATTGTACTAAAGATTAGAAAAGCCAAAATATGAATTAGTAAAACAGCAGACATATCAGAAGTAAATATACAGAATACAACACAGAGAAAAACAAATAGGAAAATAAAGTTTAAAAGACATGAAAATTGCAAAGTAAATCTAATCAGATTTTCAAAAGAAGAGGAACTATTTGAAGAATTATGGCCAAGAGTTTTCTGGAATTGATCGGTGTCATTAACCCTTATTCAGATTGCCAATGTAAATTAAACAAGATAAGTAAATGGGCAATGAGATTCATCAGAATGAAACTCAAAAATAACAAAGATGGGAAACACATGTGGCTCAACCCCTTCGGTGCCCACTTATCACATGGGAGGTCACAGGTTCGGGTCTCGGTGTCTCCTAAAAGAAGACGAGCAGATGCCGCCTCCCACCGCAACGAGCTTAGATGTCGCCTCCTGCTGCAACGAGTTTAGACACTGCCTCCCACTGCAATGAGCTAGACTCTGCTCCCGCCACAACAAGCAGATGCCACAAGCCAGCAGATGCCGCAGCCCTCAGGGAGTGGATGTGGCTCAGGTCGTTGGGCACCCGCCTCTCATGCTGGGAGGTCCTGGGTTTGGTTCCTTGAGCCTCCTAGAGAAGGCGAGCAAACAATGAACAGACCGATGAGAAAGCCATCTGGAGTGGGGGGGGTACATTTAAAAAATTAAGTAAATAAAATAAATCTTTAAAAAAAAAATACCAAAGATAGGGAGGAGACTTTAAAAGGAGCTGGAGAAAAAGACAAAAAATATGATCTATTAATAATCAGCCAGATAACTTCACAAGAATAATAGTGGAAGTCATAAAGGAGTGGACTGACAGCTCAGAGGACTGAGAAAATAAATAAAATCTGAAAATTTGCTGAGAATTTCATACTCAGCAAAAATTATCTGTCAATAATAAGGATGAAAAAAAGAATTTTCAAACAAAGGAGTGTGTTAAGAGAAAGAATTAACTACCATCAGAAATGCACTATTAACATACATTATTCTAGAAGAAAATATGACCCCACAGAAGATGGTCTGTGATAGCAGAAGGAATTGTGAGTAAAGAAAATTGATGTACTAAATGTGATGAATCTAAACACATGTTGAATATATAAAATAATAGTTATAATAGCTTATTTGTGATGTTAAATTAAAATCAGGCTAGAGCTTAAATAACAGCAGATATCAGAAGAGAGTTGATCATTTTAAGCTTTCAAAGATCCTTATATTGTATTGCAGAAAGTTAAAAATATTAATTCTTTAACTATGCTTGTTAAAATTTCCATACTAGCCATAAAAAAAGCAAATAAAAATAAATCTTATAACTTCAAACTATAGAGGAAAAAAAAGGAAATTAAGCAAAAGAAAACCCATTCAATACAAAAGAAGTCAAGAAGAAAGAAAAAGAAAGAATAAAAAGGAAGCAAATTTAGATAATAGAAATTAAACTTTCATAAATGACAGAAATTAATCAACATTCTCAGACCATTTTCCACAATGGATTCTTTTGAGGAAGAATTCCTGGTGATTGGTGCTCACTTTACAAAATAAAATTGGTTGGGATGGGTTAAGAACAAAAATAAAATAAAAAAATGATAACCCATTCAAATGTATTGTGACTTCTTTGGGATAATTTCTGTGTTGTCCTACCATATGTGTGATGGTCTTCCTAGCAAAATGAAGACAAAAATTAGTATGTGCTTGTTAGTTTGCCAGGGCTGCTATGACGTATACCACACAATGAGTTAGCTTAAAGTACATAAATTTATTGCCTCTCTGTTTTGAACATTAGAAATTCAAAATCAAGGTCTGAACAGGCCATTCTTGCAATGGCTTGCCACAATCCTTGGGGCTGCCTGGCTTGCTTCTCCCACTCTGTCACATGGTGATCTGTCTCCTTGGTCTCCCGTGGCTTTCACTGACTTCTGGCTTCTACGGACTGAATGTGTCTGAATTTCCTCTCTTTATAAAGGCTTCCAGTCACACAGATTAAGGCCCACCCTGATTGAATTTGGCCTCATCTAAAAATGATCTTAAAAGTTCCTATTCACCAATGAATACGCAAACAATCACATCTTCAAAGATACTATTTACAAATGAATTCATACCCACAAGAATGTGGATTAAGACTTGAAGATGTCTTTTGTCGGGACCATGATTCACTCCCCAATAGCACCGGTTTTATCCCTGTGAACTGATACTCTGATTCCCAATTCATCGCTTCAGTGCTTAGAATGAAATATCACCAGAATACAGTAGAAGAGAGATCTGATTGCCTGGGCTTCATACTATTTCCCCTAGGTGGTCTTTGTCCACTGATTTTTAAGTTGGCTTCTAATTGCATCCATCAATTATGAGTAAGAGTATTGGGAAACACTGGTTACTATCAAACTCGCATGGAAAATTAATATTCTGATTTTAAAAATCAGTCCCTCTGTCTAATTAAGGTCCAGATCCAAAATCTAGTTAACTCCACTATGTGATCACTGCCATACAGGCACTGCTGAGCAGCCAAAAACTGTTTTAAACATGCTTAACACAACCTTATCCTTGGTTCATAAATCACAGTTCATAAATAAGTTTATCATCATATCTTCAAAACTGCTGACTTTTAAATTATTTAAATGATGGCTGAAAGTAGAAATATGTTTTCTAGTTTGTGGAATGGTTTATGTAGAAAAGCAAGTAAAATGCATGCAAGGAAGTTTGAAGGTAAATAAAAGTTAGCTGTTTTGAGGGAATGGGAAATGGAGACAGGGTGAAGCCATCAACAAGTATCCATTTGAACCTATGAAAGAGGTAAGAGAAAGTAAACATGCTTGGTTATTGAGAAAGACTGCAGCATTTCTAACAAAAACATGGCTAAGAGATTTGGCGGACATGAATTTTATATTCCTGGGTGTTTGCAGTGTTGAATACAATATGATCATGAATGCATTAAGATAGATAAGGAGTTTCAACAAGAGTTTGGGCTATGTTCATTGTAATTAATACAGTTTTAAAGAGTGAAATATAATAAGACATTCTAGAAAAGTTTCCATCCAAAAGATTTTATTAAAGTACTTAAAAGATAAACTGTCACTGACCAGGATGACTGATTCTTCTAACATGCTGATGCTAAAATGCTTGATTCTATATTAATGGCCCTTAGATTACAGAGCATATTATATTTCTATTCTGCTTTTACACCAGGATAAACTATCTTTTGGCACGGTGATGTACTATCAATTCTCTTTTGATGTATACAAATGTAATTGTGACAATTTGGGGCTTAGTGTACTTTTATTTTGAGGAGTTTAAGGACAAAGTCACTTGGTCTAAGTATCCTACTCTGAGTGTTTTCCATATTTCATGCCCTCACATTATCTCATGTGCTCTATCGTTTGGTATATCTGACAGTATCTGTTTAAGAACATGTTTGAAAATGACTTCTCTATGTGTCTACATTTAGGATAGTACGTATTTCAGAATGTTTTTTTATCTATTATGGCATAGCTATGATTCATTTCTCCACCTTGAAATTGTAAGTTTAATTTTAATAAGTTGGACAATCTTACCCAAATTTATTTATTTTTATCTGTGATGATATGGCTATGGTTGAGATTAATCATAGGTGCAACCTAATGTTTATTTCATGCTCCTAGTAAAAAGAGAAGTGGTTACATGGAAAATTTATGCCCATCCACTATTGATCATCTCCACCATGAGTAAGGTCTTGTAGTAGAAGGTGTGGGAGATACCCAAGGGCATGAAATCATTCCTGCCTCAAGACAATGACAACTGACTAGAGATGCCAGTACATTAGACAGAGATAAGAATAGCTAGAACATCAGCATTATTCTCTATTGCCAAAAGTTGGAAGCAACCCAAGTGTCCCTCAACAGATGAATGGATAAGCAAATTATGGAATATACATACAATGGAATATTACTCAGTGTAAGAAGGAATGCAGTATTAACACACAGAACAAAATTAATGAATCTTGAAGACCTTATGTTGAGTGAAGTAAGCCAGTCACTGAAGGACAAATATTACATGACCTCACTGATATGACTCAAGCAAATTGAGCAGATTCACAAAGCTAAAGTCTACAAGATAGGTTATCAGGAGACAGAAAGGGAGTAGAGGGTGGTGAACTGATGCTCAATATGGGCAAAATCTATGATAAGGTGGAAGAGGTGCTTGGGCAGTGGATGGGGGTGATAGTGATGCAGTGATGTGATTGGGTTCGATGGTGCTGGAATGTGAGGGGGAGTAGGGTAGGGATGTGTGGATTAGACTATCCATGGAACTGGTTGGAGGGCTGGAGGAAGGAGATGGAATTCTGGGGATTTGTAGGTCTGTGGTTAAAACTACAATGCTGGGAATGTTCTTCTGGCAAATATGGCAGGGGAGCTTTACTGGTGAGGGCTTTGGGGATGGGGGGATATTTGGTATAGAAAACACCTTCTATTCTATGCTTCTATGGAATATAAAAGTGTTCATCTTGTCATAGTAGGTTATCTCAGTGGGTGGAGACCCACAAAATAAAGAAGAAAATATTAAACTCCCATCCTGGGGAGTTCTATGTTCTCAACTGGGAGGAAAGAATCTCTTGAGAACATAGGATGTGCCTAACAAAAGAAAACAAACCAATCTGTCAAGCCCTCAATATTGTTGCATGTAACTATGAACCTTATGCTTCAAAAATAGAAAATTAGTGGTTACCATAGGTTCTGAGGGGAAGGGGAGGGAAGAATAGAATAGATGGAACATAAGGCATTGGAATTGTTCTGCATGACCTTGCAATGATGGACACAGGCCATTTTAAATTTTGCCAAAACCTATAAAAGTGTATAGTGCAAAATGTAAACCATTGACCATGGTTAATAGCAATGCTTCAATATTTGTACATCAATTCTAGCAAATATACCATATACATGTAAAGTGTTATTAATAGGGAGGGGAGAGGGATAGGGAATTTGAATATATGGGAATCCCTTAAATTTTCTATGTGACTTTTCTGTAACCTAAAGCTTTTTTGAAAATAAAGCGAAAAAAAAAAAAAAAAGATGCTGGGGAACATATGGAAGAAATTGTCACTGTACATAAAAGATAATAGATCTTATGGTGACAATAGCAAAAATGAAGAAAAAAATTTAATTGTACTTTATTTTATTTCTATTTTTTATTTTTTGTTATTATTTTATTTTCTTCTTATTTTTATATGTTTTTTGAGCTTTGTTTTGGGGGAGCTTTTGGATTGCAGAAAGGTCAGCAGGGGAGAATCACTGGTGCAGGTTATCAGTTATGGGGAGATGTGTGGAGAGGGATGAACCTGGGGCTGCCTCTATGGCATATGAATGTGTCCAAGTGGTCATGGGGTGTCATTTGGTGGGTGGAGACCCGCACAATAACCTAAGAATATTGAAATCCCATCCTGGGAAGTCCTGCTACATTCTCTAATAGAGCAGCAAGAATCCCCCGAGTTCATGGGCAGTGCCTAGCGAAGTAGGATGGACCATTTATGCTATGCCCTTGATATTAATGGTTGTATTTATGAACATTTTCTTGAGAAATTGAAACTTAACCTAGTATTATATATTGCCTAAGAGTTACATCCTGAAATTCTCCTTGTTGCGCAAATGTGGCCTCTCTTTAAGCCAAACTCAGCATACAAATGCATTACCTTCCCCACCCCCCACCCCCACCATCCCCCATCCCCCATCCCCCAGCATGGATGTGACTCCTGGAGATGACCCTCCCTGGCACTGAAGGATTATTACCAAGCACCAACTAGAGATGCATTTGGAAAAAGACCTTGACCAAAAGGTGGAATATTAAATATAAATGAGTTTTTATGGCTAAGAGATTTCAAAGTGAGTAGGGAGGTCATTCAAGAGGTTATGCTTATGCACGTCTCAGCAGGATCTCATTGACTGTCACTGTAAACAGTGTCTCTAACAGTGGGGCTCCTGCGGGCTCTAGAGACATCTAGACACTATAAGCAGGACAGACAAGCTCAGGAATTCACCACTCTGTCTATGGGCCTGAATTTGGAACATATGCTCCCCAAAGTAACAGAGTTAAACTCATTTACAATTTCCCTACACATGACTCTTTGGCCCCTTTTATTGAACCTATAATTAAGCACTATACTTGTTAAATATATGTCCCAGAGACTTAAATTTTCAGTCTGTTCACAGGCCATTTGAGCTCTGACTATCAGCAAAAGTTGCAACATCTACTCTCCAGTTCATTGGATTTACCCAGGACAACTAACAAAAGGATGATGATGGAAAATGGCCATGCCAAAAAACAGAGTATCTACATCTGAAGGCAAGAGAGTTCCAACCATCTGCCCCATGGGATCTAAGCTTCCTCTCAATCAGAAACAGAATGGGCATCACCATACCAAATCCTCAAGATTGAGGAATGAACAAATATATGAGGGAATGCAACTATGGACTAAAGTAGACACTATTATTCAGCAATGGAAGATCTTGTAACATTAATATAAAGGCAGTGGCGATCAGAGTTTCTGAGGGGAGGCAGAGGGAAGAATAGGTGTAACATGGGGCATTTTTTGGGACATTGGAATTGTCCTACATGATATTGCAATGACAGATACAGGCCATTATACATTATACATTTTGTCAGAACCTATAAAATTGTGCGGTACAAAGTGTAAACTCTAATGCAAACTATAGTCCTTGGTTATAGCAATTGTGTTCATCAATTGTAACAAATGTACCACACAAATGAAAGATATTGTTAATGGGGGAAATTGTGGAAGCAGGAGGGGGTGAGGTATATTGGAATCCCCTATATTTTTGATGTATCATTTATGTAATCTAAAGCATCTTTAAAAATAAAAAATTAACTTCAAAAAAACAAAAACAAAAACAAGCTGCAACGTGGAGGCTGTGTTGCATGGGAAGCAATTAATAAATATTTGCTGTGCATATAATATTCCAGGCACCATTGTTAGTGCATTATATTCACATCATCACATTTACTTCATTTAACACCCCATTTTTACAGGTGCAGAAATTCGGACACATGTATCATGCAGCTAATAAATGTAAGATCTGGAAATAAAAGCATACAGAAAAGAGTAGCTAGAACATGATGGTTGGGGAAATTCACGTGCAGTGTATTTCTATTTATTAATATAAGTAGTTTTGTAAATGGAGTTGGCCAAATTGGCATGGAGGCAATCCTCCAATGGAAAAATAGGATTCATTTACTTAACAAATACTCATTAAGTATCTATTATGTGTTAGGCATTGTGCTTAGTCCTAGAGATATGCTTCCTACCTTCCCAGAGCTAATATTCTAACCAGGAAAGGAGCTCAAAGAAGTATGTATTGAAAAGAAGAAAGTGATACTAGAGAGAATATTTTTTAATCTAAATTTTGGTTAAAAAATAATCTACAGTGAACTAAGAGCTTAGTTTAATACAAGGTAACAAAATTAATAATTTTCATGGAGAAGAAAATACAAAGATATTAAAAATTACATTATACTGTCTAATGTTAAGTTAAACATTGTCACACAAACAAGTAAATAGCACTTGTACTTGAATAAGTGCACAAACAATACCTCTGTTCTTCAAATGATCCATACTAAATAATGATTTTTTTAAAAACTTGGTCATATAAATATCACCATAATTAAATATTTAAAAAATAAACTCCAGTTCAATGGCTATATTTTTAGCAAACTGAATATCCTAGAGGAGCCTTTCAATTCAAATATAATTAGAAATAATCAGGAAGTTATATGAGTGAAGACACATGATTTTGGCATGAAACAATAGTGGCTAATGTTAATGTAATTGCATACTATTAAACAAATGCACCTCCATAGTAAGTTCTTAATTGTTAGATACGAATGTGTCAGGAGAAAGAGAGACAGAAACCATTTTTCCTTCATTTAAATCTTCTCTTTAGTGTTTTCTAAATCAGATCAGTGTTTATCTTAAAATGAATAGTTTTAAATATAGTTAAATGAACCCAAGAAAGCTGTAGTTCACTGTTTCAATCACATGTAGTGTTACGTAAAATAATATTCCTCAGCTAGAATGACACTCTATGATTAAATTAACTGAAACAAAATTTTAAAAACATATTGGGAAAAGAACATGCCTTTTCTCTTCTCTTTTTTCTCTTCTCCTCTTCTCCTCTCCTCCCCTCTTCTCCCCTCTCCTCCCCTCTCCTCCCCTCTTGTCTCTTCTTCTCTTTTCTTTCTTTCCCTAGATACACATTAGTATTAATTTATATAAGATTTTAGTTCAAAAGTTTATTTGTATATTATTCAGGACTTTTTAAAAATAAATACTAGTCTTCTCCCTTCCTCCCCTGATAATCTCTAATCTGATTTCTAGCTCTGCAAATTTGCTATTTCTAGTTACCTCCTTTAAGTTCTATCATACAATTTTTTTTTCCTTATGTATCTTGCTTGTTCCAATGAGTACAATGTTTTCAAGTTTCTTCCATGCTGCAGTATGTCTCATAACTTCTTTTTTTCTTATGGCCAAATAATATTCCATTGGGTTTATGTACCATATTTTCTTTCTCCATTCATTTGTTGATGAACACTTGGGTTTCCAGCTTTGGGCTGTTGTGAATAACATTGCTATAAATATTGTGAAATTATCTCTTTGTGACCCCGTTTTCACTTTCTTTCTATATACCCAGAAGTGGGATTGCTGGGTCAAAGGGTAATTCTATATGTAACTTTTTGAGGAACCACCATATTAACTTCTATAGTGGCTTCCCTGTTTTACATTCCCACTAACAATGCACTAGAGTCCCAATTTCTCTGTATCCTTTCCAACATTTGCTATATCCCATTTTTTTAACAATAACCATCCTTATTATGAAGTGAAATATCATTGTGAGTTTAATTTGCATTTTCCTAATGGCTATTGGTAGTGAACACCTTGTCATGTGTTGATTGGCCATTTGTACACCTTCCTCAGAGAAATATTCATTCAAATCCTTTGCCCAATTTTTAATTAGGCTCTCTTTTTGCTGTTAAGTAGTAGGTGCTTTCTATATATTCTGGATATTAAACCCTTATCTGATACATGGTTTTAAACTACTTTCTTCCACTCTGTAGGTTAGCTTAATTTTCTTGATAATTTCCTTTGATGCACATATGTTTTTAATTTTTATGACATGAAGTTT
This sequence comes from Tolypeutes matacus, assembly GCA_026826555.1. Taxonomy (NCBI): domain Eukaryota; kingdom Metazoa; phylum Chordata; class Mammalia; order Cingulata; family Chlamyphoridae; genus Tolypeutes; species Tolypeutes matacus. The sequence continues at coordinate 6,159,453 of JAKSZT010053791.1, forward strand.
ATCTATTATTTCTTTTGTTGCTTGTGTATTTGGTGTCATATCTAAGAATCTATTGTCAAATCTCAGGTCATAAAGGTTTGCCCCTATGTTCTTTTCTAAGAGGTTTATAATTTTAGCTCTTATATATTTAGATACTTGATCCATTTTAACTGATTTTTATATAAGGTTTGAGGAAGGTGTCTAACTTCATTTTTCTGCATATGGATATCCACTTTTCCCAACACCATTTGTTGAAGAAACTATTCTTTTCCTACTGCATGTACTTAGCATTTTTGTCAGAAATCAATTGACCAAGATGTGTGGGTTTATTTCTGGACTTCAGTTCTGTTCCACTGATCAATTTGTCTATCTTTGTGCCAGTACCACACTGTTTTAATTACTCTGTCAGATTAAAATTACTTGATGAATCCCAAAATGAGAAATATTGTGTTTTAAACTAATCCATTCCTGTGGGTGTGAGACTCATCAGATGGACTACATCACTGGGGTATGATTCATGTTGAGTCTCTGTCCCCTTGTTCGGTCTGATATAAAGGGAGTCAGAGATTCAGACAGACAGAGGAAAAAGGGAGCCGCATATTTGATTCTCCAATGTGAGAGAGAGGATTGCTTAAGCACAAAGCTCCCAAGAGGCTAGGCCCATGTGGCTGCTCAAGAGGAGACCCGCCCTGCTATAAGCCTGATAGCTCATAGATGAATTTGGGAAGAGAGCAAAACAGCCAAGACTGATATAGGAGACTGGGAAAGATACAAGCCCTATGCTAGCTTGCAGCTGAAATTGGGAAGAAAGCAGAGCAGCTGAGCCTGAGACTGGATGCCCAGAAGGGAAGGCAGAGACTAGGCAGAGATTACCTGACATCTTGCTTCAACACGTGGCAGCTGCCTTTGGTGAGAAAGCATCTCTATCTCTTATGGTGCCTCGAGTTGGACTTTTCATGGTCTTGGAACTGTAAGCTCTTACCCCAAATAAATAGCATTTATAAAGCCAAAACATTTCTAGCACTTTGCATTGGCACACCTTTGACAAACTAAAACAATTTCTGTCAAATTTTTAATACAATTTGAAATCAGTAAGTATGAGACCTCCCTCGAACATTGTTCTTCTCTTCAAAGATTGTTTTAGCTATTCTGGGCCCCTTGCAATTTCATATAAATTTGAGGAATGGTTTTTTGAGTTCTGTGAAAAAGATTGCCCTAATTTTAATAAGGGTTGCATTGAATTTGTATATTGTCTTGAGTAATATTACATATTAACAATGTTAACTCTTTCAATCCAAGGATATGAGATGACTTGCCATTTATTTAGGTGCTTAATTTCTTTCAGCAATATTTTGCAGTTTTCAGTATATACATCTTTTACATCCTTAGTTAAATTTATGCCTAGATATTTTATTCTTTTAGATGCTGTGGCAGTTTGAAGTTATTTTATGAATCCCCAAAAAAGAAAGATTATGCTTGTGAGCTAATCTATTCCTGTGGGTGTGAAACACTTTCAGTTGGACTACGTCAGTGAGGTGTGACTCAAGTTGAGTCTCTGCCCTCTTGCTGAGTCTGATAAAAATGGAGACACAGTCATAGGAAAAGGAAGCTGACATTTTTTACCCTGCCATGTGAGAAAGGACTAGAGGGTTACCTAAACACAAAGTCCTCAAAAGTCCATGGAACACCTCAAGAAGAGAAAGCCCTGCTATATGCCTGAGAGCTCATAGATGAACTCAGGAACAAAGAGAACAGCCAAGACTGATAAAGGAGGCCCAGAATGAGACAAGCCCTACGTCTGGTTGCTCAGAGCTGACCTCCAGGAGCTGGGCTCCAAGAGATGTTGAGCCTGAAGGTGAAGGATGAGACTTTGGCAGAGATCAGTGGCCATCTTGCATTGCCATGTGCCCAGACAAAAGGATCAACAGGACTATTGTAGTTCCTCAATTTGGACTTTTCATAGTCTTGGAACTATAAGTTTATGTATTTTTTAAGATTTATTTATTTACTTACTTTTATCCATTTTTAACCCCCAGTTTTTGCTGTTTGTTTTGTGTCCATTCACCGGGCAATTCTCTGTGTCCATTTCCTGCCCTCTCTTCTTATCCTTCTCCTCCTGTCTTTACCGGGGTTCGATCCTGGGAACCTCCAATGTGGGAGAGAGGTGTTCTGCCACCTGCGCCACCTTAGTTCCTGGTTTTCTTTTCAGCATGTCTCATCTTTGCTCTCCCTTGTGTCACTCCCCTACTACATCATCTTGCTGTATGGCTTGATGGGGCCTGGCACGCCCGCATGAGGGGCCTGGAGGCACACTTTTATGTGGGGCCTAGGGGCTCACCCTCTCACCGGACCCATGTTCAGGGCCTGGTACCCCATGCACCTTCTAAATTTTTCTTAATTTTATCAGGAGGTCCCAGGGATCAAACCCAGATCCCTCCATATGGGAGACAGACGACCAACCATTTGAGCCACATCTGCCCCCGGAACTGTAGGTTTTTACCCCAAATAAATCCCCTTTATAAAAGCCAATCCAATTCTGGTACTTTGCATTGGCAGCCCTTTGACAAACTAAAACAGAAATTGGTAGTAAGAGTGAGGTGCCACTGCTTGCAATTACCAAAAATCCTGGAATGGTTTTATAAATGGGTAACGGGTTGTGTTTTTTTTGTTTGTTTGTTTTTAATTGTGTTGCTTGATAGAAAAGGCCCAGATTGCTTTGAAAAGCCTTTTATTAGGACTATAGCCCCTAAAGTTACTTCTAATAAGGCCTTAGAAGGAAATGATTAAACTATTATTGGAAACTGGAAGAAAGGCAAACCTTGTTTTAAAGTTGCAGAGAACATGGCAAAATTGACCCCTAATGGAAGGCAGAATTTGAAAATGATGAGCCTGGACATTTAGCTGAGGAGATTTCTAAAGTAAATGTGGAAAACACAGCCTGTCTTCTCCTTGCAGCTTTTAGCAAAATGTGAAAGGAAAGAAATAAGATGAAAAGTAAACTGCTGGGCACAAAGAAACCAGAGACTGATTATTTGGAAAATTCCAAGCTTCTGGAAAACAAGCCCCTAGAGTATAGTGTCCCATGTGAAGAATTAACTAAACTTGGAACATGTAAGTCAGGATTGGAAATGAAGTTATCAGAGAAGGAATTGTGGAAAGTCTTACTCTCTGACAGCTTGGACCCCTGTTTCTTGCATGCCAAAGCAACATGCTTTTTGCAAGATCTGTATGAACAAAACCAGTCTGCCTGGACTAAAAGTGACAGGGAGAGGGGAGATTGGAGGAAAAAAAAATGGCTTCAAGGGGAAAACAGTGGAAGCTGAGATCTGAAATTAAGACATCTCCTCAGGCCAAGAGAGGGACTCCATCCATGTGTGTGGAAAAGGTGTGCTTGCCTTGGCATTTGAAGAGGGTGTATTTTTCAGCCCATTGTTCAGGAAGATCTTGGCTGGCCCAGGCTACAGAGAGGGTGGAGCTCGTGGTTGGGTAGACTTAAGCCACCACCCCACTGCTCTGAGGGGGTTGGGCCTAGTCCCCATCATTAGGGAAAGTAAGATTGCCACCCCCTCACCCCATTCTGAGGGAGTTGGGTCTGTATGCCAAAGATTAGGGAGAATGTTGCTGCCACCTCAGTATACTAAGGCGGTTGAGATTGTACCCCAGAGATTGGGGAACCTGTGGCCAGCATCTGAATGTTCTTGGAGGGGAAGGTCTAGAGCTCGGTTGCCACCCAGATGCTTGAAGAAGGTTAAACTGAAAGTATGGCCTTTGGGCAAACTCATGAAAGGGATGGGCACCAATGATGTCCCAAGAAAAGTCAGTCATTTTAAGGATAACGCTCAGACTTTGAAATCTAATGGAGCATATCCTGCAGTTTTTGGAACTGTGGGGGACAGTTTGGCTCCCAATCTTGTCTTATGGAAATGCAAATGTTTATTCTATATCTGTTCCTCCTTTGTATATTGGAAGCAGATGACCTGTTTGTAAGTTTCACAGGTCTACAGCCTGAGAGGAATGTTGCCCCAAGACAAAATGCATGCTTATAATTTATTTTTATGTGATTTTGTATGGTAACATTGCTACTGAAATGATTTAAGGTTTTTGGAATATTGTGATGTAATGAATGTATTTTGCATATGGAAAGGCATGTCTTTTTGGGATTCAGAGGGTGGAGTGTGGCCATTTGAAGTTATTTTATGAATTCCAAAAAGAGAAATATTATGCTTGCAAGGTAATCCATTCCTGTGGGTGTGAGACACTTTCAATTGGACTACATCAGTGAAGCGTGACTCAGGTTGAGTCTCCACCCTCTTTCTAGGTCTGATAAAAATTGAGACACAAACATGGCCATTTTTTATCCTGCCATGTGAAAGAAGACTAGAGGGTCACCTAAGCATGAATTCCCCAAAAAGCTGGACCCACAGAGCACCTCAAGAGGAGACAAGCCCTGCTAAATGCTTGATATGCTTGATAGCTTACAGATGAACTCAGGAAGAAAACAGAGCAGCCAAAATTGATAGAGGAGGCACGGAAAGAGACAAGTGTTATGCCTGGTTGCTCGTAGCTGAGCTCTGGGAGCTGGGCTCTGAGACATGGTGAGTCTGGAAGGGAAGGCTGAGACCTTGGCAGGTATCAACAACCATCTTGCTTTGCCACATGCCCAGACAAGAGGATCAATGGTAGCTGACTTTGGTGAGAAAGCATCTCTTATGGTGCCTCAATTTGAACTTTTCACCACCTTGGAACTTTTGGTTCAAATAATTTTACCTCAAATAAATCCCCTTTATAAAAGCCAAGCCAATTCTGGTACTTTGCATCAGCAGCCCTTTGGCAAACTGAAACAGATGCTATCACAAATGGAATTGTTTTCCTAATTTCCTCTGCAGATTTTTCATTGCTAGTGTATAGGAACACAATTGTTTTTTGCATGTTGAGCTTGTCCTCTGACATTTTGCTGGATTAATTTATAAGTTCTAATCGTTTTCTTGTGGATTCCTTTCAGTTTCCTATATATAAAATAATATTTGCAAATAGAGATATTTTTAGTTCTTCCTTTCCAATTTGTATATCTTTTATTTATTTTTCTTGCCTAATAGCTCTGGCAAGAAAATCTAGCTCAATAATTATTGTCATTTTCTTATAATTCAAGATTGAAGATCTTCCCTGACCATTTCCCTTCCAGACAGGATTAGATATAACACTAAGGTATTCTACGATATCTTGGAACTATCTCTGTTATTGCATTATTTGAATTATATAAAATTATTTAAGTATCAATTATCTATTTCATCTAGAATTCATATTTATCTTTTTTGCTTCAGTATATAAACTGTGACTTGCACAAACATGCCAAATTAATCAATTAATTGCATTTCTATTTAAGGGTATCATGTAGAATACCTTATTTTAGTAATTGTATTATTTCCACTATTTAAACTTACTTGAAAAAGCAACCTCCTATAATTTTACATGAATTGAAATCCTAGTCACATTTAACAAAGAAATGACATTTTGTTCTGTTAAGAAAATCATGCTTTTTGTTTTCCTTTTTTGCTTGCTTATTTGTGTTTAGCACTTTTTAAAATTTTGATTCTGTTTAGATGTGTTTTATATTTTAAAGAAAATGTCACTTTAAAAAATTCACATTTATTTATATCTGTTTTCAATTACATTTATTCTGCTTTTCTAGTAATAATAAATGCAAATCAGTGCTTATTATTTAAAACACAGATGTTCCATATACCACAGATAAACAAATTTTCCAGTCCACTTCTTCAACAGTATCCCTGGAAATTGACTTGATGAACCAAATGCAAAGTTTTTATTATTAACTTCAAATATTCCTAGATTTTGGACTTGCTTCTATGGACAGTTTCCTCCCTGAATTGCATTTCCCTTAACATATAGTTCTACTTTCATTTTTATAGAGCACTATTTGTTTTAGTCATCAGATTCCTACCTTTAAGATGCCCCTATCTGTTTGTCTTTATTCATTCAAGAAGGTGTTGACAAGATTTCATTTTTTAAAAAAGTCTTTCCTGATTGTGTTTCAGTGCCTTGTGGTGTGAGACTGATTTTATAAGGGGCAGGGAAATCTCTATAACATGAATTCAGCAATTTTATTCCTCTTTAGCTTCAAATTCTGTCTCTGCTTTTATTATCTGCTAATTTTTTATGTCTAAATCATTTCTACTGATATTTTAAGAACTTTATATTCAGGAATTGTATTTGAAGAACATAGTATTACATGGGGGATATTTATTCAATAATTTATGATATATTTGCAAAATAAAAGAATCCTTAGCTCTGAATTTTCCTATAACACTGCAATTAAATAGAAAAATTATTAAAAATTGTTATTAGGAACAGAATTTCTCAAAAAAATCTGGGAATACACCAAAGAAATTTCTTAAAGCTTATTTTTTAAATTAAAATAAACATTTAAAAAATTTTTATATAGACTATTTTTTACATAATATAAATAACGATAAACTAGAGAGCCAGAAACACAATAGCAGGTATGTACAGCAGAGGAAGCATAGAGAGATTGAGAGATGATAAGTTTTATTTTGTCTGTTTGTTTTTTATTATCATTATTATTATTAGAATAATGAAAATGCTCTAAAAATGATTGAAGTGATGAATGCACAATTATGTGATTTTACTGAATACCATTGATTTTACACTTTAGATGGAGTCATGCTTTATTAATATGTATCAATAAAATGTATTTGTTAAAAATAAATAAACCTTTTTGTTTCTAAACTTAACTTCAATATTATTGTGGAACTGCATAGAGAGAGGAGAAATTCTTTATTACACTAGTGTTGGTGTTTAAAGAAAAATTTAACACTCAACATTCTTTATTTTTAAATACAGTGTGGTCATTATGTTTAAGAGGTGTTATTAATGCTGTAGTTAGATGGTGTCTTTCCCAGAATAGACATTCAATATATGGTCGTTGAGGATAAACTGTGGGATAATTTCCTCTGAATCATAATCTATTATAGTACATATCAGAATTACACTGGTCTCTGATATATGGTTTCTCACTATCCTGGTTTCTGAACTATTTAACAGTTCATTTTTACCTTAAAAAGATTTCTGTTTAAAAAATACTTTTTAGGAAAAAAAAAAAATACTTTTTAGGAAAAATGTTTAATTAAAAGTAACTACATTAGTCTGTTATAAAATGTCTTCCAGTTTACTTAATTCCTAGCTTCTAACGCCTGAGATAATAAATCCATGAATTATTATTAAAAGAAAAAAATCACTTGATTTCCAAGTTGCTTTTTTACAAATAATGAAAAATTATTAGCAAATATCATGCAGCTTTGCATATTTGAAATCTGTCTTCATGAAGGGACTAGAAGGAATTCAGACTTTTAGTTAAGTTGAAGAAGTCCAACTGGTGTGGATTAAAGACTTAAATTTGAAAAACAAAAAACCTTAAAACTATTAAATAATAGAGATTATCTTTATGAGCTCCAGATAAAGAAGGGTTTCACCAATAAGAAGCAAAACTTAAAATAAAAAAAGAAAGTAAAAAAAACCATAAATGAAAAATAAGTAAATTTGACAAATTCAAACTTTAAAACTGTCTTACCAAAGAGTGTATGCACATGCATATACACACACACACAATTAAAAAACAAAATAAAGACACAGTCCTGGCTCTGAAAATAAATGTGTATTATTAGTGGCCAGAAAAATATAACAAAGTACTATGCATCAATAAAAAAGACAAAGGAAATAAACAGAAAATTCAAAGAAGGAAAAACTAGAAAAGTCTATAAATATGGAGAGAGAAGGAGGGAGCTAATACTCAAGAAATTGAAATTTAAAACAATGAAATACCATTTGTTATCAGCTTGGTCAAATTCATATAATGAGAATATCATTTATCATTTATTAGTAATTTTCTATGGACACAGAAACAAAAACTTCTGGTGATATGAAATTGGTAAAACAATTTGGAGAACAATATTTTCATTATCTAATGAAATTGAAAATGTACATGAACTCTGACCAACAATTACAATTCTCAATATGTCACTCAATATGTCACTAAGAGAAGCTCTTACATATGTGCTCGACTTCTCAAGACAGCATTGTTTTTCATAGCACAATACTGGAAATAACTGAAATGTCTATCATTAGGACACAAGTTAAATAAAAACAATATATTCCTCTTATGGAACACTATTGAACAATTTATACAAAATGTTCCAGGAGAATACCAAATTTAAGATAGTGGTTATATCTGGAGACAGTTGAGAGTAATGTAATTTTATCTTCTAGGATTGATTTGGAAAATTACTACAGTGAGAAATTTTATGGAGAGTAAGGACTTCAATATATGTAATGTTTTATAACTTTGACTTTAAAAGTAAGCCTTGAAGCAAAGGTAACAAAATGTTAACAGTTGTCAATTTCAGGGTTATGAAAATTAAAAATAAAATTTCACTTCTATTTTTCAGTTATTTTTCTTAAAATTAAAAAAACAAATATAAAAGCGATAATAATATTACTACTATACAAAAGCCTTTTTTACCAAAAATGCTAGAATGCTTCCATTACAGCATAAAATCGAAGCAATGTACTATCAAACGTCCTAAGCTCTGGCACAAGTCAATTCCCATTTAGTTGAAACTGTTCTCTGATTTAGTTTTCATTTTTGTGATAATATTTGGAGCCTTTCTAAGTTCCCTGAAAACCAAATATTTGATTTTCTTCCTAGTGTATAATGAAAGAGCAATCAGGAGGCAAAATCAAAGTGTACAGAGGTCCTCTAAGGCTCATTTGTGAATCACAGAAGGTCTGATAGTGTTAAATACCAATTGCAATGCCCAGGCAGCTGCTGGGAAGATTTGAGGCAGTTGGAAAGCCACAGCATCATGATCTTAAAAATAATGTAAAATGAGTGTGAATTAGATTCCAACAAACTTCCCATTTTATTATGGCTGTTTGAAAAGCTGAAACAATTTCTTTCTCATCCTTTTTTTTTTTTAATCTGTCAAATGAATAAGATTTTCTTTATTTGCTTTTAAAATTTCAACGGCACCTGAAGTTACAAAAAGGAGCATCATTAAAGAAAAACAAACAGCATTTATTGCACAATGCACTCATTTTTCAACCTCAAAAGGTTAATGATATTAAAACCTAAATCTTTTTAAGCCCAAGTAAATTTGAAATTTCTTTGGCACCTCTGAAACAGCTAAGCTCTATATTTAAATGTAGTACACTATTGTGTAGTTAAATTTACATTCTAATGAGGTAAAGGGAATGAGAATATGGCTTCAAAAATCTCAGGTTTAATTGTAACATTTTCTTTTTCTCTGATAATGCTTTATCACAGATGTAATCAATTTGTTTTAAACATACTATTGTCATGGTTCAACAGTAATCCTGTAAACTAGTTCAAAGTGTTTAATAGGCAATGTAAAGCAACATGAAGGAAAACATTTGTCATCTGTTTGGATATATTAATAGTAATAATAATAGCAGTATTAGTAGTAATAATAATAAAAGGTACTTGTCTTGAGTGCTTCCTGTGTGCCAGGCAATACCATACAGCCTGGGCAGTTCTCATGGCCTAAATTAGGGTTAGAGCCTCAAACGTGACTTGAAAATCCCTTATATAGCCCAGGCTTAGAACTGAATTCTGTTTCTTTAGTTGCACAACAGATTAACTAGTAGTTTTTTGTTGTTTTTTTTAATTAGAAGTTACATTTTAAAAAAACAATATACATCTTTAATCCTGAGAGTCTGCATCCGTTCCAGGACCTTTTCACAGTGAAGAATTGAGACCTACAGAGGAATCAGATCAGTGTCCTACAACACTTAACTGTTCTTTCGTCCTGTCATCCTACCTCTCCTCTTCTCTGTGTCTATCAGATCTCTGCCCGTCTTTCCTGTCCCACTGATAGAGTTGAGCAAATTGAGCTTGGCTACGATGCTGCTCCAATCTCAAATATTAACATTTGAGCCATACTATCATTCTATATGATGAGTACTGTACATATAATGAAAATGAAACTGACTCTAAAACCAAACAAATAAATTTTCAAAGTCTACACAACTAATAAGTGAAGTGCTGACAATTCGGTCTGGCAGTCAGTCTGCAGAGCACCGACTTTGAGAATCACCATAGAAATTTATGAAGTCAGCCCTGAAAGTATTAAAGTGCGATGAATTCATTCCTCAAATACTTTAAATCATACCAAATAAGTGATAAGTGTTAGGTAGTCCATGCTGTCTCTCTCTCTCTCTCTCCATACACACACACACACACACACATACACACACATATATATATAAATGAGAAAGAAAGAATGTCCAGATTTGCAGTTAAGAAGTAATAATTGTAGATTTGCAGGGTATGAGTACAGATTTTGACACAGGTAGAGAACCCCTAGTAGCTCACTGGCTTAAGAGCATGCTGAAAATTTATCTCCAGGTAAAACTTATTCTGTGTGAAAGGTGGAAAGGACAAAGTGTGTGTGATTAAGCACCAACTGTTGTTGTTCTATAGGTATCCAAAAAGGTGGGCTCTCTAGAGGAGTGGCACGGTCAGGAATGGCCTTGTGGAGCAGGCACCAACACGGAATTCTGGAGATGGACTTTAAATAGGTAACAAGGTGAGAGAGCTGAAGGCCAGCAGGAACTACTAGGTGTTCAGGAGACAGTGAGACTGAAATTAAAGGCCAATATGAGCACTTGAAATTTTATCCTGTAGGTTTTGGTACCTATGCAAAGCTTTCAGTGGGAAAGCTTTGAGAAAACTTTGGTGATCAAATAGGAATCTGACTATAAAGTGTAGGTGGATTCCCAGAAAAGAAAATGGAGGAAAAAATACAGAGTAAAGATATAATGTGGTAAGGATTTGAAGTAGGGTGGTAGTTGTAAAACTGGAAGAAAGGGAGAAATCTGAGATCTATTTTTTAACCTACACATACAGAGGCTTTGTATCCTGCTTTATCAACTTATGCATGGATGTTTACATGTATAAATCTGCCTTTCCATCCAAGGCAAACATCACCAGAGGCTTGAAAGTAATTTAACTACTCTTGTCTCCTTAAAGTAGTTCCATAATAACCTGTGCTAGCTTATTGCAGCTTAGGTGTTTTCCTCATGCTAAGGAATAACTCTAATTGACTTTATGAATAACATACTAACCACAGTTTGTCTCAAGAGCTATATAGGAGTTATTGGCTATAAGGCATAAGCAGCCCAAAGCTACAAGTAAAATATATGTACAAATTAATACAATGGTCACATTAGCAAAATTCTATGTACTCATCTCTATTATGCCAGGCTCAATAGCTAATCTTGCCTTTAAAAATGAAACACTTGATAGCATATTTCATAAAATATTATGCAAGTCATGATACTTTAATTTCCAGAGGAAAATATGGTATTGTTTATTTCTTTGATTAGTCCTTGAATAGATACTTTCATTGGATCCCTTAGAAGGCATCATATGGAGAAGGGCATTTGAAAAATATGTAGCATATATTAAAGAGGATGGTGCTTGAATTTAATATTTGTTGTGAAACTTTATCAAACATTTTTGACATTCTTTCAATAAATATTTTTGAACACTGAACATTTTCTGTTTTAGTATTATTTATGTCCCCTAGTTATTTTCAGAATGTTAGCAGCAGATGGATGTAAGCAAATTATACATGAAAACACAGAAGACCATGAATGCAGGGGACTGCTATGGTAAAACAGTGTTGCTATTTAGATTCTAACCAGCCAGATGACTCACAAAAATTATCAACCCTTAATAGCTACCCACTAAACTTCAAATAGAATGGCTCCTAGACCAGCAAGCTTCACAAAAACTCAAATAACTCTCAGCTTCATGGAAAGACCTCTTAAGAGTTAAAATTTTTAAAAGATCAGGTCAGCTTTTGTATAAAAGAAAAAAATCTATAGCTTGTTTGCTCATTGGCTTCCTCTGTAGTAGGGCATATATATATATTTTTATTTTTTATTGTGGGTAAAAATCAAATTTTTCACAATACATACCAATATTTATAAAATTATATATAAATATATATGCATATATGTGCATTTGCTTACAAAAATGTTATTTTATATATATATATATATTTTTTTTTTTAAGAGGTGATTAGATTACCTAAATATTACACGGAACCTACAGGGATTCCCATGTTGCCCACCTCCCACACCTCCCACCACATCCCACACAAACGTCTCCCACAAGTGTGGCCCATCACCTCAATGGACTTACACATCCTGGGGCCTTGCCATCAACCATAGACCACAGTTCACATCGTAGACCACACTCTCTTCCACACAGTTCTGAATGGTGTGTGCTGATTTAAAATGGTAGGGCATATATTTTTATCATTTCTTGAAATGTACCTAAAAATGAGTTTCTGAACAATTTTTATTTTTAAAAAGAATATGTTCGATTGGAGCTAACAAGGACTTAAGCAAGGGAAATAAACCTCTTCATATCTAATCTTATATATAACTAAAATTTGACACAATGCCAAATCATAAAATAAGTATAAGAAGGTTCAAAAATGTTTTTATTTTTTTCATAATGACTAGTTTTTTTTAAATATTAAATAATAAAATTTTAAAATTTGGATGTCCTCGCTTTGCTGGTATCCTAAACATTGTGTTTTTTTTTTTTCTTTTTCTTTTTCTTGCCTACTGATAATTCAAAAGTGAATTTGATTCTCTTAATGCCTCTCTATATTTAATTAATTACAATAGAAAACTACATTTCACATGACATAGGTCATTTAGGTAGCAAAGCACTGAAATATTTGTAACACTAATGGTTCCAATTAATAAACTTTACTATTGCAACAATGCTGATTTTACTGACTGCAACTCAGTTCAAAATTAATACCAATAAAGTGCAGAGCAACTATAATCCCTACATTTTTCTCACTGTAAGTGTCTAAATGTTATATGTTTTAATCTTCAACAAAAATACTAAAACACTATAGTAGAAAGATAGAATAAACAAGATGACACAAAGTTTGAACTTATTAGTAATGTCTCCACTTATCAATTATCTACTGCATTAGGAAATATGTATACATTATTCCTAACTAAATATATGATATTTTGTCTATATTTTATGTTTGAGAAAAATAAGTTTCCAAGAGTTTAAATCAAGATTCCCAGAACACATAACTATGTAAAAGAAGTAGTAGAAGAATTAGGATCTAAACCCACATCTGCTTTAACAAGTATTTATTAATACACCATGCTGTGGAACCCTGCCCTGTGTGTGTGTGTGTATGTGTGTGTGTGCATTTACAGTGGGGAATCTTATCTTTTTTCTAAGACTATCAATGTTTCAGGGAGCCACTTTCTCTTAATATCCTTCTGAAGTTGTATTTTCATATTGTACTGCCAAGAAACATCCCTGCTTAAAGTATAATGAGTTTTTGAGAGACACTACTAAGCCTTATATCTTGAGGGTACTATCAAGAAAGAAGGAGGGAGAAGAAGATGGTAAAGCCATGTAACGAACAGAAAAAAAGACTAGATAGTTGTATAAATACAGCTTGTTGATAGTTAACTCTCTTCTACTTATTTTCACACATATTTCCCATATTTGAACTTTGATGGTTCTTTTTCCCTAATCTCCATTTAGACTTTCTCCAATGTTGATTTTAACTAAATTTCACCTATCAAATGTAGCACTATATATAAAGAACCTAGAAAATGGTCTGGCCTATAACTAGTATAAACTAAATATCAGTTGCCTCTGCACTCATGTCCACATAAAAATTGTAAGAAGCATGATTCAGATGGGGTGGCTGGCCCTCTTCTCCATCTCCACATGTGGTCACATGACTCAAGCCTGGCCAATCTGACCACCACCCAACCTCCCCGCCAACCCCAATTTTATGGATGAGTTCACTGTCCAAGCAGTCCTAGTTGAACCGCTGCCCCCATGGATTTTGCTGAAACTTTGGGAAACGGGACCCCTACACATTCAAAATGTAATCCAGTCTCTGTAAGACTAGAGAAGGCTTGCTCAACCTCAGTGCTATTGACATTTGGACTGGATAATTCTTTGCTGTAGGGCTATCCTACACATTGTAGATGTTTAGTAGTGTTTGGAGCCTTTACCACCAAATGCTAGTAGCAACTTTGCTCCATGCCCCCACTAGTTGTGACCACCAAAAATGTTTCCTGACATTGCCAAATGTCCCTTGGGAACAAAACTGTACCCAGTTGAGAAGCCTGGCCTACATCATGAACCATCTTTGTCACCCTGTCACCAGATAAGATTGAAACCTAGATAGAAAAGAGCAAGGCCAAGAAGTATGAGGAAGTGATGGAGGGGCCGGCACTAATGTCAAACGTGAAGACCCAGGATCCAACAGTTCTTGAAGTGAGAACCACTACTGGACTTTTTTTAATGTGAGAAATTTTTTTATGTTTGTGTAAGCTCTTTTAAGCCATATTTCTGGCACCTAAAATTGAAATAGCAATTGATATTTACTACAAGTAGGATAGCTATTAAGCTGATAATTAAAGTTTGATAATTATGGAATGAGTATGAGAATCCATAGCATAGTTTGGGCTCCTGGGAGCCAGAAAGGCTTCACTGAGATTGAAATGTCACAGAAGTTAAAGTGAAGTAATTCAAAAGAAGTGAGTTGGGTGGGGTCTAAGGAGAACTAGACTGGGAGCAAAGGAGAATAAGATTGAGAGACGTCCATAAAAGCGTAGGTAGAGAACGCAGAAAAAGTGGAAAATAAACATAGAAAGATAAGTCAAGGTCTCAATAGAAAACAGATGGCACCCTCAAATGACAGTAGCTGAACAGGATTTCCTTACAAAGTGACTGAATACATAGATAGGGCAGTGGTTCTCAAATTTCAGGGAGCAGCAGGATCCCCTGGAGGGCTTTTAAAATAAAAAATTGCTGGGCCTTACCTCAGCGTTTCTTATTGAGTAGGTCTAGGGCTGGTCCTGAAAATTTGCATTTCTCACAAGTTAGAAAGCGATGCTGATGCTGATGCTGATGCTGAAGACTTGGAAAATATTCTTTGTGAGTCACTTGTATAAGAAAATTTTAAGGGATAGTGCAGAGACCTGAGACTAGCTAGTAGCAATAGAGTTATAACCACTCCTAAGGCCAAAGAGACAAATCAATATCGAGAAGACTTCTGAGCTCCTTACAGGAAAGATTTATGTGGTGTAGACAGCATTATGAGGAACTATGACATTCAAGGAAGAGAAAAAGCCAGCCTAAGGCAACATCTCACAGTGGGATCAAGGAAATAAACATCCTGACCTCACTCTCCTTCCTTCCTTGGATCTCTGGCCAGTAATTTAGTCCATGCTGGAAAGCCTCTAAGCACAAGGAAGCAAGGTGGAGAAAGTCTGAGAGTAAATATAGAGGGTCAAAGGAAGATCATCACAAGAGGTAAATAACAACTTAATTTGGAAGGCTTATAAACATATTATATAGTTGGCCCCATATCCTTAGGGAAACAAGAAATTACTGAAAGGTTTTATACAAGGGATGGGCATGATCAGATTTCTCTTTCTGAAAAGAGACCTTAGCTGAACAGTATATAGAGATAATGAAATAGAAGGATATTATTCCAGGTGGCAGTGAGGACAGAGAGAAGTAGGCAGATTTAGGGGGTGGAAAGCAATAAATCATGTTGGAGTGAGAAAGAATTAAAAAATGACTATTACATTTTTGACTTGGGAAAACCGTTGGATTGTTGTGCCATGTACTGATTCAGGAAACCATTCAGAAGGAACAGGTTGAGGAAAAAGAAATAACAAATTTAGTTTTGGACATATTGTCTTTGAGGTACCTATGAGACATTTAAATGGAAAATGTCCTAGAAGCAGTTAAATATATGAGATTTTAGACTCAGGGCTGAAGATGTAGAATCATGAGATTTTAGTGTGAGAACATAATCAAACCTATGGAAGAAGATGAACTTGACTAAGTAATATATGGAGAGGGAGAAGTTCAGAGTGTTGATCTGATTATCAGTATGAGTTACTATATTACATTGAAATTAGCATATTCATGAAAATTCAAATTATCATGAGAGTGTACCAAGAAAAATATAATGATCATAATTATCAATCTAAACATAGAAAAGCAAGGCTATGTCAATAATATGAGACATAAGAAGACACCAAGAACAGATACTCATAGTAGAATAGGACAATACTCTAGTAAGAGGAAAAATAGAAGAAGCAACAGGTATGACACGAAGAAGACTAAATGAAAACACTGTTTGAAGACCTTATCAGTGGTCTTCAATACCTAAGACCTAAATAAAAATGATTGCGAACGAAATATCAAATGTTGATGCCCATTTACTATTGCCTCATTTGGTGTGTCATCATCTTTTCTGCCATAGCTCTAATTCATTATTTCCTAACCATCATTTTTTGAGTCTATATTTTCCTTGAAGAAATATACATAGATAGGAAATCAAAAAGGAACAAATTCTAGAAAACTAAAAATTTTAATCATGTTCGAATCCCAAAAGTACCCATTAAAAGAGCATTAATTAAGCACATATAACAAATACATTCATAAAATTATTGGTGATCTAACATCCCTGTATTCTGACCAAAGGTAAAAGCCGCACATAGCTTATTGTTCAAGGGTCCTATAGTGAATATACATTGTGTTGGTCTGTGCAGCATCTATTCCACTTTGCTGAGGAATAAACAACCTGACTTTCCTTTGAAAACCCACAGTTCCCCAACTTTAAGTCTGTGTGGTTTGGTTGGGGCTGATCCCACTTGAGTTCTTCAGGAAGTATATGATCCAGGCTACCAATAAACACCCAACCTCTTCTAGGGAGGATACTTGGTTCAGCATTCGGTTCATGACCTAGGTTAGGTCAAGGAAACCAAATTTTAGGTCTTTTGATGAAATTATTAGGGTTGAGATACTATATTTTGGACTGGAAATTTAATCTAGAACTGCTGGTGGCAATAGTTCTTGCTGCCAGGTGGGAAGTACCTCTTTAAGAATAAAACAAATAAACAAAACAAAGGCTAAATTGAGACACAAGATCAAAGAGACAAAGTCTTGATGCCCTAGATCCAGGCATGGACATTTGCGACCTCTGGATTTTACAAAGATGCAAGCCAATTAATTGCCAGTTTTGCTTAAACCAGTAAGAATTAGGTTTCTGATAGTTACTGCTATATTAATTCCTACTAATATAAAGTTCAAGGTTTTATATTAGATACCAAACATATTTTTCTGATATTTACAAAATCGAAATATAAATGTCTCATTTAAGCAGAACATGTTGGAAGTAATTATCAAGTCCAGGACTTTAGATTTTATTGAGTAAACACCAATTTGATAAAATGAAATATGCTAAAATTTTGAAGAAAAGGGAAATTTGTGATAGCTTGTGTTGTTGTTATACTTGTAATCAAAGCCTAAGATTATATTTATACTTCATATGAGAAAGCATGCATACATACATATGTATGTACGGATAGATTAGACATATAAATACGTGCATATTGGTACAGAGAAAGAGAACTTTGTCATGAATTTTCAGAATGCTATGAAATATTTTTGCTATTAGTAAGAATTTTTATTTAGGTTACATTTGATAATATTTTTTAAAAGAAAATAATTTTTGTTATTTTGTAGAATTCTTATCTTAGCAACAATTGTATAAGCTTTAATATTATGAAAAATGTAAAAATAAACTTAAATTTGACAAAACACTAAGAAATGTCATGTTATATTGTTGAGGATTAGAGTTGTCACTACTGCCAACAAATGAATTATGACAATGATTTTCTGATCAGGAAAAAAATAATAAGATTATTAAAAAATTTTTAAAGTCTATCCTGCATCTATTAGCTATTCCTGTTTTATTTTGTATATATTTAATTCTATGGGTTTTTTTATATAGATGTAGATATATAATTTCTACTCTACAGAACCAAACTATTCAATCCTAGTACAGGAAATCTTTATGTGGAAATTTAGAATTTCCATCACCTATTCTCTCTGTTGATTAGGAGGTTTTTTTTTTTTCATAAAAGTAAAGAAATTCACTGTCAGGAAACCATATTCTAATTTACAAATTAAGGCCAAATATTTCAAGATATTAAGTCACTAGATACTAGTGAAATTAAGATAGACATATCCTTCTGCCAGAAACATACATCCTTCTTGGATTCCTTATATTTAATGACAAAAATAGCATCCAATCTGAATAAAATCATTGAAGGACATGCATAATGGAAATATATTACTGCTTTCTATTATCACTAACCTCCAATCATCAAAAAACATAAATCTTTTAGCAATCTACCAAAAGTAATTAATAATAAGAAAAGGAACTTACATGATCAATTAGTTCTCGAACCATTCCATTCCATTGTCCATTGGCATCATCTTGGGCTCCATATTTCCCATCCTCCACAAGTCTAATTTCATATGTAAAGCCAAGGATTGTAGATAGTTCTCTGAGGAGGTCAATGCAATAGCCCTCAAATCGATCATTCCCATAGAGAGGTTTGTCAGACTTCTTAAACAGGACATAGGGTTCTTCCTGAAAACATTCAATGCAAAGGTAGGAGTGTCAGTTAATCATAAGACTTATCATCAGAATTGTAACTTCACTGAGAAGATAGAAACAGAAAATTTCACATTAATTTAGGACCACAGTCAACCGGATTTTCTATTACTTGAAATTACTGTAGTTTGAATTACTAAAAAGGGAAATGTTCAGATTGCTTTGAGATTATTGATACTTTACAAAAGAATATTTAACTAAAATAATTTCACCATAATGATGCAATAAAAATATGATGCATTATATAGAATATATAATGTTTCATAATTCTTATATAATCTTGATATATAGTGTGATATGTTATATTACATATAATTTCACCATGATTATAATTCCCCAGTTTGAATTAAATGATTTAATCAATATCTAGCATTCTGTTTCAGTGGGATCTATAGATTAAATGAATGAGTAAAAGTCACTAATTGCTTATTATGTGCTAAGAATGATTACAGGGACTTGTATTTATATTGTTACATTTTTTTTCTAAAACATGAAAATTACAACTACTATGAGAGTCAATTATAGTAGAATAAGAATATTTGAATATAGAGAATGAAACTATCATTGATCGAGTGTTGTATATTTTTATGCAGCACCTACTATTTGCCAGACCACCTTTATATGAAAGAGAAGTGCACACACCATGAAGTTCATGATACAGAAGGGGAAATAAATAATTAATACCTGAACAAAAAGAACACACAACTTCAGGTGGTGGTAAGTGCTGTAAAAACATCAAGAAGGACAATGGGACAGAGAATGACTGTAGAGGACCTGGTAAGATAAAACAGGATGAGACAGACTGAGCAATATATCTGTAAGTCTTTTCAGAGGAGGTGAGAGATGAGGTAGGATCTAAAAGATGCAAATGAGTCTAGCCTCCACCCCTCACTGGAGAACCCAAGTTGTCCCATAAGTGCCATCATACCTATAGGAGTTTTGGACTAAACAGCAATGTGTGTTCCTGCCCAAACTTATCTTAGAAACAGGTCTAATTCCATCTTTCTTCCCATTCCTGTTGACCTGGCTTATCTCCAACTATTCTGTACACCCTATAGCCTGACCAGTTTTCTGTTCTTCAACCCTGAACTCTGAAACTCCTGCTCAGAGGTCAACACTTTGCTCTATATCTTCATTATTTGAACTTCTGTTTCTCCTCCTTGCTTTACTGAACTATATCCTGAAGTCACTGCTTAGCCTTCAGTCCTTTCTCCCGGAGGCTGTTTTCAGTGTCACCCTCACATCCCTCAGGAAGAGAAAGCATGTTTGGTGTCCTCCCTTCCCCTAATTGCTGCCCCCAAACCATTTCTACCCCTGCCTTGTGCAATAACCACTGCCCTTCTGAGGCTCATGCCACCTTACTCAACCAGGCTCTGTCTTCACAGTTGATATTGTCCAATGTAATCTGAATCAGAAGATTTACCAATTGTTAAAGGAAGCATTTACTCCTCAAATATTTAGCAACTGGGTAACAATTATGTTCTCTTTTTCTGACTCCTATTATCTATCTGTGTATCAAAATCCACCTTGATGAAGCATCCAACATGCAGGTCTCTTAATCTTTTGACCTTGTTGTTGCCGAATTCTTTCCCCCATAGGACTTTTTGCTCCTTACCTATGATCTCAACTGAACTCTGAATGTGGCTTCTACTCTCACTCCACATAACTACTCTTGATGCAAGTGTAAAAGTTGAATTGTGTACTCCAACAAACACGTGTTAATCTGTATCCTTGTGGGTAGGAACCCATGGTAAATAGGAAGTTTAAAAAACATATATTGAAGTATATCACTCACACATAAACATACATAAACAATAAGTGCATAGTAATAGTTATGAACTTACAAAACAAACATACGTAACATCATACAGGGTTCTCAGACCTCACACTACCACCAATGCCTTCATTGTTGTGAAAAATTTTTAACTAGTGATTCAAGAGCATACTCAAAATATTACTACTAACCAAAGTATTTCACATTTGGTGTATTTTCCCTCAAACCACCCTATTATTATTTTTTTTTATATCATTATATGTGAACATACATAAACTATAAGTGTATAGTAAAAGTTGTGAACTTACAAATCAAACATGCATAACATCATACAGGGTCCCGTAAATGAACCCACCACCAACACCTTGCATTGTTGTAAGACATTTGTTACAAATTTGTTACAAATTATGAAAATATCATCAAAATCTTACTACTAACATACCTTACTTTTGGTGTATTTTCCCCCCAACCCACCCTTTAATTATTTTTTTAAAATTTATTTTTATTACAGAAGTTGTGAACTTACAAAACAATCACACACGTGTGTAAAATTCCCATAAAACAGCCCTCTATCATCACACACACAGTGGAATATTTGTTACAGATTATGAGATAATGTCATCAAACTATTACCACTAACCATGGTCCATAGCATACATTTGGCACACTTTTTCCATTCTCCCCCATTATCAACACAGTAGACCTTTGGCATACATGCATGAATATTACAGTATTGCTGTTAACCACAGTCCATAGGTCACTCCAGTTGTAGTTTTTCCATGCTTCTCCACATTCCTACCATCCTGCAATAGTGATGTACATCTTCTCTAGCTCACAAAGGACACTCTTGCATCTATACTATCATCCACAATTCTTATCCACCTCTGAGTTTACTGTGTTATTCAGTCCCTAGATTATTCTCTGGCTCTCTTTTAATTGATATTTACATCCCTAGACTACCCTTTCCAGCCAAATTCCCTTATAAACCAGCTGTTATTATAATGTGTTACCGTCAACTCTATACATTTCCACACTTTTACAGTAAAATTAATTAAAATTTCTATATACATTAAAGATCAGTAATCCATCTCAGTCCTCCTCTTATCTCCTTTAAGAATCCACCACATACCACCATGTCTTAAAGATGTTTTCCTGCATTTTCTTCTAGAAACTTTATGGTTCTTCCACTTATATTTAGGTTTTTGATTCATTTTGAGTTAATTTTTTGTATAAGGCATGAGATAGGGGTCCTCTTTCTTTCTTTTGGCTATGGATATCCAGTTCTCCCAGCATCATTTGTTGAATGGACTGTTCTGCCAGAGCTGGGTGGGTTTGACAGACTTGTCAAAAATCACTTGACTGTAGATTTGAGGGTCTGTTTCTGAACCATCAATTTGGCTCCATTGGTCTATGTATCTGTCTTTATGCCAGTACCGTGCTATTTTTATATGATAAAAATATGATTTAAAGTCTGGAAGTGAGAGTCCTCCAACTTCCTTCTTCCTTTTTAAGATGTTTCTGGCTATTTGAGGCTCCTTATTCTTCCAAATAAATTTGATTATTGTGTTTTCCATTTATTTAAAAAATGCTGGTGTAATTTTTATCAGGATTGCACTGAATCTGTATATCAATTTGTATAGAATTGACATCTTAATGATGTTTAATTTTCCAATCTGTTAGAATGAAATGTTCTCCCAGTTACTTAGGTCTTTATTTTTCTTTTTAATTTCTTTTGACAGTGCATTATAGTTTTTTAAGTACAAAAAACTTTGGTTAAATTTATACTTAAATATTTGATTCTTTTAGTTGTTATTGTAAATGGAATTTTTATTTCCTGACTTCCTCCTCAGATTGTACATTACTTGTGTCTTTTAAAGTCTATTTCATCTGATATAAGTATAGCTACTATGGTTTTTTGTTTGTTTGTTTTGTTTCTTTGTTACTGAATGCATGAAATATCTTTTTCCAGGCTTTCACTTTCAATCTATTGTGATCCTTGGGTTTAGGGTGAGTCTCTTGCAGACAGAATATAGGTAGCTCATATTTTCTCATCCATTCTGCCATTCTATGTCTTTTGATTTGGAAGTGCAATCCATTAGCACTCAATGTTATTACTGTAAAGGCCATTCTTATTTCACTCCTTTTTGACCTTTGGGTTTTATCTGTCATATTTTATTTTCACCACTCTTTTGACACTTTTCGTTACTTTTACTGATATATTCTTCATTTCTAGACTCTCTTCCAAGCCTCTCTCTCTTGTCTTTTCTTTTCAGACCATAGCACACCTTTAGTGTTTCCTGCAAAGCTGGTCTCTTGGTTACAAATTCTCTCAGTTTCAGTTTTCTGTGAATATTCCAAACTCACCCTCATTTCTGAAAGACAATCTTGCCGGATATAAGATTCTTGGCTGGAAGTTTTTCTCTTGCAATGTCTTAAATGTATCATACCATTGTCTTCTTACGTCCATGTTTTCTAATGAGAAATTGGCCCTTAAATCTTATTGGGTATCCTTATATGTTAGGCATTGCTTTTCTTGTGCTGCTCTCAGAATTCTCTCTCTTTGGCATTTGACATTCTGATTAGTATGTGTCTCAAAGTTGGTCTATTCAGATTTATTCAAATGGGAGTACATTGTGCTTCTTGGACATGGATATCTATGTCCTTCAATAGGGTTGGGAAATTTTCTACCATTATTTCTTCAAATATTCCATCTGCCCCTTTTCCCTGTTATTCTCCTTCTGGGACACCCATGACATATATGTTTGCATGCCTCTTGCTGTCGTTTAGTTCCCTTAGTCCTTGTTCAATGTTTTGCATTCTTTTCTTCATCTGTTCTTTTGTATGTTTGCTTTTGGAGGCCATTTCTTCAAGCTGACCAAAACTTTCTTCTCCCTCCTCAAATCTGCTGTTTTGATTCCAATGCATTTTTAATTTCATTTATTGCAGTTTTCATTCCCATAAAATCTGTTATTTTTCTTTGTATGCTTTCAAATTCTTCTTTGTGCCCACCTAATGTCTTCTTATTATCCTTAATCTCTTTAGCCATCTCATTGAATTAATTAAGGATATTTGTTTGAACATCTGGAGGCTTATCTTGTTCCTTTAACTGGGTCATATCTACTTGTTACTTGGTATGGATTGTAATTTCTTGTTGATGTCTTGGCATCTGGCTTGCTAGATATATTTATTTTGGGTGCAGTTTCTCTTTTTAGTTTAGGGATTTCTTGCCCTTTCTTCTTTGCTGGTTTTGTAGTAGGAGCCAAGGATGTAATTGGTGCTGTAAGCTATGGAGGCTTAAGTTGCCCACATTGCCCCAGGGACTGATGAAGCTTCTGCCACCTTTCTCTCTAGCCAGGGGTAGGGACAGAGCCACAGCCATGTGTAATCCAAGTCCTGAAGTCCTAGACTGTAGCTGCCCAAAGCAACTGATGAAGCTTCAAACCCCTTCCTCCCCTGCCTAGGGTGAAGATGGAATTGCATATGTGGACAGCAATCTGTGCTGTGCAGGTCCAAAATGACCACAGTCGCCACAGTAGACTTCCGACTTTTCCGTCTGCGCCAGCTGAATGTACCTGCAGTTACCAGGAGAGACTGGTGCAGGTCCTGCAAGCTTCCTTCCTGCCAGAGGTGGGGCTGAAGCCTAGGCTAAGGCTACAGGCCAATCTGGGTGAAAGGAGCTGGTCCCTTCCGTCACTGTGATCCTCAACCAGCCCAGCCTCCCCTCACGCCGGGGGCAATGTCAAAATGGCTGCCACCAGCCTCCCTCAGACGTTGACCAGTTCAAACCTTAGCTGCTCCCGGGGTTATACTTTAGCCAGCCAAATTTACCAATCAGCAGCTGAATTTGTTGGCCAACAGTCTCTTCCTCCCCTGTTTTGGGAAATGGAGCTTCCAGCTCCAGCCACAGAACAGCTCCTGAGGCGGCTTGCACCACCAGAGTAGGATGACCACCAGCCTCCACGGTGTGGCCTGTATTTTCCCGAGAGGCTGGTGCAGGCCTCCCTGACCCCCACCCCCCAGTTTCCTCCCTGCCAGAGGTGGGGGCTGCAATCTGATCTGCACAGAAATAAGTCAGTCCCTACCAGCACTATGATTTTCAGTCAGCCCCGCTTCCCCTCATTCCGGGAGTTGGGTTAAAATGGTGGCTCCAACCCTCTTTCAAACGTGGACAGGTTCAAACTTTAGTTGTTCTTAGGATTATACTTTAGCCTGCCAAATTTACTAATCAGTAGCTGAAGTTGGTGCCCAATCATCTCTTTCTCCCTAGTTTTTGGGAAGTGGAGCTTCCAATTCCAGCCATGGAATAGCTCCTGAGAAGGCTTGTGCCTCTAGTGGAGGATGGGCACTGGCCTCCCTGGCATGGAATTTTCTACAAACTCCCTCTGCAGTTGGGCAGTCTCCTCCTTCCATTCTTTCAAGGATGCTGCAAGATGCTCTTCTGGTCTCCTGGAGGCCCCAAACAGGTGCTTTAGATAGCTCTGACTGATTACTAACTGCCCTGTAGCATGAGCTGACTCGAGGAGCTCCTTACTCTGCTGCTATATTGCTGGTTGTCTAAATGGGACCTTTTAAAGATGTTATTTTAGTTAAGGTGTGGCAAACTGATCCAAAGGGAATCTTAATCTGATTAGTGGAGGCCTTATAAAGAGAACCCAGAAGTCACAGAAGCAAGAAAGGAAAAGATATTGTCATATGACTGGAGGCAGAAATACCAGCCAAGAAACCCCAAGGATTGTTGGCAACCTGCACCAGAATGGTAATATCTGAGGAAAAAGCAAATCCAGCTGATACCTGCTGATACCAGGTATCAACCATCTCCATTTTGGAGACTGTAATAGACATATCTCTGTCCTCTTTTTACTCAGCCTCTCAGCTTTAAGTGACACAGTCAAATATTCCCTTTTCTATCAATACACTCCCCTCTCTTAGCTTCTGTTACATCATTCTCCCTTGGCTTTTCTCCTACTATAATGGAAACTCCTTCTCTGGATCCTTTGATGCTGTTCCTTTTCTATCTTATTCAAAATGCTGATGTTCCTAAGGTCTTGGTTCTGGATACTCCTCCTTTCTTTTCTTAAATTTTATCTCTAAATGTTCTCATCCACACACATCAAATTCAATAACATCTTTATGTTGATGAATCCCAAATTTATATATAGATGACACAGACCTCTCCTTGAGAACTTTAGATATACATATCCAGCTATCTACTTGACAGCACCACATAATGTCTCCAAGACACCTCACATTTTACATGTCCCAAATAGAATAGCTGTTTTTCCAAAAACTTGTCACTTTTTGGTTTTCTTTGTCTCAGAAAATGACATCATCATCTACACAATTACTCAAACCAATCACTGATATACCCTCCTTGATTTTTCCCTTTTAGCTCATTTACTACAGTGTAACTTAAGTGGTCTTTTTAAAGCATATATTGAGTCATAATCCAACCACTATGTAAAACCCTTCAATAGTTTTCCAATGCATTTAGAATAGCATCCAAACTCCTGAATCCTGTTGCCCTACCACTTAAATCTCATCTAGGTAAATGGCTCCACCATCTACATAACTGATCAAATCAAAAGGCAGGGAATTATCATTATTTTTTTTACCACTTCCTGTCCTATCCTGCAAATTCCAATCAAACATACCCTGATTCCACCAAATTCTTTCTACTTTTTCTACTACCATCATGATTCTTAAAACCTTTATCTCTCATCTTGATTCCTTTAGTAGTCTCCTACCTCCTTTCTTCTATTTGGTACCTCTGCAATCCATTTACCATAGAGTCATAACGAACTTTTCATCTGATTTTATCATTCACCTGCTTGAATCCCAACAGTGCCTTCTCATTAAAATTAAAACATTAATAATTGAAGATGGCCTTCAAGGCCCTGCCACCTTTCCTCTCTGACCTTAGCTGCCCACTCTCCCTCTCTCTCATATTAGAAACACTGTTCTTCTTTCTGGTCCTTAAACTTGACAAGTTTATTCCCAAATTTGAGGGCTTTACATTGCCATCCTGCAACCTCCCCCCCAACCCCCATGCTACCTCAACTCAGAGTATCTTTCCAAAGATCTTCACAAGGCTGTTTCATTCAGTATCACCTTTTCATAGAAACAACCCTTGACCACACTATATATAAATTACATCTCCCCTCAAAGTTTTTCTTTATCACTTTATCTTGCTTGGTTTTCCTCATAACATTTACCCTTACCTGAATTTTTGTTTAAAAAAAATTTTTTTTTGTGTGTCTGTGTTTCTTTCTTCTCCTTTCAAAACATAAACATAAATAAAGAGACATTAAGATTATGTTCATTAATGCACCTTAATGTCTGATGCAATGATTTGCAATTAGGGGATGCTCAAGAAACATGTGCTAAATGAATAAAATACTTAGCAAGGATTCAACCTTGCCTTTCCCTTCCTCATTTGCTTCTCCTGAAATTCCAGAAACCCTGTTTTCTTTAAGCTCCTCAAATAACAAGCTGTTTTCTGCCTCAGCGCCTTTTCACATATTCTGTCTATAATACTCTTAACCCCACTCTTCAAATGGATACCTCCCTCACTTCTTCTAAGGCTTAAATTAAATGTGAAATCTTTCCTGGGCTCTTTAAACATAATCTTCTGTTATTCTCTATCTCAACACCTTATTTATTTTCTCATAGTACTTAATTCAACTTCAATTATTTTATTTGTTGGCTTACTTGCTCTTTGTCTATCTCACTTTCCTGGAATATAACCACCTTATGAATTCATTATAGTGTCTCCCATAATACCTAGGAAAATGTCTGGCACATTGTAGGTGATTAGCAAATATTAATCAAATAAATGATTAAATCAATGAATGAACTCCCTGACTCAATTTTCTCATCTCTAAATGAATTAAACAACACTCTCAAAGTTGTTTTGAGAATTAAACATAAAGCAACTTAGCAAAAAATCAGCTCCTTGGTATAACTTCATTATTTTAGCTCCCCAATAATTTGCAATAGATTTTCATTATGATTATTTTACAATTGTCCAATAAAGCCTCAGTAAAGTTAAATAAGGGGCAAAGAAGAGGTTTGAACCCAGGCTTTCTAAATTCCAAGATGTTTTCCCCACTATTCTAAGCTGTTTTGTACTCCATAAGATATTTGAGGAAAACCCATACATGATGGATTTTTTTCAGTTGTATTCAGTATAACCACATAGTTGTGAATTCATCACTTCAATAATTTTTAGAGCATTTTCATTATTCCAGTAATAATAAATAATAATAATAATAATAAAACAAAAAAACACCAACCAAACAAATGAAACTCATCACTTCTCAATCTCTCTATGCTTCCACTTGTGTACATAGCTGCTATTCTGTGTCCTTATCTCTAGTATATTTGTATTTATACTTTGTAAAATAGTCTGTAGCAGTTTGATATTGTTTATGAATTCCAAAAATAGATATTGGATTATGTTTGTAAACTGGTCTCTTCTTCTGGGCGTATTGGATTGTATTAAGTTCAGAGGTTTCACTTTTATTTGATTAAATTATGATTAGGGCTTTGATTGAGCCATGTCAGTAGGAATGTCGAGTCCCTGCCCCCTTGGTGGGGACATGGCAGAGGAGAGAGTTGGTGTTTTGATGCTGGAACTCCGGGAAGTAAATACACAGATGGGGAACACAGAGTAATAGAGACAGCTCCATAGACACGACAGAGGCCCCAGGAAGAGAGGGAGCCTGATAGTCTATAGCTGACCTTATGGCGAGACCAGAGCATCTGAGCCCCAGAGGGAAAATGAGCCCTGGGGAGAGAGGTGGGCCTTATACCAGCCTACAGCTGAGACCAGAAGACGCTGGTACCACGGAGCCTGAAGAGGAAGGCTGAACCCTTGCAGAGACCAGCAGCCATCTTGCTCCAACACGTGGAACAGACTTTGGTAAGGGAAATAATTTACTTTTTATGGCCTTGTGACTGTTAACTTCTACCCCAAATACATACCCTTTATAAAAACTAACTGATTTCTGGTATTTTGCATCAGCACCCCTTTGAATAATACACAGTCATATATACAAAATTACCCATATTCATATTTTACATGAGGTTTCACTATGTTATACAGTTCCATGCTACATTTTTTAGCTTTCCTTCTATAATAGTAATATACATGTCCTTAGACTTACCCTTTTGACCACTGTCATGTCCATATAATAATAGCTCTGCTAGTCACAAACACATGGTAGGTTTTAAATGGAGTTAGGTCAAACACATAGGAATCAGAAATGAATCTGAAACTAAATTCAAAGCTAGATGTTTGGGCTTACCACAAAGTAAAAGGGCAGTTAGAATCCTGCACAATTTTTATGTACCATCCTATCACAAGTAAAATTGATACTCAAGTGGTAAGCAGAGTACTTTGACAGTGACAGCTGTAGTTCACTTCAGCCCTAGGGGCTGTTGTATCCAATTCCCTCTCTACTTTTCCTGGCCTGCTAGACTTTTAACTTGAATAACATGTTTCCATAGATCACAGTTTAGAAGTTACCTTGGAGGAGGAGGAAGCCCTGTGGCTAAGAGCTTTCTCGTTCTGGATACTCACATTCCAGGCACATTCAGATGTTTCTTTGCCTGGTGCTCCCACAACACCTTTTGAATACATTTATAATAATATTTATCACACTGAATAGTGAGTGTTGATTTACATATCTGTCTTCTGAACTAAATTTGAATGATTTATATGGCTATTTGGATGTTTAGTTTTGCACAAAAAGCCCTGAATATTGCCTGGCACATAGCAAGCTTACAAATAAATTACTGCTGAAATGAATTGAGTGGAAATGAATTACCTGAACCTGAATGAAAAAAAAAAAATTGAGAGAGTTCCCCTGTGGGGTTTGTATATAGTGGTAACAAATCCTCACCAAGGGGCAGAGGGCCAGGGAACTGAGAACACACTGTGTTCCCATTAAGGGGAAAAGATAGCCTGAGAATCTCAGGCTGGTAAAATGGGAATCAAAAGAAGCATGTAGCGGGAAACGGATGTGGCTCAAAAGGTTCGGCGTCTGTCTACCATATGGAGGGACCTGGGTTCGATCCCCAGTACCTCCCGGTAAAAAAGAAAAAAAAAAAAAAAAAAAAAAAGAAGCATGTAGGTACAGATTAAATCTACCTATTTCATACTTTGGTTTTAGTCAGATTTATAAATAAGTGACTCTGTGTTTTGTTGTGTGTGTTATGTGTGTGTGTATGTGTGTGTGTGTTTTAGGGCACAAAGATTGACAACTTGTTGAGCTCAATGAATTAAGTAATTGCACTTTTTCCAAATACTAGTATGTGCCAGTCCATGTTCTAAGTGCTTTGCTTGAATTAACTCAGTTATTTCTCCAAAATTACCAGGTAAGGTCAATGATATTATTATTATTGTTTTACAGATGAAGAGGCTGAAAGCAGAAGTGTTAAGTATTTTATCCAAGACCAACTGCTGGCATACAACCCATGCAATTTGAGTGCTGGACCACTACCACCACACTTTGCTACCCCCATTAAATGGTACTTAGTGAATATTTGCAAACTCTATGTGAATGCATAATTGTACTCAGCTTATTAGGCAACTTAATACCTGTTTATTGCCTTATTATTTTTATATATTTAATCAACTGAGATTAGTTTGAGAAGGATGTATTTCCTTCTCAAACAGTTTCTGTGACCCACCTTGCAAAATGGTAATACATTTACTTGTCAAACAAAGCAATCAAAACAACACTGTACAGGAGAATAAGAAGTAAATATTTAACCCAGAAAATTCATCTCCTATATGACAACTTATCTCCTTTCCCAAAAGGCCACTTACTAGCCATTTACTTATTAATCTGATTTCCTTTATCTATAAAATAGTAAGAAAACATCTGTCATAGGCAAATAAATTTGTTTTCCCTGTGAGAGATATCTTTAGATATATATATTTTAAACCAATCTGAGTATCACTAGGAAAAAAGTATGTGGTCTAAGTACATCTTATATACGGATTTCTTCAATGTCAAATATCATTTTTGCCATATTTAATTCTGATAAGTAAGATATGGTTTTCCAGCTGTGATTGCTATCTCCAGCTATACTGTGGCACAAGATAGTTTTACATCAAGTTATTACTCTCCTTTAGACTCTCTTTCTCTGTTTCACACAGCACAAGGATAAATAATAACCTCGCATAAGAAAAGAAAAATGGTACCAGAAGCAATTGCTGTACCACATACTGAGTTCAATGAATAATATGATAAAACTCTCCTGGGCAACTTTACTGATTTCTCATATAGTCCTAAATCTCCACATCAGCATTTGCTAGAGGTAAAGGCACTTAATTCCACTGGCATCTGTAATAAGAATTTGTCAGCATTTCCACTATCAACCCCAGTTTTAAGGAACCCAAATAAATCATGTATTTTTATCTGCATTAGACTAAAAGTTGGCACAGGAGGAGCCCAAAATGAAGTTCTGAAAAAATGAAATATGTTGAAAGGTTAAGCAAGCAAGATGTTTTATTTAAATGTAATAAAACTTTTTACAGTTTTTTAAAATGCATAACTCATATATCTTTCTGCCTTTATCAAGGACTCAGTTATTTTTTGTGTGTTAACCCTTCTTTCATTGTCTATACATGCTACTCAAAAGATAGGGACATAAAAATGAAAATGAATTTAGATGTGATATATAAAATATCCCTTGCACTAATTAGGTTTATTTATTTTAAAAATGTATGTAGCATCTACTATGTATGCTGGCAATTTTCCAGGTGCTAGGTATACAACAAAAAATAATAATAAAGGAGATTAAGAATGGAAGAACATTGACATGGATGGACAAAACTAAGGAGATGAACCAAAGAGTAATACTCTAGGCTTTCCATCTGTAACATGGTGTTACTTACTGTCCTTCCCCTGTTCAGGCACTGAGTCTACAAATTTGAAAAGCCTCCTTTACTAGGCATTATAAAACAGCAAAGATTAGTTTCCTGTGCTGAGATTCTCTTCAATCTTGGTTAATATTATTTTGATCTCATTTCAGGCAACTAAATTAAATATTCCTATTAGAGAAATTTTGTGGTCATGCTAATTTTATTTTAGATAAACATGACTCTTTTGAATGATGAGAAACACCCAGGAAATCAGCTGATCAACTAATGTTGATGAAGAAATGCAAGCAGAGTGAAGGGTAATCTTCAGGAAAGATGATTACTTCTTTAAAAAATAAAATTTTAATTCATTGAAACTAACTGACCATAGCCTATCCCCCTTCTCTAGTAAGCAAACACCCTTGAATATATTTAAAGCACATAATGAGTTATTTGACTTAGAAAAACCAAAAACAACTTATGATAACAAGAGGAATGTTTACCCAATACTAGTGTATGTTTCCAGTTGACATTTGTATTGATTTTAATTGGCCACCAACATCCCTGCACAAACCATCAACTTATAAGTGAAATCTGCAACTCCAAAGATAATCACTGAAATTACCATGTTCTGGAAGATTGTATAATTTAAATTTTTAATAGAAGTTTAATAAGATGCCTGTAAATAACTACATTTTATAAAAACCTCATGCCAAAATATAAATGTAAAATACTTTGATATATTCATACATACTGTAGCCATTTGGGAATTTGATGTAATTATGAATTCCAAAAATATAATTGGATCATGCTTGTAAACTGATGTGTTAATCTGGGTATGACTAAGTTATGATTAGGGCATTGACTGGCCCACACCCCTTGGTGGATGGGGAATCAAATATAAAAGGCATGGCAAGAACAGAGTTGAAGCAGTTTTTAAGAAGCAGTTTTGATGGTGGAGTTTTGATGGTGGAGAGAAGGCCCCAGGAGAAGAGAAGTGAGCCATTCGCCTAATAGTCTACAGCTGACCTTGTGGAGGAACCAGAGGTGCTAAGCCCGGAGAGAAACGCAGCTCCAGGAAGAAAGGAACCCAAGAAGCCTGAACCCTGGCAAAGGTCGGCAGCTGCCTTGCTCTAACACGTGGCAATGGATTTTGGTGAGAGAAGAAACTTAATGCTTTATGGCCTGATATCTGTGGACTTCTACCCCAAATAAATACCCTTTATAAAGACCAACCCATTTTTGGTATTTCACATTAGCACCCCTTTGGCTGACTAATACACATACATACATCAATCCATGTGTTTATCCACTCATTAAATATATTTTATTTAAATTGTTAGTATATATTTCTAAAACAAAATTCAGCAATTTTTTTCTTAAAGACCAAATAATAAATACATTTGACTTTGCAGGGTATATATCCACTACTTATAAACACTGTCATTATACAGAAAAGGAGCCATGGGAAATATGTAAACTAATGGCCATAAGAGTGTTCTAGAAAAACTTTATTTACAAAACTGGTGGCCAGGGGAGTGACATCAGTGAAAATGGCTAAGTAGGGAAATCCAAGGCTCTCTTCCTCCACAACAGCAGTGAATAACCCAGCAAAAAATGGTCAGAATCAACTTTTTGGAAGCCTGGACTCTAATTAAAAAAAAAAAGTTACAACAACAAGTGGGGGAGGAACGATGAAGAAAATAACTGGAAATTCAGGAGGAGAGTCCTGTGGAATTTTAATTTACCCTGTTACAGTGCCCCATTCAGCAACCCAGCAGCATACCTAAAGATGGCAGCCCACATTCCTAGTGCAGGATACAGGTACCAAAGTGAGCAGAATGGACCTTATTCGCAACAACTTTGTGTTGTGTGCTCTGACCTCAAAGGTGGATACTTGAGGGATTGGCTCAAGGGTTTGTCTTTGTTTACTTCCATAAGAGCTTCCTCAGGACTAGGACAGTATATAGGTGGCATTTGTAAAAAGCACTTAGAAGCCAATATATTGACCACTGTTGCCTAGGGCAGTGTATAATAGCTAAGACATGAATAGACAGACCTAAATATCTAGAAAGAATGAAGCTGGTGAAGGAGATACTTGGGAGAAAATGGACTTTGAAAAGCTTCTGATTATTGCATGGAATCTAAAAGTCCACATCCATTTTCAGGGTGGAATGCATACTAAGAAAATTCCTGAGAAGACTCTAATCCCTAAACTCTGACTGACTTTAGGCATACCACAAACTGAAAATGAGAGATAAAGCAGAGCTGAAAAAAAAAAAAAAAAAAAAAAAAACATCCTGGATAAATGATTATAGTAACATCAAACTGACTTGAAGAGGGAAAAAAGTTCCTAGGGAAAAAAAGGATATTTTATAATGAAAAAGGGTCGATCCATCAAGAAGATATAACAATTATAAACATAAGCACCTAACAACTGAGCTACAAAATAAAGCAAAAACTGACAGATATGGAGAAATGGACAACACAAGAATAATAGTTGGAGATTCAATACTCCACTTTCCAAAAAAGATAGAACAACTAAACAGAACAACAACAAGGAAACAGAAGACACAAACAACACAATAAAAAAAGTAGACCTAGCAGAAATAGTTATAACATTTCACCCCAAAACACATAATACACATACTTCACAAGTGCACATGGAAAATTCCTCAGGATAGAACACATAATAGGCCAAAAGACACATCTCAATAAATTTAAAAAGATTGATATCATAGAAGGTATCTTCAGCAACAATTATGGAATGAAATTAGAGATCGATAAAATAAGAAATCAGGAAAATTTACAAATAAGTGGAAATTAGACAACACACATTTAAAGAGACCATTAGTAATAAGAAATCAGAAAAAAAAATTACAAAATACTTTGAAAGTAATGAAAATGAAAATGCAACATACAAAAAATTATGGGATGCATTGAAAGCTCTACTTAGAGGAAAATTTATAGTTGTAAATGCTTACATTAAAAAATAAGAAAGATCTCATATCAATAATCTAATTTTACATATTAAGTAACTAGATAAAGAAGAAACCAGACCAATGGATAGCAAAAGGAAGGAAATAATAAAGATTAGAGTGGAGAGAAATGAAACAAAGAATAGAAAAAAAACAGTGAGAACAAAACAAAAAGTTGGTTCCTTGAAATGATCTATGAAATTGACAAATCTTTAGCTAGACTGACAAAGAAAAAAGAGAGGGAAAGACTTAAATGAAATCAAGAATGAAAGTGGGGCTATTGCTATTACAGTGTAATTTAAAGGATTTTAAGAAAATATGATTAACAATTGTACATCAACAAATTAGGTAATCCAGATGAAGTAAGCAAATTCCTAGAAACAAACAACCAAATTGACTCAAGAATAAATAGAATATCTTAACAGACATATATCAAGTAAAGAGACTGACTCAGTAACCAAAACCTTCCAGCAAAGAAAAGCACAAGATCAGATGATTTCACTGGTGAATTCTGCCAAACATTTAAGAACTGTCAACAATACTTTTCAAACTCTTCTGAAAAATAAAAGGGGAGAAAGCACTTCACAACAAATACTATGAGGTCAGCATTACACTGATAACAAAAGCCAGACAAAGATATTACACACACAAAAAGAAAACTATAGACCAATGTCTTTTATGAACATAGTTGCAAACATCCTCAAAAAAATACCAGCTAACCAAATCTAGAAGCATATTAAAGAAATATATATAATCACCAAGTAAGATTTAGCTCAAGAATTCAAGGGCGGCTTATAACAATAACAAACATACGAAACATACAAAAATAAATCAATAATACACAACATTAGAAAAATGAAGGGTGGGGGACCCACATGATCATCTCAATTGATGCAGAAATAGGTTTTGAGAAAATTCAGTACCCTTTCATGATAAATAAACTCAACAAAGAATAGAAGAGAATTTGCTCAACACGATATAGAGCATTTATAAAAACCTACAGCTAATGACATATTTAATGGTGACAGACTGACAGCTTCCTCACTAAGATCAGGAACAAGACATGCTGCTTTAACGACGGACATTCAGCATTGTACTAGAAGCTCTAGCAAGACCAATTAAGCCAGGAAAAGAAGTAAACAGCATCAAAATTGGAAAAGAAATCTTAAAATCAGTATCTTACTTCAAGGGTAAAAAATCAAGCCCTCCCGTGAAGATCAAGACCAAGGTAAGATGCCCATTGCCTGAGATTGTGTTTTCTCAGAAGCAGATTCTAAGTCAAGGATTCTAACTTTTGTGCTGAGGTCTGTAAAGTATTCCAGTTTGAAAAAAAAAAAAAAAATTGGAAAAGAAGGAGTAAAACTACCTAGAGGGATTTTTTTTTTTTTAAACTGCTGATGCCTGGTTACCACCACAGAGACTGATCTATTTGGTCTAGAGAAAGGTCCTGGCATCATTATTTTTAAAAATTTCCTTGGTGATTATAAGGTGCAATTTGGGTCAACTCCATGGTTGTAGGGCCTGTGCAGACACACACATGCTTAGAAGGCACCTGTGCTTGCTTCAATAGTATTCTTCTGTTATAATCTTGAAATTCTTAGTAATTTTTTTTTTATTAAGGGGACCTTAATTTCATTTTGTCCAGGGCCCCAGAAATTATCTAGCAGGTTATATATGCAGTCAGCATTAAGAAACATTGATTTAGATGAAAAATTGGAATACAGGCATACCTCAGAGATATTCCAAGTTAGATTCCAGACCTACCAATAAAGTGAATATCACAATAAAACAAGTCATATGAATTTTTCAGTTTCCCAGTGCATATAAAAGTTATGTTTATACTATATGGTAGTCTATTAAGTGTGCAATAGCATTGTGTCTTTAAAAATGTACATACCTTAATTAAAAAATATTTTATTGCTAAAAATGCTAACCATCACCTGAGCTTTCAGGGAGGTGTAATCTTTTTGCTGGTGGAGGGTCTAGCTTTGATGTTGATGCCTGCTGCATGATCAGGGTAGTGGTTGTTGAAGGTTGGGATAGCTGTGGCAATTTCTTAAAATAAGATAACAATGACATTAACTGCATTGATTGACTCTTCAGTTCATGAAAGATTTCTCTATATCGTGCAAGACTATTTGATAGCATTTTACCTGCAGTAGAACTTCTTTCAAAGCTGGAATCAATACCCTCAAACCCTGCTGCTGCTTTATCAACTAAGTTAACGTAATATTCTAAATCCTTTCTTGTCATTTCAACAATGTTCTCAGCATCTTCAGCAGGACTATATTCTACCTCAAGACACCACTTTCTTTGCTCAACCATAAGAAGCAATTCCTCATCCATTCAAGTTTTATCATGAAATCACAGCAATTTGGTCACATCTTCAGGCTCTACTTCAAATTCTAGTTCTCTTGCTATTTCCATTACATCTGCGGTTTCTTCCTCCACAGAAGTCTTGAGTCCCTCAAAATCATCCATTAGGGTTGGGTTCAACTTTTACTAAACTCCTGTTAATATTGCTATTTTGACCTCCTCCCATGAATCATGAATATTCTTAATGGCATCTTAAATAGTGACTCTTTCCAGATGGTTTCAAATTAATTTGTCCACATCTATTAGAGGAATCATTTTTTATAACAGCTATAAGCCTTATGACATGTATTTCTTAAATAATGAGACTCAAAAGTTGAAATTACTTCTTGATCCAGGGGCAGCAGAATGGATGTTGTGTTAGCAGGCATGAAAACATTCATCTCATTGTACATCTCCATCAGAGCTCTTGGGTGACCAAGTGTGTTGTTCATGAGCAGTCATATTTTGAAAGGAATCTTTTCTTTTCTGAGCAGTAGGTCTTAACAGTGGGCTTAAAATATTCAGTAACCATGTTGTAAACAGATGTGCTGTCATCCAGGCTTTGTTGTTCCATTTATAAAGCACAGGCATAGCAGATTTAGAATAATTCTTCTGGGCCCACATTAGCTTCAATTTAAAGTCTAAAGCTGCATTAGGCCCTAACAAGAGAGTCAAGCCTGTCCTTTGAAGCTTTGAAGCCAGACATTTACTTCACCTCCCTAGCTATGAAACTCTAGATGGCATCTTCTTCCAATATAAGGCTATTTTATTTATATTGAAAATCTGTTGTTTACTGTAGCCACCTTCATCACTTATCTTAGCTAGATATTCTGGATAACTTGTTGTGGCTTCTACATCAGTACTTGCTGCTTCTGCTTCACCCTGCCCTTTTATGTTCTGGAGATGGCTTCTTTCCTTAAACCTCATGGACCGACTTTTACTAGCTTCAAAAATTTCTTCTGCAGCTTTCTCACTTTTTTCTGTCTCCATAGAATTGAAGAGAGTTAGGACCTTGCTCTGGATCAGGCTTTGGTTTAAAGGAATGTTGTAGTTGGTTTGATCTTCTATCTAGACCACTAAAACTTTCTCCATATCAGAAGTAAGGATGTTTCACTTTCTTATCATGCAAATGTTCACTGAAGCAGCACTTTAAGTTTTCTTCAAGAACTTTCATTTGCATTGACAACTTGGCTAATTGATTTGGCCCCAAAAGCCTAGCTTTTGACCCATCCTAGCTTTTGATATGCTTTCTTCCTTAAGCTTGATTATTTCTAGCTTTGGATTTAAAGTGATTCTTCCTTTTACTTGAATACTTAGAGGTCATTGTAGGGTTATTGAATGGCCTATATTCCATATTGAATGGCCATATTTTGGTGTCTCAGGGACGAGGGAGGCCCAAGGCAAGGGAGAGAGACAGGGCAACAGTCGGTGGAGCAGTCAGAACGCATACATTTATCAATGAAGTTTGAAATCTTATATGAACACAGTTCACGGTGGTTCATTTAAACTGTTCATTTACCATGACATCATTTCAAACATTACTTTCATTATGGAACCACTCATGTAAAAACATTTCTCTATCTATCTCTCTATCTACCTACCTACCTACCTATGCCTATATAAATAATATGTTTGAGAATAAATTCCTAGTAGAATAATCTGCTCAGAAAAAAATACATTTAAATTATAATATGTTAGGCAACAGAAAGAAATAAAATGCATCCAAATTGGAAAGGTAGAGGTAAAATTTTCACTAGCTGCAGATGACATGATCCTATATTTAGAAATCCCTCCAAAATCTACAACAAAGCTACTAGACCTAATAAACAAGTTAAGCAAAGTGGCAGGATACAAAATCAATAAGCAAAAATCAGTAGTGTTTCTATACACTAGTAATGAGCAATCTGAAGAGGAAATCAAGAAAAAAAAATTCCAATCACAATACCAACTAAAATAATCAAATATCTAGGAATAAAATTAATCAAGGATGTAAGGGACCTGTACTCTGAAAACTACAAAACACTGCTAAAAGAAATCAAAGAAGACCTTGACAAATGGAAGGGCAGTCTGTGTTAATGGACTGGAATACTAAATATCATTAAGATGGCAATTCTACTCAAATTGACTTACATAACCAACAAATCCCAATCAAAATTCCAATAGACTACTCTGAAAAAATGGAAAAGCAAATTACCAAATTTATTTGGGAGGGTAAGGGGTCCTGAATAGCCAAAAATACTTTGAAAAAGAAGAAAGAAGTTGGAGGACTCACAATTCATGACTTTAAAGCATATTACAAAGCTATAGTAGTCAAAATAGCATGACATTGGCATAAAGATAGAATATTGATCAACAGAATCAAATTGAGAGTTCATCTCTATGGTCAACTGATTTTTGACAAGGCTATCAAGTCCACTCAGCTGGGACAGTAAAGTCTCTTTAACAAATGGTGCTGGGAGAAGTGGATATCCACATCAAAAAAAAAAAAAAAAAAAAGAACCCATATCTCATGACTTATACAAAAATTAACTCAAAATGGATCAAGAACCTAAATATAAAAGCGACAACCATAAAACTCCAAAAAGAATATGGGAAAGCATTTTCAGATCTCGTGGTAGGAGGTGCTTTCTTAGACCTTACATAGAAAGCACAAGGAACAAAAGAAAAAAATAGATAAATGGATCTTCCTCAAAATTAAATACTTCTGTGCTTCAAAGTTCTTTGTCAAGAAGGTGAAAAGTCAGCCTGTGCAATGGGAGAACATATCTGGAAATCACATATCTGATAAGGGTTTAATATCCATGATATGTAAAGAGGTCCTACCACTTAATAAAAAGACAAACAACCCAATTTTAAAAATGGGCAAAAGACTTGAATAGACATTTTTCCAAAGGGGAAATAGAAATGGCTAAAACTGCACATGAAAAGATGTTCAACATCACTAGCTATTAGGGAAATGCAAGCCAAAACTACAATGAGATATCATTTCATACCTATAAGAAAGGCCAGTAATAAAAAGAAAAGAAAAGAAAAAAAGAAAACTACAAGTGTTGGCGAGGATATGGAGAAATAGGATATGGGAATGTAGAATGGTGCAGCTGCTGCGGATGACTGTTTGATGGTTCCTCAGGAATCAAATACATATTTGCCATTTGATCCTGCAATCCCACCATCAGATATATATTCAAAAGAATTGAAAGCAGGGACATGGACAAACATCTGCACACCTATGTTCACAGCAGCATTATTCACAATTACCAAATGATGGCAACAACTCAAGTGTTCATCAACATATGAATTGTTAAACAAAATATGGTATATACATACAATGGAATATTATTCAGTTATAAGAAGAAATGAAGTCTTGATGCATGTGACAAAATGGATGAACCTTGAGGACATTATGTTAAGTAAAATAAGTCTAATACAAAAGGACCAATATTGTATGGTCTCACTAATATGAATATAATCAGCAAACACATGGAGGTATAAGCTAGAATATAGGTCACCAGGAAATAGAATAAGAGTAGAGAATGGCGACCTGAGGCTTCATTTGTATAGAATCTGTAATAAAGTTGACTGTAAATGTTTGCAAATGAATAGAGGTGATGATAGCACATTATAGTGAATGTAATTAACAGCACTAATATGTGTATATGATTGTGGTTGAAAGGGAAGGCTTATCATTATGTATTTCACTAGAAGGAAAGCTAGAATATGAAACATGGGACTATATAGCATAGTGAGCCCTGTTGTGGACAATAAGTGTAATCAATAGTACAAATAAAGAATGCTTAGGGAAAGAAATCAGATTCAATATACTAAATACTATTTGACTTAAAATATAAACAAATTTATAGAAATGGAGATTGATTAGCAGATATGCATGGTAGAAGAATAGAGGGATTGAGGGGTGATTGCTAAGAGGCAGGGTTTACTTCTCTTTTGGAGTAATAAAAATGCTCTTAAATTGGTTGCAGTGATGAATGTACAACTCTGATTACAACAAAAGATATTAAATGTACACTTTAGATGGATTGTATAATATGTGAATATATCTCAATAAAATTGCTTTAAAAATAAAGACAAAAAACCACACAATATCTGTGAAGCACAATAAAGTGAAGCATAATAAAAATTATAAATATGCATTCACTGAATTCCCCATTTGTTTCCCAAAAGTTTACTAGCTTTAACTCCCACAAACAATGAATGAGAGTTTGTTTTCCATACCATTTCTAAACCTTGGGTATTATCATTACCTTATTGTGTGATGTTGATTCCTTTTCTTTAATTTTGAGTCAACATAACAATCACCACATTTGCATCTCCACCATCTCCATTTGCTTTTCTTTTTCTGGAAGTTTTTTTTTTTTTTTTTTCTTCCTGATATTGTTCTTTCTTTCTTTTTCTATTGGTTCATTTGCCTTTTTCTTACTATTTTTTTGAAATAGTTCTTCATATATTAAGGAAACCATCTATATTCTTTCATTGTTTCGAAAATAATTTTTACCAGTTTGTTGTTTATTGTTTTACTTTGTTAGTGATGCTCATTGCCATAGATATGTTCTTAATATCTGAGAGCCAAATTTATTAATCTTTTTCTTTGATTGCCTCAATTCATATCCTCCTTGGAAAGGCATTCTTTTTCCTATGAGACTCTTATACCAATTTTGGTATGACAAATGAGGTTGGAAATTACTTTGTCCAATAATCTTCTTTTAGGTATATCCTCACTGTTGAAACATTGGGTATATCTGAATGCACGTTGAGGAGAGAGATAGACCAAAATGAAGGGAGGAAGACATGATTTGCCAAATGATTGGAAAATGGAGTTTTCAAATATTAGGATTCTGCTTCTTTTAATTCAGATGAACAGTTTGAACTTGGAGGTTTTGGTCCTACAAAGGAGGATTTAATATTGGCTAGGCTCTAACTAGTGGAAACCTGGTGAGAGAAACAGATTAAATAAATAAATGAATAGTGTCTTTCTCCCCATTCTCATCCAAAATTTGATCAGTTATTGGGGCTTCTTCAATGTCTCTGAATATGCATGTGATATAATTCAGTGAAAAAGACCTAGGCGATGATTATTATCCATCAATGATCAGTAGTTAGCAGCATATATGTGCTGAAAAAAAATTTTTTTTCAAAAGTGAAGGGTGAGTTTAATTTTCAACTGCTCCCCTTTGTAATCAATACATTCACAACATTTATTGAGTACCTATCATATAAAAGAAAATATCCTGATTAAGACAGAATTATTTCTCTCAAGCACCTTTTAAACTGGTTGAGAATAGAGCACTTACACAGAAAAATAAAAACTAATAATACAAGTTTTCACGTAAGTGCCTAAGGAATAAATTGTATAGATAAAAGGGCCATTAGGTTCTACAGAAGGGAAAGTAAAGAGCTTCCAAAGTAGTCAGACAAATCATCCCAGAGGAAAAGCCATCAGAAAAATGTATTATAGAATAAATAGGAATTAGATAAACAGAGAGAAGGGAGGAATTTTTTAAGCAAAAGAAATTAGTTGAGAAAAATTTCACTGGGACCTGGATTGAAGAAAGGGTATGCTGGTTCATAAGAGCAGCAAATGCTAACAAATATGTTAGAAAACCTTGAGGGAAAAGAGCAGATGAGAACACAACTTGTTGCTTCATAATTTTCAGATTACATTTTTCCCATCAATAAGTATAATTTCTGATAATTTTGTGCTGGAGACTATGATACATATGTTATAATTTTTTTTTTAGCTTTACTACAAACAACTCCAGATTAGCCAATATTGTCAACCCATTTTAAAGTTATGGTAACTTGCTCAAGGTATATTAATGACTAAGTGGCAAACTCAGGATTCAAACCTAGATTTTCTGACTCCCATATGTACCTTCCACCTGCAGACCTTAGTCAAAACCCCTTTTAAAGTGAGATATTAAATCCAGATACTGAATGTCAACTAATCATTGAAACTGTCTGCTCCTCTACTGATATATTGTGGGGTAGGTAGTTTGTTGATTTGCATATATAATTAAAAATCAATGGGAAGCAGATGCAGTTCAAGGGATTGAGCTCCTGCCTACCATATGGGAGTTCCCTGGTTTGGTTCCCGCTGCCTCCTAAAGAAGTCAGCCACCTGGCACCATGGGCAAGCATGGCAAGCTGACACAAGATGATGCAACAAGAGACACAAGAAGAAAAATATAACAAGAGACACAACAAAGTAGGGAGCAGAGATGGCTGAAATGGTTAGGGGCCTCCCTCCCACAGAGGAGGTCCTGGGTTCAGTTCCCGGTGCCTCCTAAAGAAACAAGGAAGATGAACAGACACAGCAAGTGCAAACAACAAGGGGGTGGGGAGAAAGAAATAAATAAATCTTTAAAAAAAGCAATTAATAAGGGCTTCAAAGTTGTTATGATCTAACCTAGTGTATTCCACAGTATATTCCTCTAGAGTATTATTCCCTAAGTTTTATTTTTAAGAAACCATTCTGTAATGAAAAATATTTGGAAATGCTATATATTAGCATTCCTTGAGACATTCACAATACATACTAAGTTATTAAAGAACCTAGTGAACTTAGCTTAACCAGTATTTTAAAAAATGCATTTAACCACCAAATAGATGTGGAGTATGCCTGAATGACACCCCATTGGAACATACTCTGAAATCTTGATGCAATGAAATAGTACACATGAAAAGCTATTTTATAGGACACAGAAAATATATGCTGCATATGAAAGCAGTGTCTTCTTTCTGACTTAAGT
This sequence comes from Tolypeutes matacus, assembly GCA_026826555.1. Lineage (NCBI taxonomy): Eukaryota > Metazoa > Chordata > Mammalia > Cingulata > Chlamyphoridae > Tolypeutes > Tolypeutes matacus. The sequence continues at coordinate 6,202,781 of JAKSZT010053791.1, forward strand.
CAGTGAGTATTTTATTTGTGAACAACTGCAAATTTCAAAGTTTGAAAGAGGACATACAAATTTAGATTTCTTTTTAAGGACACAAATCTGTAAACCAAATGAAAATACAGAATTCTTTTCCTTTTGGCATTAATTACTTTTGAATGCAATATAAAATATTCTCCTTACAATATAAAATGTCTGTGAAACAGCTACGTGTCAGAGGCATTTCTTTCTTATTAATTCTCCAATGAAATGTTGAAACATATTTTTTTTGTTTTGTTTTTTATGCTTTTCAATATGGGTTTACTCAAACAAGGTAGTGAAAAGAAATCCATGGGCTATGTTTTTATCAATTACTACACAGAAATAAAGTTAAAAGGTCTCAAAACAAAAAATTTACAATGTTCATGTTTGGTTAAGAATACTCATTCTTGTTTAGGCATCTAATAATTAGCACTATGCACAAAGATTTTATGAGTACATCTAATTAAATACAATGGCTGATAAATGGATAATGACCTGAGGATTCATCTGCTATTCTGAATTTCTAGTTGAAAAACATTCATTCTAGAGATGTCAGTAAAGCAATAAATGTATATGTTTTCTGTCAAGGGAAAAGATTTAGTTAGTGTGGTTTAATTAGAGTCAGCATATAGTTTGTCACTGAGAATACCAAGTAAAACTCAAAGAAAGAGAAGCAATTAAGAATCAGTGTTGAAGGTGTGATGTCATCAATATGGCAACATAGACATTACCTGAAAAAGGCTCCCTCAGATCCAGCAAATAAAAAGACAAATTTCACCTGCTTGGATGTCTAGAGGGTGATAGAGACTAGAGAAAGACCACAAAAACTGAATTGAGGAAAAAGGAAAATAATTTCTAAGATCAGGTAGAAGATTTTCTTCCCAGAGCTGCCAGTCCCGATCCCCCTCAGTCAGTCCTGTGCAGGGAAGCAGCATGGCCTGGACCCTCCTACCACACTTGCAGACTATAGAGCCAATCACAGCAGCAAGTTAGAACCTGATACACATTCAGGCACAGAGACCCAAGTCTACAGAGACACAGGGTAAAACACAAGCCATTAAGGTATACTGCATATAGAAGGGCCTCCAGAAAAAAAAAAAAAAAAAAAGCGAGAGAGAGACCATGGCAGAACTATTAGCTAGAGAGGTGCATACACTCAACCCAGTTTCTGTTGACTACATGACCTAAATACAAAAGGGACTTCTCTGGATTGGCTCACCTCTCTGGATGGACCCCATCTATGTTCCTGGTGCAGAAATACCCTAATGGGAAAGAAACTGGAGGCAGAAAGACCTCACAGATAAAGAAGGATGAGAAGGGAAAAACTGTTGTAAGACAGAATGGGTACCATAAATAAAAAGTGTAAGGAAAAGGGGACACTGAATGAGAGAGAGAATGTAAATAAATCATAAAGCTGGGAAGAAAATTCTGCACAAAAACAAGCAGAACAGATCAAGATTCCTGGAGAAGGAACAGAGGAAAGGAAGCTTTCTCCTGGAAGTGAAAAAATCGCACAAAAAGTGCAATCTTAAAAACTGAATCACATATTCAGGGCAAGAATCAGATGAAGAAAACCTGGGAAAATCTGAACAGTTAAACAAGGGCTACTCTAAAGATCTAGAATAAGTTGGAACATGCATCAGAGAAGAGCCTAAACACAAAGCCAATCAACAATAAAACCCTAGATAAGAGGAAGAAACTGACATTCAGAGTTAACTCATCAAGATAATTAGATACCCAGATGGCAAAACAAAGCAAAGCAAAACAAAACAAAAAATGCAAGCCATACTATGAAACGGGAAGATACAGTTCAGTCAAGGGAACAAATTAAAACTTCAAAGAAGACATAAAATTTGGAACAACTAATCAAAGAACTTCAAATAAATAGCCTAAATCAAGTCAGGGACATGAAGAAAATTATGGATGCAGAGTTAAAGGATATTAAGAAGACATTGTGTGAGCATAAAGAAAAAACTAAGAGTTTAAAAAGAAATATATTAAAGAGACAATTAACAAAACCAAAAGTTGGATCTCTGAAAACATCAACAAAAGTGACAAACCCTAAGCTAGACTGACAAAGAAAAAAAAAAGAGAGTAGACACAAATAAACAAAATAAGAAATGAGAAGGGGACATTACTAGTGACCCCACATAAATAGAAAGGATCATAAAAGGATACTATGAACAACCATTTGTCAATAAAGTAGAAAATCTACTTGAAATGGACACATTTCTGGAAACATGTGAACAACCTACACTGACTCTAGAAGAAATAAAAAATCTCAACAGCTCAGTTACAAGTAGAGATTGAATCAGTCATCAAAACCTCCTAACAAAGTAAATTCTAGGACCATATCGTTTCACAGGTGAATTCTATGAATCATTCCAAAAAGAATTAGTACCAATCCTACTCATACTCTTCCATAAAATTAAATAAAAATGAACACCATCTAATTCATTCTATGCGGACAACATCACCTTAATACCAAAAACCAGATAAAGATATTACAAGAAAAGAAAATTACAGACAAGTCTCTCTAATGACTATTGATTCAAAAATCCCCAGCAAAATACTTGCAAATTGAATCCAGCAGCACATTAAATGACTTGTACACCATGATCAAGTGAATTTTATCCCAGGTATGCAAGGGATATCCCAAGTTTTCAACTTAAGAAAATTAATGTACTACATCACATTTACAAAGTAAAGGGCAAAAAAACACATGATCATCTCACTTGATGCAGAAAAGACATCTAACAAAATCCAGCATCCTTTGTTGATAAAAACACTTAGATTAATATTAATAACAGAAACTTCCCTAACATGATAAAGGGCATATATGAAAAACTGACAGCTAATAGCATACTCAATGGCAAAAGACTGAAAGCTTTCCTTCTAAGACCTGGAACAAGACAAGGATGCCCACTGTCACCACTGTTTTTCAAAACTGTACTGGAAATTTTAGCCAGAGTAGTTAGGCAAGCAAGAGAAATAAAAGGCATCCAAATTAAAAAGGAAGAAGCAAAACTTTTATTATTTGCACATGACATGATCCGATATATATAAAGTCCCAAAAAATCTACAACAAAGCTACTAGCTAATAAACAAATTCAACAAAGTGGCAAGATACAGATCAACACACAAAAATCAGTAGTGTTTCTGTACACTAGTAATGAGCAATATGAGGAGGAAATCAAGAAAAAAAAATTACATTTACAATAGTAACTAAAAGAAGCAAATATCTAGAAATAAATTTAACCAAGTATGTAAAGGGATATATGAAGAAGCCAGAAAACTTTGCTAAAAGAAATCTAAATAAACGGAGGGACATTGCATGCTTATAAATTGGAAGACTAAATATTGTTAAGATATAAATCTACCCAAAACGATTTACAGATTCAATGTAATCCTAATCAAAATTCCAACAGCCTATTTTGCAGAAATGAAAAGACAGGTTCAAATTTATTTGGAAGGGTAAGGGACAGTAGAATAGCCAAAAACATCTTGAAAAGAATGGAGTTGGAAGACTCACATGTCCTCATTTTCAAGCTAATTACAAATTTACAGTGGTCAAAAGAGCATGGTGCTGGAACAAGTACGGGCATATAGGCCAATGGAATCGAACTGAGAGTTCAGAAATAAACCCTCACTTCTATGGTTAATTGATTTTTGTCAAGACTGCCAAGTCCACTCAATTGAGAAAGAATAGTCTTTCATCAAATGGTGCTGGGATAACTACATATCCATATGAAAAGAATGAAGACCCCTATCTCACACTATATACAAAAATTAACTCAAAATGGATCAAAGACCTAAATATAAGAACCAGGACTATAAAACTCCTAGAAGACGTAGAGAAGCATCTTCAGGATCTCGTATTAGGCAATGGTTTCTCAGACTTTACACCCAATGTGCAAGCAACAAAAGAAAAATAGATAAATGGGACCTCAACAAAATTAAAAACTTTTGTGCATCAAAGGACTTTATCATGAAAGTGAAAAGAAAACCTACTCTATGGATAAAATATTTGGAAACCACATATCAAATAATAAATTTTTGATATCTAGAACATATAAAGATATCTTACAACTCAAAAATAAAAAGACAAACAACCCAATTAAAAAATGGGCAAAAGACTTGAAATGAAATTTCTCCAAAGAGTATTTACAAATGGCTTAAAAAGCACATGAAAAGATGCTTAACATCATTAGCTATTAGAGAAATGCAAATCAAAACCACAATGAGATTGCATTTCACACCTACAAGAAGGCCGGCTCTTAAAACAACTAATTGTAAGTATTGGAGAGGATGCAGAGAAATAGGAACACTGATTCATTGCTGGTCAGAATATAAAATGATACAGCTGCTGTAGAACACAGTTTGGCAATTCCTCAGAAAACTAAGTATAACATTACCATATACCCAGCAATCCCTCTTCTAGGTATTTACCCAAAAGAACTGAATGCTGGGACTTGAACAACTTTTGCATACCAATGTTCACAGTAGTATTATTCACAATTGCCAAAATATGGAAGCAACCTAAGTGCCCATTAACTGATGAATGGATAAATAAAGAAAATAACTTCCTCAGAGATGAAGAAGACAGTTGAAGGGATGCACTGGCTAGGCAAGGATCAATTCAAGAAAGTGCAGCTTTAGGGACCAGTGGAATAAACTCTTGGCACCCTTCCTGGCCTCTCCTTCATTCCCTAGCCAGGGCAGTTAGGAGCTGGCCAGGTGTCAGCTGAATAACAGGCTTGGAGGAAAACTAGATCAGATTGCTGCAAGAGAACACAGAATTTCAGGAGATATGCCCCCAAATATAAAAAAAGAATTTATTGGTAGTCTAGCACCTCTTCCTCTACTGAGAGGAGTTTTAAAGCTCTGCAGACATTTGGGGGATGAATTAATGACATTTTCATAGAAAATTGTAAAATGGAATAAGATCAAAACCTTACTTAGACCCAACCTGACCAAAAACAAATACATAAATATCAATCATAAAGAAGATGGAGGAAATAATCTTGTAAAATTTTAATAAAGCAACTGTCTACCCAGAAAAGAATATATATTATTTATACCAATGAAAAAATTATCAAGAGTTTTCAAGGGAATATATTGAAAATTTAAAGAATTTTATATTCTAGTCAGATTTCCATACAGTTTATGAATAGAGTGAAAATTAGTAACTATACACTCTTCATGAAAAAGGAAAAAAAGTACTTCTTGAGGACATTGATAGCCACATCCAAGAAGCACAACGTACTCCCATCCAAATAAATCTGAAGAGACCAACTCCAAGACATGTACTAATCAGAATGTCAAATGCCAAAGACAGAGAATTCTGAGAGCAGCAAGAGAAGAGCAATGCATAACATATAAGGGATACTCAATAAGATTAAGTGTCGATTTCTCATCTTAAACCATGGAGACAAGAAGACAGTGCTATGATATATTTAGATACTGCAAGAGAAAAACTTGCAGCCAAGAATCTTATATATGGAAAGATTGTTTTTCAAATAATGAATGCAAATTTAGAATATTCACAGATAAACAGAAACTGAGAGAGTTTGTAACCAATAGACCAGCTTTGCAGGAAATATTAAAGGGTGTGCTACAGCCTGAAAAGAAAAGACTGGAGAGAGAGGTTTGGAAGACAGTCTAGAAGTGAAGATTATATGAGTAAAAGTAACTGTAAGTATCAAAAGAGTGGTGAAAATAAAATATAACAGATAAAACCCAAATATTTAGGAATAAACCAACGGTGTAACACACTTGTATTCAGAAAACTACAATTCATTGTTAAAAGAAATCAAATAAGACCTAAATAATTGGAAGAACATCCCATGCTCATGGATTGGAAGACTAATATATCATTAAGATGTCAATTCTACTCAAATTGATATAGATTCAGTGCAATCCTGATAAAAATTCCAACATTTTTTAAATAAATGGAAAGCATGATTATCACATTTATTTCTAAGGGAATGGTGTCTTGAATAGCCAGAAATAGTATTAAAAAAAAAAAAAAGCAAAGTTGGAGGACTCTCATTCCCAGACTTTAAATCATATTACCTAGCTACAGTGGTAAAAACTGCATGGTACTGTCATAGAGACCGACACATAGACCAATGGAACCAAATACCCAGCTTGGGCAGAACAGGACATTTAACAAACGGTGCTAAGAGAACTGGATATCCATAGCCAAAAGAAGGAAAGAGGATTCCTATCTAACACCTTATACAAAAATTAACTCAAAATTGAACAAAAACCTAAATATAAAAGCAAGACCCATAAAGTTTCTAGAAGAAAATGTGTAGGAAAATATCCTCAAGACTTGCTGGTAGCTGGTGGATTCTTAAAGGAGATAAGAGGAAGACTGAGATGGAATATGGATATTTAATGTATGTAGAGTTTTAATTAACTTTACTGTAAAAGCATGGAAATGTATAGAGTGGATGGTAACACATTATAGTGAGTAACAGCTTGTTTATAAATGGGAATGTGGCTGAAAAGGGTATTCTAGGGATGTAAATGCCCATTGACCAAAAGCTAGAGAAGAATCTAGGGACAGAATAACACAGTAAACCCAGAGATGGATGAGAATTGTGGTTGATGTCACATCACAGATAGAAGAGTGTCCTTTGTGAGCTAGAGCAGATGTACATTACTATTGCAGGGTGGTGGGAAAGTGGAGAGGCATGGGAAAAATACAACTGGAGTGACCTATGGACTGTGGTTAACAGTAATAATGTAATATTCATGCATCTATGACAAAGATGCACTGTTTTGATAAAGGAGGAGTATGGAAAAAGTGTGCCAAATGTACATTATGGACCTGGTAATAATCTGATGATATTATCTCATAATCTGTAACAAATGTTCCAACATGATGTGGTGTGTTGATAGAGGGGTATTGCATGGGAATTCTGCACATGTGCATGTTTGATCTTGAAGTTTATAGCTTCTGTCATAAAAATATATTTTAAAAAAAATAATAGGGTGTGTTGGGGGAAAAATAAACCAAATGTAATATAAGGACTATAGTTAGTAGTAAGATATTGACAATATTCTTTCATAACTTTTAACAAATATGTCACAACAATGCAAAGTATTGGTGGTGGGTTGATGTATGGGACCCCTGTATGATGTTACACGTTTGCTTTGTAAGTTCACAACCTTTACAATACACATATTGTTTATGTTCACTTACAAATGATATAATAATAATAATAATAATAATAAGGTGGGTTGGGGGGAAAATACACCAAATGTTAGATACTTTGGTTAGTAAGAATATTTTGAGGATGTTCTTTAATCATTAGTTAAAAATGTTTCACAACAATGCAAGGTATTGGTGGTAGGGTGAGGTATGAGAGCCCTGTATGATGTTATGTATGTTTGTTTTGTAAGTCACAACTACTACTATACACTTACTGCTTATGTATGTTTACATATGAGTGATATGTTTCAATAAAATTTTTAAAAATTAAAAAAAAAAAAAAAAAAAACACTTCTTGGCACCAGTCCAGCGAAAGGACCAAGAATGGGGAAGGTAACATTTGCAAAGTTCATGAACACTAAATTCAGTAAACCAAATTTAAGTGTAATTTCTTCTCAATTTTGTTAAAGAGTTGTATAAATGTTAAAAATAATATTGAGAAAATATATTATTTAAAAGGATTATCCTAACAATTACCTGAATTCTAAACCTTGGCTTGGTTTGAGAGAAGTAATGATGAAGGTTCTGTTTGACTCCAAAACACACTGCTAAACATTAGCCTAAACTAATTTTTATTTTAACAACAGAGAAAAGAGGGAAGAATCCTCAAAGCAGTTTTCAGTGAAAAAATGCAGCTTTTTATGTATTTATAACTAAACAAGTAAGAACTAAATATACAGATCATTCAAATCACATTAAATTGGAAAATGAACAACTAAACCCCCAGAAAAGCAGGAAGAAAATAGTAAGGAATTACAAAAAATAATGAATATTAGGAAAGTAGAAAATTATTAAATTATAAACACTTTTTTGTAAAAGCAACAATAAGACCTTTTAATTGACCCAATTAAGGAAAAAGAAAATTTTTTAAATTATATTGTAAAGTCTCAGTAGATATTATAAAATCTATATGATGATGCTATATGAAATCTTTGCTAAAATTTTTGAAAACCCTGATGTACATCAATGCATAATATAAAATTGACTCAAAAAGAAGTAATAAAGTGAAAAAGTCAATATCCATAAAAGAGATTAGAAAAGTTATTAAAGAACATTTTCTAGTAAAGATGTAAATATTATGGAGTTTTTCTTTTTAACCTAATATAAAACAAATAATTCTATACCATGTAGATAGATTTAGAGCATGGCGAGTAATAGTAAACAAGCTCCTCTCCTTTTTAATAATGCTAAGGTAACCCTGATGTACAAAACAAACACACAACAAAAACAAAAACTAAGAAACTGGTTAAAAACCATAAATATGGAGCAATTAACTATTAAATATACCTAAATACGATATAGTGAACCAAACATGAAAGCCCACTGAAATAATTTTCCACCATATCTAACAGGAGTTTATCCCTGGAATGCAAATATTTTTACTATTAGGAAATTTATTAGTATATTCAGCACACCTGTAAGTAAAATTTTAAAAATTATTGACAATCTCTATGGATAGCCAAAGTATTCAATAATAGTGCCCATTCTTGAAAAATTATTTATTGGAAAACTAGGAATAAAGGATTTTCTTGAGCATAAATCTATTATAACAGTTAATAGTTAAGTAAGAAAATACCATTAAAACAAGGAAAACAGGCTCAGTGAAGTTCTTGCTAAATGCAACAAAAAATGAAACAGCCAAAAGCAATTTAAAAAGAATAGATAAAATCATTGCTATTTCTAAAATGCATGATTAAATATGTAGACAACCCAAAATAATTAATTGTAGAACTGTTAAAAATAGGAATCCTTCCACAAAGTGGCTCAAGATAAGAGAAGTTTTAGAAAATAAAGCAGTCTCCTACACTCATGGCTTAAAATTTTTTTAAATTACATTGTTTGAACTCACAAGCAGGGCCTACAACATGCCATTTTAGAAAATAATCAGAACTCTACCCCCATAAACCCTATTTCACATATATACTATTGAACATATGGTACATGGTTTTCTTTTAACACTAGTGTATAAGATTGCTAAGCTGTTATTTTGTTTTTTCAGAATTTTCATGATAATTTTATTGGAAAGTAAGCAGCAGCATATATTTTGCAACATTAACAAAGACAGCTGTCATTATGGACATCTACTGAGTGTTCTGATTACAGATTCCCAGACAATTTCTATTATAAGCATTTTTTATAAAGCCAATACCAGAATTTATAAAATAATTTTTTAAAAGCACACCAGTATTGAACGTGGATTAAAGATAAAAAAATAAAGTGCATGTTAGAACAGAAAATCAAACTATAAATGAAGGGAGTTTCATGTTTTGTTTCTTCAGCCTCTATTTTTCTTCAGACATGACTCGAAACTTCACAAGTGGCTCTTCTAAAGTAACCACCCAGACCCCGTCCCCTGACAGCTGGCGGAGGGACCCCAGGCCATCTGCCAAGTGAGGAGCCAAGCCACAGTCAAACACCTCACAGCAGAATGGCTAGCCGACATTCTCATGCTCCAAACTAAACTGTTTGCATTTGCTTTCGCTGAAAATGGTTGGTTGTTCTTATGTTTTTCTTAATTTGCTTCAAAAATATATATTCTTTTGATTATTCAAGAAAAATTTCTGGAAACATTTAATATGGTGGATACCAAGTGAGAAACCATAGTTTACTTAAGGCTTTATTCTTAACTGACCAACTTTGGTTAATGAGCATAAATGAAAGTGTCATAATTGGAATATGAATTTAATAAGAAAAGAATGTCATATTTATCAATAGTATAAATTAAAGATTGCATGTGATAATATAGATTATCATATTTTATAAATTCTTTTAAGAAGAAATTCAGAAGTAACGCTAACAATATAATAAAATATTAATTTAGAAGGCATTTATTTGCATTAATTAAAAATAGTATTTTTAAATGTGATAAGATTTAATGAAAATATAGTATCATTAACATTTGTAAAGACTAATAATAATTTGGTTTTATAACTTCATATATATCCAGGGCTTTTGGATGATTCCAAGCTTACAATTTCACTTCTTTTAATATTAAAATACCACCACTTATCTAAATTATATTTTAGCCACCTTAAAATAGTCCTCAGTTATTTTTTCTAAGTTAACTTAAGGAACTTTCATAAATGTAGTTAGAAAAACTTTTATTTCAAACATGGAAAGGAAACATATTTAAGGGAATTAGCTAACAATAAGTATCTGGTATTTCATTGCATTTTAATGATTCATAGTACCATAAAATGATGATGGAAAAATACATAGAAACAACTGGACATGCTGAAAAAATTTTTAAATTCAGTCACAAGAAATGACCAGCAAGCACAAAAAGTAATAGATAAGCATAAGTAATAACATATCTGATTGTTATTATTCTATTAACAGGAATGTATTGTTTTATTTCTTTTTTCAGCCTCTGCCTTTCTAATGAACATTGTGCTTTTACTACTATAAAGCTAAGAGAGGTCTTGCCACTGCCTGAGTCCTGGTATTTCAATTCCCTTCTGTTCAACATGACTCTTAAAGTCTGAAATCTGCCATCCCTAATTAGTATTCAAGTCAGAAGCCTATGTTGCACTATAGGTTATCATGACTGGAAGTAGGAATACCAGGAGGAAAAACTGAAAAAGCCTAGCAGCAACCATCAGAGCAATTTCATGTTTTCAAGAAAAGGCAATACTAAGGATGACTGGTTTGTGAAGATCAAAAACTACTGATGAGTCTCCACAAGAGTTCATATAATTGTTGTCTTGCCTGAAAACAAAGCCCATTTTGATCTCACAAGGTACTGTTAAAAAAGGAATTTTCATGTGAACTCTCTGGATAGAAAATGAACGACCTTCATGATCTGGAGTTTACGTTTTAAAGTTACAATAAAATAGTGCAGCAGCCCTGTAAGGCAATGTTTTATCTTAGTAAGTTTATAATAAACCTTGTTATTACTTACATTTTATATTTTTTTTCCAAAATTGAAGTACATTCTGCAGCAACCAAAGGCTTCCTTCCTTCTTTCCTTCCTTCTTTCCTCCCTCCCTCCCTCCCTCCCTACTTCATCTCTCCTTCCCCCCTCCCTTCTTCCTTCCTTCCTTCCTTCCTTCCTTCCTTCCTTCCTTCCTTCCTT
>JAKSZT010053791.1:6214093-6325789 GCA_026826555.1 Tolypeutes matacus
CCTTCCTTCCTTCCTTCCTTCCTTCCTTCCTTCCTTCCTTCCTTCCTCTCTCTCTCTCTCCCTTTCTCTTTTTCTCTTTCTTTCCAGGCTGAATAAACAAAGGCATTCTTTTTAAAGGTTTATTCTCTCACACTCACATGCACATACAAAAAACCCTTAGTAAATTACTACAGGCACATTCATAATATTCTTAGTTTCTGTTAACTATACTTACCTCCTTTCTGAATAATTTCAGAGAATTTCCATAATGTACAAAAACCTCTAAGTCTTTACTGGCCATAATTACCATTCTAAGGAAAAAAGCTTGTTTTTACTTTTATCTTTAGAAAATCTGCTGGGATTTGGCAAAGTGTAAATAACTTCTTTCCCCTGAAATCTAAATGATCTGAAAGTATAGTGAGTTTTATAGAAATCATAACTGTGCAATGCAGTTAAACTCAACTTTCAAGAAAAAGAGTGAGTTTTGCTAGTTGTGCTGTTTACCAACATTTCAGGAAAGGTATGTGCTAATGCCAGAGGTATAAGGATTTAAAGGAGGAATTGGCTAAGTGATTATCATTTATGCTTGTGTGAAGAAAATCTTTTATGTTTTACGGTAGACAGGTATGTATTAAACACCTCCACTGCCCTGATGCGTCAATTTGATTAGGGGATATTGGTTATTACTGTTATTTTACTGATATTTGCATTTGACTATTAAAGTTATTAGCATAATTCAGAGGTGAAAGAAAGGAAAGACAGGGAGAAAGATGATACTCAAATCAATCAAATGTGCCATTTCATTGCTGTCCTAGTAAAATGGTTGATGGGAAAGGAGTCTGCACCTATTAGCTAATTAACAAACTGCATTTCATCTCTGGATCTAATACATTATTCCCTTTCATAATATTCAAGATTTGACTACAAAAGTTATTGCCAATATCTCCATTCATACATGACTAATCAGAGCTCATAGTATCTCCTCCCAACATTTTTATCATACTCTGTGGCGATACTAACACCTCTTAGGCTTTTAAACTTGAAGTCCTTATCCATGTTTTCAATTGTTTTTGCTCCACATCTAGTAGATCCCCAATAAATCACATACCTGATACTTCAAATGCCATCTTTTCCATCTTTCCCATAGCTACAGTGCCTCTCAAATCAGACTGTATTACTTCCCATTTAGTAGTACCTATGAAAAGCATATCTCACTTGTTCAAAATGCTTCTTGGCTCACTTCTTTGTTAAAGTTCTTTAGAATAACTCCTTTCTTTCATTTCCTCTCTTTTGTACTAACTAGTATCTGATTGTGAATATGGGGTTTAAAGCAACAGACATATCTAAGAAGACAAATCTGGTACCAGATACCAGAACCATAAACAAAGATTGGAAATATAGAAGAAACAGGTGTTGAGTTTGATACTGGACATCACAGTGGATATACATCCAATAAGCAGTTGCCAATTTACACATGGATCTCAAGAATGAGGTTCAAAGCCATACCTGAAATTTAGATTGCATAATTTTACATGGTACTATTATGATAACACCTTAAACATGAGAAAACTGAGGCAAAAATTGTTATATTTCCATGTAATTTGCTAGTAGTTAAGCTGAATCAAGAAATCAGATTTTTTCCTATTCTTTCTTCTATACCATACTTTGTATATAGTTCACAATAACATAGTCTTAAACAAATTATAGTATTGACAATAATGTTGGCAATCAAAAATATATATGACAAAAGGTGAAAATAGTTAAGAATCTCGATTTTGCTTGCAATTTTAAAGTAGATTTAATATAAAAGAATGAAGGGGACAGAGTGTGTGAGCGTGCACTTAAAAATAAGTTTCTGGTCACTTACAAAGGCTCTAAAGACTGAGGGCCCTAGGATTTAAAAAATAACACTTAATTTCACATTAAAATCAAGCTTCTTTTTCTCAATGGTGCCATCATTGGTTTCATGTTTACCTAGATGACTTAGAGCTCTAGGAGAATATAAGAAATTATATGAAATAAAATAAATTGAGCTATGAGAACAACAATGAAGTGGAGTGATATAGTGACAGCAGAATCCCTGAAACTGAAACATTAAAAAGTTGGTGAGAAAGGGGTTGACTGCTGTTTAAGCAGGCTGGTTACACTAATGGGGTATGAGGACATTTTTAGTTTGAATTAATATCATCTCAGATGTTAATATTTAGGTAGTACTTGTACATGCATATCTACTATAACTTTCTTAAAATAGTTTGATCTTACTATATCCATAATAGATGTTTCAAACTGCTTAGAAATGGTGCAGGGGTTGCTAAGAATGAAAATCTTCTTTGTGAATCTGCAGTGCCTGGGTTTCCAAGCCTAAATGCTATGCAGCTCTTTAAGAGGTACTAAGTGCTTGGCAGTCCTTCTGTGACAATTGAAAGAGAAGAATCAGAGGGAGAACTCACTGCAGCAATAGATTTGAAGCCTTAGAAATCTGCTTTTGTTGATATTATGGAAGAAGCTGCAGAACCGTTTAGGGGCTGATTCAGTCATTTCTTTCTTTTGTGCTATGAACCTTTCCATTGTCCTTGGGAGTTTGCTACAAGATAAGCCTACTGAACCTGTGGGCTGTGACAATAAAGCTTTTCAAGCCTAAGCAAGTAAATGAAATAGAAACTGAAATACATAAACTTCCACACAGAGTGCTGGGGAAAATAAAAAAATAAGACTAAGTTGCAGGTATAAGCACATTTGTTAAATTCAAAGAGCAACAGGGAAGAATGAAACCTATTGAGAGTAAATGATTTTTAGGAAAAGTAACAAAATGCATAGTCATTTGCATACTCAAGCCCTACTAGTAGTCAAGGGAAATATATGTACAGTGGCATTTAAATGCTTGTAATCTTTTTTTAAACAAATCAATTTTATTGATACATACTAATAAAGCATACAATTCATCCAAAGTGTACACTCAATGGTATTTGGTATAACCACATAGTTGTGCGTTCACCACTTCAATCATTATTAGAGCATTTTCATTATTTCAATAATAATAAGCAAAAAAACAAGACAAACAAACAAGAAAATTCCTCACCTCACAATCTCTGTATGCTTCTCCCATTGTACATAGCTGCTGTTTCTATATTCTATCCAAAGTGTAAAATAAATGGCTTTTAGTATAATCACAATGTTGTACATTCATTATCCCAAAAATTTTAGAACAATTTCATTACTCCCAAAAGAAAGACTCCACTCCCCTTAGCACTCCTTCCTCAGAGCTTCAGAACCACTAATCTCATTTCCTCCTTATAAATTGATTTATATTTACATTTCATATAAATGGAATCATCCAATATGTAGTACCATGTCTGGTCTCCTTCACTTAGTATAATTTTTTTTGTCTGAAATTAACATTTTGTAGTATTAACTTGTATTTGTTCAGCTTCAAAGAAAAATGGTCTTTTATATGCAATTATACCAAATTCATATTTCACATAATATATTTATATTTCACATAAAATATTTAGTTCATAATAGTGTAATCATACAGTATTTGTCCTTTTGTGTCTGGCTTGTTTCACTCAACATAATGTCCTCCAGGTTCATCTACGTTGTCAAATGTTTCACGACTTCATTTCTTCTTACTGCTGCATATATTCCACCATGTGTATATTCCACAATTTGTTTATCCATTCATCAGTTGATGGACACCTGGGGTGTTTCCAACTTCTGGCTATTGTGAATAACATTGCTATGAACATCGGTGCACAGATATCTATTCGTGTTGCTACCTTCAGTTCTTGTGGGTATATACCTAGCAATGGTATTGCCGGGTCCCATGGCAAGTCTGTATTCAACTTCCTTAGGAACTGCCAAACAGTCCTCCACAGTGGCTGTACCATTCTACATTCCCATCAACAGTGAATAGGCATTCCTATCTTTCCACATTCTCTCCAACATTTACAATTTTCTGACTTTTTAATAGCAGCCAGCCTAATAGGTGTGAAATGATATCTCATTGTAGTTCTGATTTGTATTTCCCTAATTGCTAGAGATGTTGAACATTTTTTTCATGTGGTTCTTGGCCATTTGTATTTCTTCTTAGGATATTTGTCTCTTCAAGTGTTTTGCCCATTTTTTAATCAGATACTTTGTCTTTTTATTGTTGAGTTATATGATCTCTTTATAAATCATGGATATTAAACTCTTATCAGATATGTGATTGCCAAATATTTTCTCCCATTGACTTGGCTGCCTTTTCACCTTTTTGACAAAGTCTTTTGAGGTGCAAAAGTGTTGAATTTTGAGGAGGTCCCATTTATCTATTTTTTTCTTTTGTTGCTCATGCTTTGGGCATAAGGTTTAAGAAACGACTGCCTACCACAAGATCTTGAAGATGCTTTCCTACATTTTCTTCTAGGAGTTTTATGGTTGTTATTTTTATATTTAAGTCCTAGATCCATTTTGAGTTAATTTTTGTATAAGTTGTGAGATAGGTGTTTTCTTTCTTTCTTTTGGATATGGATATCCTGTTCTCCCAGCACCATTTGTGGAATAGACTGTTCTGGCCCAGTTGAGTGGCCTTAAAGTCTTGTCAAAAAATCACTTGACTATAGATGTGAGGGTCAATTTCTGAGTTCTTGATTCAGTTCCATTTGTCAATCTGTCTGTTCTTATGCCAGTACCATGCTATTTTATCACTGTAGCTAAGTAATATGCTTTAAAGTCAGGAAGTGAGAGATCTCTAACTTCGTTCTTCTTTTTTAAGACATTTTTGGCTATCCGGGCCCCTTACCCTTCCAAATAAACTTGATTATTGGCTTTTCAATTTCTGCAAAAAAAAAGGCTGTTAGTATTTTTATTGGGATTGTTTTGAATCTGTAAATCAGTTTGGGTAGAATTGGCATCTTAATAATATTTAGTCTTCCAATCCATGAACACGGAATGTCCTTCCATTTATTTTAGTCTTCTTTGGTTTATTTTAGCAATGTTTTCCAGTTTCCTGAATACAGGACCTTTATGCCCTTGGTTAAGTTTATTCCTAAGTATTTGATTGTTTTAGTTGCTATTATAAATGGAATTTTTTTTTCCTGATTTCCTCCTCAGATTGCACATCAGTAATGCATAGAAATGTTACTGATTTTTGCATATTAACTTTGTCCCTTGCCACTTTGCTGAACTTGTCTATTAATTCTAGTAGCTTTGCTGTGGATTTTTCAGGATTTTCTACATATAAGTTCATGTCATCATTGAATAGTGAAAGTTTTACTTCTTCCTTTCCTATTTGGGTGCCTTTTATTTCTTTAGCCTAATTGCTCTAGCTAGAACTTCTAGCACAATACTGAATATCAATGGTGACAGTGGGCAGTCTTGTCTTGTTCCTCATCTCAGAGAGAAAGCTTTCAGTCTTTCACCATTGAGTATATGGCTAGCTGTAGGTTTTTCATATATGCACTTTACCATATTGAGAAAACTTCCTTCTATTCTTTTTTTTTTTTTTTTTTTGGAGTGTTTTTATCAAGAAAGGGTGCTGTGTTTTGTCAAATACTTTTTCTTCATCAATCGAGAGGATCATGTGGTTTTTTCCTTCAATTTTAGCAATGTGGTTTATTGCTCTAATTGATTTTCTTGTGTTGAACCACCCTCGCATACCTGGGATAAAGCTTTTAATCTTTTGATGGACAAAAATAAATTATTGTACAGGCACAGCACAATAGGAAACACTCAACATATTTAGACATGAACTGAACAACTTTATTGAAAACCAAGAACGCAAGGGGAAAATAAGCATCCCCTATATGAAATTAAATAAACATCCAATCACTTAATATTCTCCCTTACTAGTGGATCCATTGCAGCAGATATAGCACACATCTAATGCTTCCTCTGCCTCTTTCAGAATTAATATTTTTATTATTTTCTGGCAGTTATATTTTAACAATCGCTATGTAATAAATGAAATCACTATAAGTGAAAAAAATGATCCTAAAATTTATATTTTAATACCTGATATTTTAATACCATTAGTAATGATAAACACCAAAAAGTGAGGGAATTTTAACAATTGAACTTGAAACTCAAGTCCCAGATAGGTAATGTGGAGAATCACAATATTAAGGAAAATGCATGATGAGACCTGAGCTTTAGATCTAGACCTACAGATTAAGATCCATAAATCTCCAAATTGTATGATATCATAAATTTTAGTTCAAAACTAAAAAATAATAGTGTTTACATGTTGAATGTTTACTCCTTTATAAATTGAATTCATTCCATTATATCTTATATACTGTGTCCACATAAGATATGGTGTCTAGGTCATGTTGCTGAAGTAGGGTAAAAATCCTTTGTAAGCAAGATGTTTTATCCCAATTCTAAAAAAAGAGGAAAAAGATGAGATAAGCCCTCATTTTATATTGATGTCCCAAGATAATCTGAGGTCATGGTTTAAAGAGGCTGAATGAAAAATAAGTACTAAATTAGGAAAGGAAGGAAACAAGAAGCTTAAGATGTCCAAGCAAAAGTAGCCTAAACACTGGCCTCTAAGACGGAAAGGTTCAGATGTCAGGGACACACCTGTAGTAAGGGCATCACAGTGCCCTAGCATATATAGGATTTGGAGATAAGAAACATTGCTTTAAGTGAATAATTCTCAATCAAAATGTTATTTTGGTCACAAATTACAGTTGTTGGTCTTTTCCAGAGTTGGTTACTAGAGCTGGTGTTTTATAGCATTGGTTGCCTAAGTTGGTTAAAAGCTGGTTGAAACTCTGCTATTCCATTTTCTAACTGTATGACCATTAGAAGGTTACTTAGGCAATCCAGTGAGCTTTCTCACCCATAAAATGGTATTAATAATGGTATCTACCTCAAAATATTATGATAATTAAATGAGCAATTCCATGTGAAGTGCTTAGATCAGTGTCTGGCAATGGTAGGCATATAATTAATATATGCTCTTGTTTTTTCTTAATGAGCCATATTCATAATGATAATTATTAAAATGGAACCTGAGAAGCAGATCAGCATACCGCGCCCAGCCATCATGGTCTTCTTTACATTTTACAAATTTTCCAAGCCCTTTCCTGCTTGGGATGGCCCTTGAATATGCCATTATCTTTGTGCAGAATGTTCCTTTCCCTTTCCTCACCATACCAATTCCTTCTCAAACTTTAGGTCTCAGCTGACTGTTTATTTCACAGGGAAGTCTATTCTGACTTTTTCTTCCATTTCTGATCCCCAGTCTAATTCAGGATAACCCTATAAAATCATGTATCACACTCTTCCTTTATTTTTCTATTTTATCCTCATCACAATTTGTTTGTTTGTTTAATGTTATTCTCTGTATGAGTCCTTACCATTTCCTATGCCTCATCAGGGCAGAGACCAAGTCTATTTTGTTCATCAAAGACAACTTTTAGCACAAATTCCTGGTATATTATTACCATTTAATACACATTGTTAAATAAAAGAATTAATTTTTAAGGAATAGAGCTGAAATATTTAGAATGCTGATAATGCTGAATTCTAGAATAATTTAACAGTGTTTCAAAAATTTTAAACATAAAGAGTAAGAAAATTTCTCTCTGTGTCTCTGTCACATGACAGAGACTGCAGGGAGAAGTGATATTGTTCATAACATAGTCAGAATCTCCTCTGAGATTCTCCAACACAGAAAAGGACAAAATAACCATAACACCACCAAATGAGCATAACCAATCTTCTCATACCATACAAATGAAATACAAATACATTACATCAAACAGAACGCTTACATAAGGTAATTAATCTCTTCAAATCTGTCCTTTCCTTGATTGTAGATACTTTGTGATCACAGTATTCAGAACAAGAATTCTTTTTCGGAACTAAGTGTTATAAAAACAAATTCCATGTTTTATTCTATTCTTTTAGAACATATCAACATCTTTTAGAAACTAGTAGAGCAACATACTATAAAATACAAATAACCTACTTAAAATCTAAGCCTAGTGCACATTCCTTGCTAGACTGTATATATTAGTTGTAAAGAGTAACAATTTCAACTGTAGTTCTTAATCAAGGTTTTAAATCAAAATTACCTGTGAATCTTTTTAAAACTACAAATGCCAAAGGGAAAGAGCCCAGAAATACTGGTTAGATAGTATGAGATGAGTTGTCATTAGCATTATCTTTTTAAAGCTTTATGACTAGTTCTGATATACAGGTAAGATTGAATTTGACTTGTTCATACATTGGATGAAAACTGTTTCCAATTGAGAAAACTTTATTGATGTTTCTTATTTTGAAAATTCAAATAACGAAGCAAGATGGAGAAACTATATGGGTAGTCAATTATCTGTTTTATTTGTACTAGAAGATTGCAATAACCTGCACACTTTGAAAAGCTTTATATATCAATATTTGAAGGTTTCTTACTTCTTCTAACTTTCTGTTTAATTAAAAACCACTTATTTAATTTAATTTGAAAAATACTTATTGAGTGCTTGCTAATCCCAAAGCACTTCTCTCTGACATTGAGAAATAAAAAAAAAAAATTATAAAATTTGATTATTGTCCTAGAACAGCTTCATGTTTAATGGAGACATAGACATTCACAAATGTTCTAAAATTCAAAACCAAAAAAACAAAAACAAAAGCTAAGCATGGTAAATGCCATGATAAAGTACTATGAGACATAAAGTATTCACACACACATACATTACTAAATTGGGAGATCATAGACTTTCATGGAGTAGATAGCATTTGAGATAGTTCTGGAAGGATGAATAAGATTTTCACAGTTGGATGTAAAAAAAACAGCAAAAATTTGGAGCCATGAAATTAGTGATATATTTGGGAGTTTAGTATGAGGACCAGATTGCTGTGGGCTACAGATGTCCTCTGCATAACATTCTTTAATCTGCAGGCATTGTAGAGGCACAGGTGGTGTGAAAACAGGAGATATAGTCAGGTGCCTATTCCTCCAAAGAATCTTCAGTGAAATTAGGGGATAAACATGAAATAATTAAAGAATACATAATATGTATTCTAAATGAGGAATAGTACTAAGTACTTTATAAAATCAGAATTGGAGAGAAAGATACTGTGGACAAAGGGATCAGTTCTAACAAAACTACACTATTAAGCTAACTGGCTATCCAAATTCAGTTTAAACACAGGGCTCCTCTAAGGAAGTACTGGGAAATGAGGAAAGAAAGGTGGAGGGTAAGACTTTAGAACTCTAGGGTCAGTTTGGACTTCCTTTAATGGTCAATATAGATTCACTAAAGATTTGTAACCAAGAAAGCATGGGGAATGATAGAATTAGATATTTGCAGTGCATAGCGAGGTGCACAGCAATGTGGGAAAGCTTTAGACAGGAGGGATAATTACATGGTTACTGCAATAGATCCAGCAGGAGGTAATGAGATCCAGAAAGTACTAGTATATGAGTTAGTGCCCTGTAAGAACATTCTCACTAAAGAACAGGGAAAGGTTAGTGGATATAAGTTACTTTTGAAGAGAGAGAAAGGACAGAGATAGAGAATTAAGTTAAAGAAGGCTACAAAGGTTGGGTATGATGGGTAGGCAGCAAGTATACACTGAGGATATTAGAAAGGGAGTGATTGAAAAAACTCATTCACAAAATAATCATGGGGATCCAAGATGACTAAGTGGGAACAACAGGCTGCACTTTTCCTCTAGAAACTGTGGAAAGGTAGGCAGGCTTAACAGCCATAAGGGAAGACAGGGTATTGTAGGAGCAATAAGAGAGTGCAACTGGAGAGGGAGGGGTCCCAGCTGGGCAGAAGGGAAAAAGGGAGCTGCCTAACAAGCCCCAGAGAAGAAGGGAATGTACCAGCCTGCCCAGGAGGAGAGGAAAACCACCACAGTGGAACCTGGAGGAGATGGGGCCATGCAGCCCGGTGTGGGGGAGATGGGCAAGACATGAGAAAAGCTGAGGGAACCAAGCATAGATATTTTCCCCCGCTCATTTTTTATTCTCCTTCTCCCTTCCCCTTGCCCTTGCTCTTCCTCTTCTTCATCTGGGTACTGGCAGAGAGGCTGCCTGTGGGGTAATTGATTGGCAGGTACAAGCAGCTGGAGAATAGTAGACTAGTGAGTAGCTGGTGGCCTGAAAGGGAAGCCTATTTTTTTTTTTTAATTTGTGTTTTTATCTTTGTGGGGTGATTGATTGATTAAAACAGGCAGCCTGAAAAGAGGAGCCTAGCAGGTCCTCGTGGTCTTAGAGAGAGAGCCAGATATTTGTTTTGTTTCCTTTTGTTTTGTTTTGCTTGTTTGTTTTTTCTTCTCCTCTTCTTTATTTTCATTCATTCTCCTGTTTTTCTTCTTTTCTTTCTTCTCTTCTATTTCCCATTCTTTTATTTTTCCATTTTTTCATTTTCTTTCTTTCTCCCTTTTTATCAATTATTTATGTTTCTTTTTTTCTCTTTCCTTCCTCTTTTTATATTTTCTTTCATTTTTTCCCTTTTCATTTCTTCCTTCCTTTCTGCCTTTCCATGTTTTGGCTTTCTTGTTTATTTTTTCAATTATCTGGCATTTTATTTTATTTTATTTTTTCCTGCTTCCTTTTTCCAGCTTTTTAATTTTTTTATTCCTGTTTACTATTTGTCGTTCTTATTATATTTTTTCTGTCTCTTTTTAAAATTCTTTTTCCTTCCTTCTTCTTTCTTTTCTTTTTCATTTTTCAATTCTTATTTCTTTCCTATTTTTTTTTTTTTTTTTGTATCTAATATGTTTTCTGTTGAACATGGGCAACTACAAGGATATAAAATAAGTGGAACTAATGTTGAAGAGGACTCCTAACACAAAACCAAACAAAAATAAAACCTTAGACTAGAAAAAGTAACCAACTGAATAAGCCCATCAAGATAAATAGATGCCTAGATATCAGCAAACTAAGAAATAGCAAGTCAGGGCCTAATCTAATGAAGAAACCAGAAAGCAGAAGGAAACACAGAAAATTGAATAAACTAATTAAGGATGTCAAACAAATATCCTTAATCAACTTAATGAAAAGAAGGAAGAGATAAAGGATATCAAGAAGACACTGGGGGAACATACAGAAGAACTTGTGAACATACGTTAAAAATAACATATCTTACAGTGATGAAAGACACAATGCAAGAAATTAAAAATACACTAGATGCACATAATAGCAGATTTTAACAGGCAGAGGGAAAAAAATTGGTAACATTGAAGATAAGACATCAGAAATTGCACAGATAAAACAGAAACAAAAGCAACAGAAAAAAATTGACAGTGACTCAAGGAATTGAATGACAACATGAAATGCACAAATATATGCATTATGGGCATCCCAGAGGGAGAAGAGAAGAAAAAGGGAGCCGTAGTAGTGTTTGAAGAAATAATGGCCTGAAATTTCCCGACTCTTATGAGGAACATGGATATACATGTTCAGGATGCACAATGTACTCCAAGCACAATAAATCCTAGCAGACCTACACTGAGACACATAATTATCAGATTATCAAAAGCTCAAGACAAAGACAGAATCCTGAAAGCAGCAAGAGGAAAAAGATTTATCACATATAAGGGAAGCTCAATAAGATTAAGTGCTAATTTCTCATTTGAAACCATGGAGGTGAGAAGGCAGTCATATGACATAATTAAAGTCTTGAAAGGACAACCTGCCAGAGAAGAATTCTGTATCCAGCAAAACTGTCATTCAAAAATGAGGAAGAGGGAAGCGGCTGTGGCTCAATCGGTGGGGCTCCCGTTTACCATATGGGAGGCCTCGGGTTCGGTTCCCGGGGCCTCCTGGTGGGGGCAGGCCCGCCCGCACGGCGTGGGGGCAGACCCGGCGAGCACGGGCAGCAAGGGGGGGAAAATGAATAAATAAATAAAATCTTAAAAAAAAAAAAAATGAGGAAGAATTGAAAATATTCACAGAAAAACAGAAATTTAGAGAATTTCTGTCAACAAGAATCCTGCACTTCAAGAAATACTAAGGGCAATTCTGCATGTTGAAAGGGAAAAACAGGAGAGAAAAAGTTGGAGGAGAGTGTAGAAAGGAAGATTATTGATAAGAGTGACTAAAAGGATTTAAAAATATATATGACATATATAAGCCTAAAGAAAAAAATGGCTAAAATATTGTGTTTACAGTAATAACATTGAATGTTAATGGATTAAATTCTCCAATCAAAAGACACAGACTGGCAGAATGGATAAGGAAATATGACTCATCAGTATGCTATCTACAAGAAAGTCACCTTAGACCCAGGGACACACACATGTTGAAAGTGAAACATTGGAAAACAATTTTATATGCAAACAGTAACCAAAAAAGGGCAGGAATAGCTATATTAATTTCAAATATATATATATTTTAAAAGTAAAACTGTAGTAAGACACAAAGAAGGACATCATATGTTAATAAAAGGGGTATTCTACCAAGAAGAAATAACAATCACAAATATTTATGCACCTAACCAGGGAGTCCCAAAATACTTGAGGTAAATACTGGCAAACCTAAGGGGAGAAATAGATATCTTTACAATCATAATTGGGGACTTCAATATACCTTATCAGAATTATACCTCAACAGAGGCTCAATAAAGAAACAGATACCTTGAATAATATGTTAGAAGAACTAGACCTAATGGACTTATACAGAACATTACACCCAAAAGCAGAAGGATACACATTATTTTCCAAGATAGACCACATGCTAGGTCATAGAACAAGTCTCCTTAAATTTAGAAAGATTGAAATTACACAAAGCACTTTCTGTGACCACAACAGAATGAAGCTAGTAAGCAATAAAGGATGAAGAACTAGATTAGGCACAAATATATGGAAGTTAAACAACACAGTCTTAATCAGTGGATCAAGGAAGAAATTGCAAAAGAAATCAGTAACTTCCTTGAAGCAAATCAAAATGAGAACACAATATACCAAAATTTGTGGGATGCAGGTAACTAACTCAGTGCTAGAGGGGAAATTTATAGCCCTAAATGCCCACATATGAAAAAAAAGAAAGAGCTAAAATCAAAGATCTAATTGTACACCTGGAGGAACTATAAAAAGAACAACAAACTAATTCCAAAGCAGGTGGCAGGAAGGAAATAAAGTTTAGAGCAGAATTAAATGACATTGAGAATTAAAAAAAAAAAAAAAAATTAGAAAGAATTAAGAAAACAAAAGCCTGGTTCCTTGAGAAGATTAATAAAATTGACAAACTCTTAGCTAGACTAACAAAGAAAAAAAGAAGATGCAAATAAGTAAAATTTTA
Source organism: Tolypeutes matacus (assembly GCA_026826555.1). Lineage (NCBI taxonomy): Eukaryota > Metazoa > Chordata > Mammalia > Cingulata > Chlamyphoridae > Tolypeutes > Tolypeutes matacus. Next base: position 6,227,316 of record JAKSZT010053791.1, read on the forward strand.
AAATGAGAGAGAGAATATCAACACTGACCCCACAGAAATAAAGAGTATTTTGGGAAATTACTTCAAAAAACCATATGCCAGCAAGATGGACAATTTAGGTGAAATATACAAATTTCTAGAAACACACAAGCAACTTACATTGGTGAAAGAACAAATAGAAGACCTCAACAGGCTAATCACAAGTAGTGAGATTGAACTAGTCATAAAATATTTCCAAACCAAGAAAAGCCCAAGAACAGATGGCTTCACAGGTGAATTCTAGCCATCATTCCAGGAAGAACTAATACCAATCATGCTCAAACTCTTCCCCAAAAAACTGAAGGGGGAAACATTACCTAATTCATTCTATATTGTCAACATCATCCTAATACCAAAGCCATACAAAGGAAGTACTAGAAAAGAAAATTACAGACCAATTTCTGTAATGAACTTAGATGCAAAAATCCTCAAGAAAATACTTGCTAATCAAATTGAACAAAACATAAATCAAATTGTACACCATGATCAAGTGGATTTTATCCCAAGTATGCAAGGATGGTTCAACATAAAAAAATCAATTAATATAATACACAACATAAACAGATTGAAAAAAAAAATCACATGATCACCTCTAGTGACACAGAAAAAACATTTGACAAAGTACAATATCCTTTTTTTGATAAAAGCACTTCAAAATATAGGATTAGAAGGAAACATTCAGCATGACAAAAGGCATATATGAAAAACCAACAGTTAACATCATACTGAATGGTGAAAGGCTAAAGACCTTCCACACTCTTATTTAAAATTGTATTAGCTGTCACACTAATGAAGGATGTTTATATGGGAGGTTGTGGGAAGTGTGGGAGGTGGGACATATGGGAATCCCTATATTTTTGTGTGTAACATTTATGTAATCTAAGTATCTTTTTTAAAAAAGAAAAGAAATTGTATTAGAAGCATTCCTTGAGCACTTAGGCAAAAAAAAAAAAAAAAAAAAAAAAAGAAATAAAAAGGAAGAAGTAAAACTTTCACTATTTGCAGATGACATGATCTTATGCATAGAAAGTCTTGAAAAATCTACAAAAAGGCTTCTAGAGCTGATAAATTAGTTCAGTAAAGTGGCAGGATATGAGACCCACATGCAAAAATTAGTAGTGTTTCTATACACCAATAATGAGGAATCTGAGGAGGAAATCAAGAAAAAAAATTCTATTTACAATAGCAACTTAAAAAAAATCAAATATCTAGGAATAAACTTAACTAAGGATGTAAAGGACTTGTATATGGAAAATTACACACCACTGCTAAAGGAAATCAAAGAAGACCTAAATAAATGGAAGAATATTCCATATTCAGGGATTGGAAGACAATATCATTAAGATGACTATCCTACCCAAATTGATTTACAGATTCAATGCAATCTCAATAAAATTTCTAACAGCACATTTTACTGAACTGGAAAAGCCAATTATCAAATTTATTTGGAAGAGTAAGTAATGCCAAATAGCCAAAAATATGTTGAAAAGGAAAAATGAAATTGGAGGAATCATGGTATCTGACTTTAAAGCATATTACAAGGCTACAGTGGTCAAAACTGCATGGTATTGGCAGAAGGATAGACATACTAACCAATGGAACCAAACTGAGAGTTCAGATATAGACCCACACATATTTGGCCAACTGATATTCCACAAGGACACCAAGCCCACTCAACTGGGACAGCTTAGTCTCTTCAACAATTGGTGCTGGAGAACTGGATATCCATATCCCAAAGAATGAACAAGGATCACCATCTCACGACCTATACAAAAATTAACTCAAGTTGGATCAAAGACCTAAATATAAGAGTCAAGATCATAAAGCCCCTAGAAGATAATGTAGCAAAGCATCTACAAGATCTGGTAGAAGGAAATGGTTTCATAAAATTTACACCCAAACACGAGCAACAAAAGAAAAAATAGATAAATGGGACCTCTTCAAAATTAAAAATTGTTGTGCATCAAAGGAGTTTGTCAAGAAAGTAAAAAGGCAACCCACTCAATGGGAGAAAATATTTGGGAACAACCTATCTGATAAGGGCCTAATATCCTGGATATTTAAAGAAATCTTACATTTCAAAAGTAAAAAGACAAACAACCCATTTAAAAAATGAGCAAGAGATTTGAATAGACACTTTTCCAAATATGAAATAAAAAATGGTTAAAAAGCACATAAAATATTATTAACATCACCGGATATTAGGGAAATGCAAATCAAACCTACAATGAGATATCATCTTACTCCTACTAGAATGGCTGCTACATATATATATATAAAACAGAAAACTACAAGTGTTGGAGAGGATATGGAGGAATATGAACAATCATCCAATGCTGGTGGGAATGAATAATGGTGCAACTACTGTGGAGGACAGTTTGGCGGTTCCTCAGGAAGTTAAGTACAGAATTGTCATATGATCTGGTAATTGCCTTGTTAGAAATATAACCAGAAGAACTGAATGCAGAGACACAAACTGATAAATGCACATGTGGCATTATTCACAATTGACAAAAGTTGGAAGCAACGCAGGTGTCCATCAACAGATGAATGAACAAAATGTGGTTTATAAATATGATAGAATATTACCAGATGTAAGAAGAAATGATGTATTGACATATGTAACAACATGGATAAATGTTGAGTGAGGTAAGCCAGTCACTATTGGAGAAATATTGCATGATCTCACTGATATGAACTAAAGATATTGAGCTAGCTCACAGAGTCTGGAAGATAGGGAGAAGAGATTGGTGAGCTGATGCAGAATCTATGATAAGGTGGATAGGGAAGATTTGCCAGTGGATAAGGATGATGGTGGTGCAGCAATATGAACGTAGACGATGATGCTGGAGTGTGAGTGTGAGCAGGGTTGGTCATGGGTGGTTGGACATGTTATGGCACTGGAATTGTTCTGCATGATATTGCAATGATAGATGTAGGTCATTATACATTTTGGCAAAACCTATAAAATTGTGTAGTGCAAAGTGTAACCATAATGTAAACTATAGCCCATGGTTAGTAGCAATGCTTCAATATTTTTTAATCAATTTTAACAAATGTACCACACTAATTTAAGATGTTATTAACAGGGGAAAGTGTGGGAGGGGTAGGGGGAGTATATGGGAAACCCCTATATTTTCGATTTAATTTTCTTGTAATCAGAAACTTCTCTAAAAATAAAGTTTAAAAAATAAAAATAACTCATTCACAATAGGAGCTAAAAGAAATATCTTTTAGATATCAATTCCAGGAATAACTCTAACCAACAATCTAAAGGACTTGTACACAGAAAACTACTAAACATTGCTAAAACAAATCAAAGAAGGCCTAAATAAATGGAAGGAAATTCCATGTTCATAGATTGGAAGAATATCATTAAGATAAAGCAGGAATTTGAAAAGATACTTGCACACCAATGTTCACAGCAGTATTATTCACAATTGCCAAAAGAAACAAGCAACCTTAGTGTCCATCAACTGATGAATGGATAAAGAAAATGTGGTATATACATGCAGTGGAATATTATTCAGGCATAAAAAGGAATGAAGTCCTGATACACGCAACAACGTGGATCAACCTTGAAGACATCATGTTGAGTGAAATAAGCCAGACACAAAAGGACAAATATTATATGATCTCACTGATTTGAAACAATTAGAATAAGCAAACTCCCAGATGCAGAATCTAGGATATAGATTACCAAGGGACAGGGTGGAGATAGGGAATAGGAAGTTAAGGCTTAAAAAATATAGGGTTACTATTTGGAATGATGGAAATGTTTTATTAATGGATGGTGGTGATGGTAGCACAATATTGTTAATGTAATTAACAGCACTGAATTACATATCTGAATGTGAATAAAAAGGGAAATGTTAGATTGTATATATGGTAACAGAATAAGTTTTTCAAAAGAATCCATGGAACTACACTACACAAACAGTGATCTCTAAGTTAAACCATGGACTTTAGTTAATAGTACAATTATAAACATATGCCGTCATCAATTATAATAAATGTTCCACACCAATGCAAGGTGTTGGTGGTGGGGCGGTGTATGGTAATCCCACATTTTATGCATGATTGTTCTGTAAACCTACTACTCTAACAAAGAAAAAAAATTGGAAAAAAAAAAAACATATCAACTTCCATGACTGTCCTACCATGATTACTTGGCCTTGAGTCATGATCAAGAGTTTTTAACCTAAGCTATTTTATTTTGACATGCCAACAGATCTGACATTTCTTGTTTTGACTAAAAGGACAAGAATATGAATTCTTCCTGGCATGATTCGTCACCATAAATGAAATTACAAAAAATAAAAATGCTAAAAACATGTGGAGGTTTTTTCTGGACATTAATCTCATGTTCTTCCTGACTATCTGGGGAGACATAAGAACTGGCATTGAACTAGTTTATTCTGTAGTTAGAAAGCAGTGACTGAATACTAAGAGCTCATTTCTTATCCTGAAATTAAAATTCCCTTCTGAAAATAGCACAGTAGGCATAAGTGAACATTACTGTGTGACCTAATTAAAATATATAATTATAAGAGGGGTAAAAATGTCTAGCTTATCACTATTAATTTAATTCTGTTGATGGTGAAAATACTTCTGCCTTTAAAAAAGCACTTATTTGATTTCATTAGGGAGATTAGTAATGTAAAAGTGATTTTGCATGATAAAAACAATTAAAATGAAAGTAAGGTTAAACTATAATTATAATGGAAAAAATCATGAAAAATAAATGCCATGGCCACTAAAATATATTTGTAGGAAATGAAAGCAGAAGCAAAGCTCATGTTCAGTTCCTCACTTAATTACATTGATACAGCTGCATGTCCATGTATTTTTCAAATCTTGACATTGAAAATCTTTCAACAGCACCTCATTTTGTAGAAATGTAAAGATTTCCAGTAATATATGATGTCATATTATTAATCAAGATAAGCAGCACACACATTAATATAATTTACATCATTGAATACTGATAATATAAAACTATGACTAAACTAACATTGACTCATCTGTTACACAGTAATTGCTAAATAACTGTAAAACATATTATAGTCTGTTCATTACTGTTCCAATTATAATGTCTTTTTCTATCTACTTTCATGTACATCTACATTTATCTAGAAATAATGGAAAAATAAATACTTACCAAAATGGTGGTGACAATCAAAGAACGATTGGATAAGGAATCTGTGATGTTGGCTGGCTTTCCCTTTTGACTTTCTGTCATATTCAGGCCACTGGCTGGATCCCAGGTTCCAATCTATAAAAGAGCATATGTGCTTTGTAAATTGTTCATCAGGCACCTGGGAGAGAATACTGCAAGAGAAAGTTAAGACTGCTAACACTTATTATTCACCTCTGCTGCATTATCTCCTGTCGTTTAAGTGAAGGCTGCTTGTTTTAAGCATGATTCACTGTTCTGTGATGTGTGTCCAGTGAAGTGTGGCATTAAAGAACAAAATGATCCACTGCACTTCTACAGTCAATGTGGTAGCTAAATTTTCCATTCAACCTTTCATTCACCAAGATAAACCACGTTTGATGATACCTTGATAGCCATCTAGAAACTTACTAATAGCATATATTTTTGCTGCAATGGATCTCTCTCATCCTCTCATTATAAAAATATTATGCCATAATATGTGGACAAAGCTAAAAGATAGAGCAAAACCTGAGGATCCAGGCTAAATTAATAGGTAAAGGCAAGCTTAAGGGAGGCACTAAATGGTATTCTGCATAACCTTCAAGAGTGCAAAACATTCACAGAATTATCTTTGAAGCTTTTAAAAACACACTTTGTGCAGCTTTTAAAATATCCCCTGAGAAGGAGAGTACAACACAACTTCATCTTCCAGTTCCCCACCTGTACTCTCTGTTTAATTTACTCTTTTAATTTAATTAATACATTTGATAGATTAGGCCATGTACTCTCAGCATTTACACATTTTCACTTACTGAATACAGCTTGTGGAATGACACACACAAGCCTCTTTGGGACACATAAAAGCATAGGATGCCACTAAAAGCAGAGATTGAGTAACTTACATGCACTTGCAACATTGCACCACCATGTAACAATGGCCATTACTAAAGAAGAACAGAGGAAAAGGTGATGCAGAGTCAATAGCTTTTTTCTCCAATTCCCAAACCTGGAAGTATTCAATAATGAAATTTGGCTTCAACATTCTCTGGCCAATTATCCAACTTGTTTTCCTCAAAGGAAAAGGAGATTCTTAATTTATCTTTTAAATAAACTTATGTATACTGTATTAGTCAGCCAAAGGGGTGCTGATGCAAAATACCAGAAATCTCTTGGCTATTATAAAGGGTATTTATTGGGGTAGAAGCTTACAGTTACCAGACCATAAAGCATAAGTTACTTCCCTCACCAAACTCTGTTGCTACATGTTGGAGCAAGATGGCTGCCAATGTTCAGCCCTCCTCTTCCTCTTAAGGCTCCGTGGTCCCAGGTTCTTCCAATATCAGCTGTAGGCCATCAGGCTCTCTAGGCTTTGTCTCTCTCCCTGGGGCTCGATTTTCTCTGGGCTCAGGCTTATGTCTATCTACAAGGTCAGCTGTAGATTCTCAGGCAAATGGCTCATCTCTCTTCCCGGAGCCTCTGCCCTGTCTGTGGAACTGTCTCTATTCCTCTGTGTTCTTCTCCTGTGTGTTTACTTCCCTGGCTCCACCTCAAAATTCCAACTCTCTTCTCTGCCATGTAGTTTTCTCTGTGAGTCCCCACCACGAGGGTGGCGGGGACTCAACATCCTACTGATATGGCCCAATCAAAGCCCTAATCATAATTTAATCATGCCCAGGTACAGACCAGTTTACAAACATAATCCAATATCTATTTTTGGAATTCATAAACAATGCCAAACTGCCACATATACAAATTAAATTTCTTTAGAAATGACATTGAGTTAACAGATATTATTTGCTGTCATCTACTACATATGCTAAGGAGGTTCCCATCAGTCTAATATTATCCAAATTAAACCTAAAAATCCCTTTATTTTCTTAATATTCCATCATATTCCCTCTTTTTGACTCTTTTATTCATTTGCATGGCTTTCCTAGTAATCTCTTAAGATGTCTATTTTAGTTTCCTTGGTGCTCAAGCAAATATCATGCAATGGACTGGCTTAAACAATGGGAGTTTATTAATTCACAGTTTTGAGGCTAAAAGAAAGTCCAAATCAAGGAGTCATCAAGGCAATATTTTCTTCCTGAGGACTGGCTCTGAAGCTAACTGCCAGCAATCCTTGGTCCTTGATTCCTCTGTCACACTCAATGGACATGGTGGCTTCTCAGGGCTTCTTTGTTCTCTTCCAGTTTCCATTTCCAGTTTTAATTTCATCTTCTTGCTTCTGATGGCTTTCTCTTCCTCTGTGTGAATTCATTTCCTTTATAAAGGACTCCAGCAATAGGATTAAGACCCATCCTGATTGAGGTGGGCAATATCTTAACTGAAGTAACCTCATTAAAAAGTCCTTCTTCCAATAGGTTCACACCCACAGGAATGAATTCAGTTTAAGAACATGTTTTTCTGGGATGCATATAGCTCCAAACCATCACACTCTACTCTCTGAACCAAAAATAGACATGTTCTTTCTATCATTAACATCACTGCATCATTAACATCCCCAAACTCTTAAGTCATTTCAATAATGGTGTTAACTACAAAGTCTCTTCAAAATAAGTTATTGGTGTGGTCTGTCCTGGGGCATAATTCCCTTTTCTGTGAACCTGTGAAACCTAGAGTAAAGGTTATCTGCTTGCAATATACAATGAAGGAACAGACATAGGGTAGACAATTTCATTCCAATAGGAATTGATTGGAAGGGAAAACAGGGATGATGGGACCCAAAAAATTCTGAAACCCTGCAAGGTAAATTCCATTAGATTAGGTCTGAGAGTCATCTATGGATCTATGTTTTGTCCCTCAGGTCTGATGGAGTCGTAGCCCCACCCCTTCCAAGTGTTTGTGCAATGGCCATGCTCTGCCCAAGCTTTCAGATTGTGGTCAGTCTGTCTCCACATCCCAGCACACAGGCCCAACCTCTCTGAGCACTGGAGTGGCAGCACTCATCCTGAGCAATGGGGTGGAAGGCTGCCCTTTCCACAAACATGGGTGTGCCTGCTCTCTTGGCCTGAGAATATGTCTTTGGTCCAGACCCCAACTTTCATGGTTCTGCCATTGAAGTCATTCTGTCCCTTCTCTGTCCCTTTCAGTCCAGGCTGGCAGTGTATCTGCTCATATAAATTTTGCATAAAACTTGTTACCTTTGCATGTGGTTTACAGGGGTCAGTCCATCAGACAAAAGTATTTTCCACAGATCCTTCCTGGATAACTGTATTTCCAATTCTGACTTCCCTTAAAATGAAAAACTGGTTCCATGTTCAATTAAACCTTCCCATGGAGCTCTATTATCCTGGGACTTGCTTTGCAGAAACTCAGGGAGGTCCTTGATAGAGGAGCTTCTGGTCCTAGTCTCAGAGCACACTATCTGGATAGGCTTGGAATTTTACAAACCATCAATGTCTGGTTTCTTTGTACCTAAGAGTTCAGTTTTCAACTTATCCCTTTTGTCCCACATTTTGCTCAAACTTCAAGGAGAAACCAGACTGCATTTTCCACACTTAGCCTGGAAATCTCATTCATTCTGCCTTCCATCTGACATAGGAACTCAATTTTATAAAGTTCTCTCCCACTTTAAAACAATGGTCACCTTTCCTCCAGTTTGCAATAACATACTCATCATTTCCATCTAAGGCTTCCTAGAAGGTACCTTTAGTATCAATATTTCTACCAACATTCTCTTCAAAGCAATCTAGGCTTTTTTCTATCAAGCTCTTCACAATTCTTCCACCCTCCACCTATTATTCAATTCCAAAGCCATTTCCACATTTCAAAAAATATTTTCAATAGCAGCACCCCCACTCTCCTGGTATCAAAATCTATTTTAGTTTCCTTGGATGCTCAAGAAAATATCATGCAATGGGTCAGTTTAAACAATGGGAATTTATTAGCTCATGGTTTTGAGGCTAGAAGAAACTCCAAGTCAAGGTGTCATCAAGATGATGCTTTCTTCCTGAAGCCTGGTGTTGTGAGGCTGGCTGCCAGTGATCGTAGTCTTTGGTTCCTCTGTCTCATGGCAATGCAAATGGTAGCCTGTCCTGCTTTCTATTCTCTTCCAGATTCCATTGAATTTCAGCTTCTTGCTTCTGGTGGCTTTCTCTCCCTCGGTCTGACTTTCGTTCCACTTATAAAGGACTCCAGAAGTAGGATTAAGACTCATCCTGATTGTGGTGGGCCATATCTTAACTGAAGTAACCACATCAAAAGGTCCTGCTTACAATGAGTTCACACCCACAAGAATGGATTAAGTTTAAGAACATACTTTTCTGGGATACATACAGTTCTAAACCACCACAATATCTATCTCCCCTTTACTTTTAGGCATAAAAGTAGGAAAAATAGTAGTTTTTGTTATTCATAAGAGGAGTAGAGGCATCATTATAATAGTAATATAGAAGTGCAAACGCTAATGCATTTTTAAAAAAATGTATTTAACTAAACTGGGAATTCAATAATATCTTTTATGTGATGCCTAAAAATATCTCTTGCCACTTGGCATATTTTCTCATATCAAGCTAATGTCCCTCTTACCATTCAAAACTGTTTTCCTTATGTTTGTGTCAATAAAAGAAAAAGTTAAATAATTCAACAGAAGAGAATAAAAAGAACAATTTAGCATGTTTTCCAAAGCAAATTACCTACTGGCCAATTAAACTTCTCTACTGTGGTATGACTACACTGGTGTTATAGATACAGAATCTAATTCTAATTCAAGGTCAATAATGATAGGCCTTGAGGGCCAGACAGGTAGCATTAACATGTGACGTCATAAGGTATAAGTCACTACTAAGAATTTATATGCAAGGGTGTGCAGTTTATAAATCTTAAAAAATCTCAAGGCAGAGGGAACAGATAGGTGCCAAAATCCAGACCCTGCTCTGCTCACAGAGCTGTGTGCCTTGGTACTACATTTTCCCAGAATGAGGGCTTTCCTGCAGCTCCCAGAAAGGCATCACCTGGGTTAATAGAAGCCTTGCTGGGTACTGGGGTGGGGGATAGAGTATCTGATCTGTGCAAAGTGCTGCAAACTCAAAATCATTAAAAACACTCTGTTGGCTAAACAAGGCACATCTGCAGACTTTGTTTAGCAGTGACTGTCACTTTTCCATTCCTGGTCCTTAGATCTAAATTCCTTAGATTTTATTTCCTTTAATTTTTCACCATTGGCTAAATAGCTAGGTTTCTCAGATATATAATTCTAATTCTACCAGCTAAAATATTGGCAAATATCATTTACCTGCTGTCGTCTACCTAATGACATCCTCAAGTTTGAGCCTACTTTCCAACTTTCTAACCCAATTACTAATATAAAATTTTGCCAATTTCGCTTAACATGTTCTTCCATGATTACTTAAAAAAAAATAAGCTAGCTAAATTTTCACTCATCTAAACATATTTATATAATTTCATTTTTCGTCAGTTGCTTTCCCAATACTAACTGGGGGGAAGCAGGTTGTGGTTCAGATGAATAGTATATGAAATATAATTTCCTACAATCACAAGCATTAGAAGACTCTTTTGAAAATCTTAGGTTTCTTAGAAAAATATTATGATGTTTCAGAAATATCAATGGCAATAAATTTAAAATTGTATGCAATTTTGTATGATTCCTGGATTGCAAATCCCCTGAGACTACATGGTTTAAAATATTCAATTGATTGAGGAAACTGTCACCAGTGTTTATCCTATTTTTCACAAGAATATGTACTAAAAGTCATGATAATATTTTTTTTCTATTTTTGGAACCATTACTTTATATTATAAGATTTTGATCAAGTCCTTTAAGGAGTTTTTTCACTTCTAAAATACACCTAAGAACTGTTGATTTCAGATAATTGTGATAAGGAAGGTGATTCTACATATTGTTTTGCCTGGACACTTCAGGTTTACAACTGTCTTCCTGGCGTAAATTTTAATAGCACTCTGTCATAAGCTCAAAAATGTCATTGTCTGGATAATAAATTATACGGTTACTCTAGTTAAAAGGATTAAATTAGATTAGAAATAGAAAATAACTTCAAAAACCATAGGAAATATAGAAAATGATGGCATCTTTCATTATTATATTGATTTAAGGTCTGACTGGCTTTTAAAATAAATTTCATCCTCTATTCATAATAATAATGCATGTTGTTTTCAAATTATAAAATATGCAAAAGATATAAAATAAATTTAAACTTTCAGCCTAGGTTCATCCCCAGAGACAATCATAGCTAGCATTTAATTTAATTTCATCTAGTCTTTTATCTCTACATGTCTTCTTTCTATAGTTTCCACCATAGCCTTTTGGTTAATGGTCTAGCTTTATTAGGGCCTATCATACTGCCTGCATCCTGAATATCTCCACTACTTCCATCAGGTGACTTGGGCACATTACTTCTCTATGCCTCAATTTCCTCATCTAAAAAATGCGGTAATTATATTATCCACCTCATAGGAATATTATGAGGATTAAATGGAAAAAAAAAATCAATGCAATGTGTTTATAGTTATGCCATAATTATAATATCAATTATTAAATATATCCTGTTTGTTCACTATTGTGAGCACATTCTTCAGACATTAAAAACTAATTAAATTCATAATTTTAATGATTGTAAAATGAACATCATAAGAACATATAATTTATATAATATCACTGTTATAAAAAGGCTTCCACAAACATTTTTATTTATAAATATTTGTCCATATATTTGAGTATTTCAAAACAGATTACTAGAAGTATAATTATAAGGTCAAAAGGATATGAGTTGTTAAGATGCTTATAGATGTTTCCAACCTGCTTTCCAAAAGTATTGTTCTACTTGTTATATTCCCACTGAAAGTGAATGGGAGTTTCATACTACAATTATCTTTCCACCAATTTATACATCAAATTATCTCTAATTTTTAATTGTGGCTTACAGAGTCAAATATATTATAAAGGTTTGCCTGTTATGTCTTTGTTTCTAAATAATATGTTTGTTTTGGTATAAAATAACTGTTTTTATTCCAGTTAATTCTTTTCACTAGATCATGCACCTTTGCTTCCGTTATATGTGCATTGGCAAACATCAGATAAGTCATTGTCTACATGGTCATTTTCAACATATTTCTCATCGTATGTATTTCTTCATAAGCAGATGACCAGTAGATTTTGCTTAATGCCCTATTTTTCCCCTCGAATCTTATATTTAGCTTTGCTACTTTCATCATTTTCACTTTTTCTTTTCTACTCTAGGGTTTTCTGGTAGACAGATATTTCATGTGGTAAATTGGGAGATATTTTACTTTTAAGCATACTAAAGGGTAGCATCAACTTTTGTTTAAATTTTACAATCAAATTCTGGAAAAAATATTAATTCATGAATATTAAAATGACATCTACTCCATGAAAAAAATCACTGCTTTGGTACCTTCTGCTACTACACATACCAATTCCCAGTTTTTTCATTGATTGTTTATTTTGCTTTGCATTTTCAGGATCATTGCTCTGCAAGGGCAAATTTGGAATTTTTTATACAATCTTAAAACAATTATCAGAGGCAATATCTCTGTATATTTAACTGTTCATGGATTAGAAGACTAAATATCACTAAGATGTCAATTCTACCCATATGATTTACAAATTCAATGCTACTTTACAGAAATGGAAAAGCCAATTATCAAACTTATTTGAAAGGGTAAGAGGCCCTGAATAGCCAAAAATATCTTTAAAAAGTTTAACTGTAATGTAATATGTTTGCATCTATGGTAGTGAAGGTACTTGTGGCAGTTTCAGATTATTTATGAATCCCAAAAAGAGAGATTATGTTTGTAAACTTGTCTGTTCCTGTGGGCATGATACCCTTTACTGTATTAGCAGCTGAGATGTTTTGATTAAATTATGTTAAGATTAGGGCTTTGATTCGACCATGTCAGTAGGGTGTAACTCGGTTTAAGTCCCCAGCCCCTTGGTGAGGTATATAAACAGACACTTAATCAAGAAGACACACAGAAGAAGAAGATACATGAAAGGAGAGAGAGAGCTCCATAGACATGGAAAAGGAGAGAACTCTGATCCTGCAGCCCCAGGGAGAGATGAGCCATTCACCTGATAGTTTGCAGCTGAAGAGAACAGAGTAGCTGAGCAGCTAAGGTCTGAAAGACCAAGCAGAGACTGCCCCCCATCTTGCTTCAACATGTGGCAATTGACTTGGGTGAGAAAGTACCTCTTATGGTACCTTGAATTGGACTCTTTAGGGCCTTGTAACTGTAATCTTTTACCCAAAATAAATACCCTTTATAAAAGCCAACAGATTACTGATACTTTGCATCAGAACTCCTTTGGCTGACTAATACAGTACTATATCAATGTTGAGGGTCAACAATAAGAGGGTATAAAGGGGTATGTTTTTTTTTTTTTTTTTTTTTTCTTTTTGGAGTATTGAAAACATTCTAAGAGTGACAGTGGTATGACAACACAACTCTGTGATGGTACTGAGCCAATGAGTTGACAGTTTGGATAGATTGTACAAGGCATGGGACTATATAATATGTGAACCCTGCAGTGGATGATGGATTGTGGTTTACAGTACAAGATGAGAATGTTCTTTTATGAATTATAACAAATGTACGATACTATATGTGGTATTAATATTAGGGTGGCTTATGTGAGAAATACCCATAATGTAGGCTATGGACTATTGTTAGTAGTAATATTTTGATGTTCTTTCATCAATTTTAACAAATATTCCACAACAATGCATGGTGCTGATGGTGGGGTGTTGTATAGGAATCCTGTATGTTATGAATACTTATTCTGTAAATTCATAATTCTCTGAATTTTTCAAAAGTCAATACAAAAAAAGAAAAAAGAAAGCTAGAACTAAGATTTGAAATCTGGTCAGTCTGACTCTAAAGTCTGTATTCTTAAACCCCACCTGAATATGTTCAGCTTTTCTATCAATAATTCAATTTCAACAGAAGATGGTTCTTCTAGATCTTCAGAAATTGATACAAGCTTTACTTTGTTCTTCAAACTCTCATTCTAGAGATTAATATTCTTCACTCTTTTATCACCCTTACAAGGAAAGTCTAAGTTGTTCTATTATATCAACAAGGATTTGAAATGTATTAAATTGAAAAATTACATGGCTCTCATCAAATATTTCAGGAATAGATCTCTGAAATGTAGACTCAGGTACAAAGAAGGGAAAGAAATAAAAATCCCACTTTTATGTTCCAACAATACAGATCTACTGAAGTTTCCCAAATGATTCATGTTACCACAACTTTTATAATTTTTTCACTCTTCATATGGAACATCTTTGTCCCCTTTCAACAGCTTGAATATGCATATTGATTCGTGCTTCAAAATTTGGGTCAAGCAATTCCTCTTCTGTATAGCATACCCTTCAGCTATGCTACCCTACAGAACAACTTATGTATGTTTCAAATGCAGTATCACATTCCATTTTAATTGTTTTCTTATGTCTTTCTAGTTAAAAATTAATTCCCCTGAGGATAGGAACTTTGGTTTACTCATATTTTTACCCAGTATGTACCTTTGGACATGGGACATACTAGGGTGTTTATAAGTGAGGGCTCTCTCTTATACACTGGTTGAATGAAGAAATAAATGCATCTCCCTCTTCCATACAGTCTCAGAAATACCACTAATGTTAAAATTATTTTAATTTTACTTAAAATATCCTCATATGTTAGACTTTAAGTGACTTGAGGAAAGGAAGCATGTCACTAATCTCTGAATCATAGATAATAAACCTCCAATGTATATGTTTTGTATGAATGAATAGAGTAAGTGAGTGAATTAATACATGATGAAACGTTCAGGTTTCTTTGAGTTCTTAACTTACCAGATCATTCTTCATTCATTCTTGCAATCATTTGGCAAATATTTGTTGAATATACTATGTGTCTCTTCTATTCTATTTACTTATCTTGTTTTCCTTTTCTTCTTCATCTTTTGTTCAAGTTCTACCTCAATGTCATAGTTAACCTTTGGAAGTATTATACTACATATTATTACTATAAATTTGCATTTTACTAAGCTATATGCTCCAATATTTATATTTCTCAGGAATATTTAAATCTTCCTATAATTTTATTTGATTTTTATGTTTTTTGTTTTGTTTCTTCATTTTTTTTTTTTTCTGTATAGAAAAACATTTGTTGTTCTGTTGCTTTTAAATTATATATGTAACTACCATACTGGGTTGAAGACCATCCTGCAAAAGTTCTTATATACTTGGAACCTGTGACTATAACCTTATTTGGAATTAGAGTCTTGCAGATGTAATCAAGTTTTTAAAATGAAAACATACTGCATTAAGGAGGGCCCTAAATCCAATATGACCAATGTCATTAGAAGAAGAGGGAAATTTAAACACAAACACAGAAGGAAGATGGTCACATGAAGGTACAGTGGCCAAGGAAAACCTGGGGCTACCAGAGGCAGATAGAGGGAAGGAAGGATCCTCTTCTGGAGGCTCGAGCATAAACCTGCCAGCATCTCGACTGTGAATTTCTAGCCTACAGAACTGTGAGAAAAAAAAATTTCTGTCCTTTAAGCCACCCAGTTTGTGGTAGTTTATTATAGTGGCCCCCCCAAAAAAATAAAAAGTAACTCATTAATTAGTTGATGCTTCATTTAATTTTTGGCAGTTTATTCAGTATAAATTTCCTTTGTTTTATAACTCAAATTATACTGAGGAATGTTTCTGCTTCCTTCCCTGAACTACATAAATGTATACCTCATCTGCAATTAGCTTCTTAAGGTCTCTTCTAAATGTGTATGTTCAGTCTAATTCATGTAAGCAGAATCAGTGGGACATGTTTCTTATTCTTTGTGAAATTTGCATTAAAACTCTGATAAGTATATCATAAACTTTCTCAAACAGGAACAAAATAAACAGCATTCCAAGATGTTTAGAGAATATTAGATCTAAATAAATCTAAACTTATTCAAAGTTAGTAAATTATTTAAAATAAATTCTCGGGAAGCGGCTGTGGCTCAATCAGTGGGGCTCCCGTTTGCCATATGGGAGGCCCCGGGTTCGGTTCCTGGGGCCTCCTGGTGAAGGCAAAGCCCACCCGCACGGCGTGGTTGGCTGACCCAGCGAGCACAAGCAGCAAGGGGGGGATGAATGAATAAATAAATAAAATCTTTAAAAAAATAAATAAATAAATAATAAAATAAATAAAATAAATTCTCTACTACAAGAACAGTTGGATAATGTATCTATAAAAATTCTGTTTGCATTCTCTTACTGATATTCACTTACAAAATATCCATGGGATGTTGGTGGATGGAAAAAAGTGTTTTCTGTTACAGAACAATGTAAAACATTTTTAAAAATTCTCTAACTATACATTGTTTTGACTTAATGTCAGACAGATATGTCTGTCTTGTGTAAGGAAGGTCAGTGTGAAAATGATGAGAAACCACACTATGCATTGTGGTTACAACATTTTCCATAACTTGGAATCTCTATCATAGAATGTTTGCTTTAAAAAATTTTCTTCCCATTATTAGCTTATCTCCAACCTCATGATATAAAGCATAGTTTGCCCTGAAGCATATCACCATTCTTCTTAGAAAATAAAGCAAACTTGATAATCTTATTTGAGGATATTGAGGAATTGATAATAAATGCTGATTTATATTTGGGAGATGAATGTCCACTCCAATTGATTGAATATGTACTGGTAGAATGTATATTTCTCTACTAATAATTTCTTCTGGATAATTTGGATGTCGAAATTTCTTAAAACAATATGATACATGGATAGTGGGGACAGAAAAAGTTTTTTTAACAGTAGTTTTCTTGCTAACCGTTTTAAGCAAATGAGAGAATTTCTTTTCCTCACCTTCTTTACTAGTTTTAATGTTGAAATTTTAAATGAAAATTTGAGGCATTTGCTTGCATTGCTGTTAATCCTTGACATTAAAGTTTAATATTAGTGTACTTCTATTTGACTAAGTATTAACAGGAGAGCTTTTAAAGATGGATTGGTACCTGGTCTCTCAAAGAAAATCAAGGAACATTTCATAGCAATGATGAAATGATGCCTGCCCAGGATAATTCCAAATAAAGAGCAATGACCTAGGAATTCAGCTACCTCCATATATAGGTTAATCAGGCAACAAGGGCAGTGCAAAGAACCCCTCAGTGATCACCTTTCTAAAACTATCTTTCCCCAGGGTTTTACAGGGAATGAAATTTCAGTATTTTAGAATTGTTGTAGTAATATAAGGACAATAAGTCAATAAGTATATAATCATCTTATATATAAGGGATGACTAATCTAACCACAGTTTTTCATGTTCAGAATTTTTATTTTTGCCTAGGGTAAATTCAACTCTAAACATACCCAAGAGTTAGGAGACAGGTAATAGTTTTGATTTTTAATGGAAGTTAAATCAATGGACTAAATCTTCTAAAAAATGACAAGGTGGTAACATTCAATTAAGGGTCATCTTTCCAAGGATAAAAATGTAGTTGAGAGATTAACCTGAAATCAAATCAATTAATTATGATTAGTATACATATTTTAATTCAAATTCAGCAGTTAAAAGGAAAAAAAAACAAACAATATTTGGTATTCTTTGATAGACTAAATAAGAAATTGTTAAGACCAAAATAAGAAATGATGTGGCCTCAAAGAAAGCAATCCTATTGATTTCTAAACATAAACACCATCTGTACATAGTTTTCTTAAATATTTCAACATCCTCAAGTTTTACAGTTTTTATGCAAAATAATAACTATAAACACACCCACACATAAAATGTAGAAAAAATTCTGAGACAGCACACATAGTGTATTCTATAGGAAATTAGACAAGAATTAGACAAATTAAATGACTATTATCTCAAAAGAAAGATAGTAGGCTTTATTGCCTCTTAAAAAGCAAGCAAAATATTTTTGACTGGCTTTAAAAATTACTAGTCAACATCACCATTAGCTTTGCTTTCCTACAAATAGGAAAAAAAAAAAAGAAAACCTCACTCCTTGTGAAAGTTGGCGGTCAGTGTTGCCATGGGGACCAGAGGTTATGTACCAAATGCCATCAAAGAGCTAAAGATAAAAACTGCTATGCTTTGGGTATCTAGGAATCTATCAGAGAAATAACTCTCACCTATCTAGGGAAGATTTTCAGATTTAGATACATGTTGAAGACCGTAAATTCCATTCAAACACATTTTTTTTCCATAGGCAATTAATAAGTAAAGTATTCTAAAGGCAAGAGAAATGTCAAAAATGTCAATGGTAAAGATTTCTATAGAAATTCCTCCTTTTTAAAAAATATATATAAATTCTTTAAAAGGCACTTTAAACATGTTCTGATTCTGGAATATATATTCCTGTAAACTCAGGCAGCATGGATTTCACTATTAATTCATAGCCATTACACATATTATCAAAATATTTGTGTTTTCAGCAAGAGGTTTATGGAATGCGAATATTCTCACTGTCCTGATTTTGTGATAACCAGGGTAGGCTAAACATTAGTTATATTAGAAACCATGCATGTGTCCCCAGATCTAGTTTTTCTCCCTGGGTCTGGTTTTTAGAATGCTGGTGATAAACTAAGCCTGATTTATTATAAGACCATCCTGTATGGGAAAGACTGTAACTTTAGGTATCTTTGGTCAACCTTAAGAGATATAGCAGTGGGATGGGTGTGGCTCAAATGGTTGGGCGTCCATCTCCCATATGGAGGGACCTGGGTTCGACCCCTGGGACCTCCTGGTAAAAATTAAAAAAAGAAAAACAGAAAGCACATGGGCTGCCAGTCCCCGCGAGCCACACAGCAAGATGATGATGTTAACAGGAGAGTGACACAAGGGAGAGCCAAGATGAGACACACCGAAAAACCAGGAACTAAGGTGGCACAGGCTGTAGGACACCTCACTCCCACATTGGAGATTCTGAGGATCAAATCCCGGTGAAAATAGGTGGAGAAGGATGAGAAGAAAGGACAGGAAATGGACACAGAGAGTTGCCCAGTAAATGGACACAGAAACAGCAAAAGGTGGGGGGGGTGGAATGGATAAAAGTAAATACATAAATAAATAAATAAATCCTTAATAAAATATGTAGGTGAGGAAGATACAGATTATAGTTAGTAGTAATACTTCGACAATGCTCTTTGATGATTTGTTAACAAATGTTTCACAACAATGCTGGGTGTTTGCGGGGGGTGTGCAGGGGTGATGTGTGGGAGCCCTGTATGATGTTATGCATGTTTGTTTTGTAAGTTCATGATGTTTACTGAATCCTTATAGATTATTTATATTCATGTATGAATACTTCAATAAATTGTTTTTAAAAAAATGTTTATGGATTGTTGATATCAGTTTCTGAACCAGTAGGTACAAATGCAAGCAATGAATATTCAGAAAGTAAAGCTGTTCAAAGATGAAATGAAGCTTCACTTGAAGTTGAAATGTGACTAAATTTAAGCTTTTTAAAAGGTTTTCAAATATGGACTATCTTTACTTTATATTATTTATATAAATTCTTAATTTTGTGGAAATTGACAAATATATGCCTTCCCTAATATGCCTTTTCTCTTTCAAGGATATGCAAATTAGAAGCTGATTTTATTGTAAAAACATGTTGAGCTTCTAGTCCCAAGTTTTTCCAGGCCCTTTGGTGGCATTTCTGACCAGAGAATTTAGTGTTTTCATCTTTATGAAATTAATATTATATTAATATATCAAGCCAGTATTAATAAGGGTTTCTTAGATATTTGCCATTGAGAACACTGGGAATTCTATTCTCCAAGTTCTATTTTAATATAAAGATCATATTTAAGAGACTATCAGCAAAACAACCAGAACAGATAAACATTGATGCCAGAAAAGGATGGTAGAGATACACGAGAATGATTTTAAAGTTGCATCACTACTTAAGCACATATTCTATAATGCAATAAAAATCCATTTGAACAACCAAGAAGGTATAATAATAAAAGACAGATTTTTTAAAATTGTTAAACACAAGAAGTACATTGTGCTCACACAGGACATTCAATAAGAAAAGATAATCACACAGTAGAATTAAATGACTTTATTACTGCATTACAGTTTTCTTAGAAGAAATTATATTTTATCTGTAAGTGGTTGTTTTCCCCAAAATGACCTCTAGGTTGCTCATCTTGCAATGGAAATGTACCATTTCCATGTAATGTTGTCTCAGTTATTCCAAACCCACTTTATGCAAAACCTTTCAATTTGTTTTGCTCTAAACTATATTTTTTGAAGCTATATTCTAAAAGCTTTTTGATTATTATTGTCATGTCCAATATGGTTTGTCATGTGTTTTCTGCCATCTGAAGCTGGTCTTTCCTTAGCACATTGCTAAGCTTCAGAGCCCTAGAGCTGTAAGGTTAAACCATTTCCAATGGTAAATCATGCCCTGTTGTATATTCCAGAAAAAAAAAAAAAAAAAAAAAAAAGCCTATAAAAGTCCCCATTTTATTGTCAGTTATGAAGACAGTTTTATATTTCCTCTTAAGTCTATTTTTCTTGACCTTTAGTTATTTTTGCTACTCTGTCTTCCTCCAAATGACTTCAAAAATTTCACTGAGAGACTGAATATTCAAACAGACAACAACTAGAACTCATACCACAACAGAACTCTGACCCACAACTTCTGCAGCAAGCAGTTCCAAAAAGCCAAACCACAACCTCTGCAGCAATCAGCTTAGAACAGTAAGGACTTGGTCAATGACTTCCAGCTTCCCTATTTTTGCCACCCTTCCAACTCAGGATCAACCAGAGAAAGTCAACTATGCTCCACGAAACAATCACACTTCTAGTTAGTATCCTCCAGTTTCCTTATACCAACACCCTTCAATTGGAGCACACCCCCATGCCTTCCCTTTCTTTCATTATAAAACTTCCCCACCTGGCCTGCCTTCCTTTGAGTATCTGCCAGATGAAAGTGATATTGTCTAATTCTCTTACTATAACAAGCTCTGAAGAAATGGCTTCTGTTTGTTGTTATTTGGGTGGTCTTCATTATTTCCACACCATAACTTATAAGAAAAAAAGGAAACTTTAGAAAAAGAATAATTATTTTTTATTCTTTAATGTAATACTGGTGATGAAAATTTGATGAAAATTTTAAATTGTACAATGTAGGGTACCACATTTGCCATTCGGCAATGGGCATCTTGCAAGCTTATATTTCAGGGGTGCCTTCCCCTGTACTCTAAGCCTTTTACCTCCTTGAATCCTTGACCAACAACTCTAGCACACTGTCCCTTTAATTACTGAATTTCACTGTTCCCACTCCTGAGGCATTATGCAAAGCTATAAAAAAGTTTAAAAAAAAAAACAAAAAACAAACTGTGTGATAGGAAAATAACTCTGTGCCAGAGACTTGAGTAAGCTTTTCAAGTGAAGCATCTCTTAAGATTCCGCACAGTGATCCGTTGTTCATTCAACAGTCAATAAATATTTCTTGAGGATGTACTTTGTATCAGACACTTTGCTAGACCTTTGAATATATAATAGTGGGAAAGGAATGATTTTATTTTAATGGAGCTTGTGAACTAGACCTAGCTAGGGAGATGAGCCTTTTAAGTTGTGCAGATGATTATATTTTGTGAAATTTGCTAAGAAAGAAAAGTAGAGAGCACTGTGAGAAACTTAAATTTGGTTACAGGTTAGGGAAGAACTATCTAAGAAATTAATATTTAACCTGAGGTCCCAGGATGAATAAGAGTTGGCCAGCAAAGGAGATTCCAGGCTGGGGAGATTCATGTGCCAAAATAATAGAAAGCTCTTTACATATGAGGAGATGAGAAAGGGCCAGTGTTCCTGGAGCATAGAAATCATCTGAGAGGATGGTAAGAGTTAAAGGTGAGAGGTAGCAGGGGACTAGTGACTCATGTTTGAATTGTACTCAAAATACAATAGGAATCAATGGAAGAGTTTAAATAGAGGAATGGCATACATTGATTTCCTATTAAAAGCTTCAGTATGCCTGCTGTGGACTGAAGAATGGATTTTAAGAGGGAGTAGAACAGAGAGAGGCTTGTTGGGACTCTAATGTAGTTGTCCAAGTGAAAGGTAATGGATCCCTGTTTATTATTGTGGCAATGGATGTGAAAAGAAATGGATAAATTTTGAAAGTAAAATACCCAATGTGGACTTTGAACTGACTAGAAGAATTAGGCTGGGAAAACTACTTCTCCTTTCCCTGTTCTTGAATACTCCAAACCAGACTCTTAAACAAGGAAATTGTCCTTTTATTGCCCAAGTGGAGGAATGTCACCAACTGTCTATCCTTATTCCCCCTCCCCTGCTCCAGGGAATATCGCTGTCATAAACCTGGATATCCTGCCTGGACAGAGGTGGCTGGCATTGGATGCAGTATTCATGACCCTCCTTGGAAAACAGTTTGCTGAGCTGCGTTCCAACCAAGGTTTATGTCAGGATAGACTTGAAAGGTTTCTTTCTACAAATTCTTCTACAAGAAGATTTTGATCTATGAGACTTTCTTCCTAGGAGCTGTTTCACCCTTAAGTTTGACTCTTCAGAAAATGATTCGAAATCTATAATTTAATGACATACAAAGTATATCTTTTTAGCACTTATTACTACCCAATTCTCTATTATAATTTTATGAGCCCATTTATTTTTGAGCTTTCCTCCACTAACGTACAAGTTTCACAAGGGCAAAAAAATAAATGCTCATTACAAATGTATTGATTTGAGTAAATGAAATGTGTTGGTCAAAGATTACCAAGGCAGAACTAGGAAAAGGCAGTGGACAGAGAAGAAGTAATGAATAAAGCTAACATTTTACACTTTGTCTTCTTTCATTTTCTTCACCCAATAATGATAAGGCAGTAGTGAGCTTGGCATTAAAATTTCTAGTTTCAGCACCTATAGAGATGATGTTACCAGATTCTTTTAGAGACAATGACATTCTGACTTCAACCTTAGAGGAAATCTTTAGTATTCCACTTTTGGGGGTTAAGAATTTGGCACAGAAATATTTAGTTTTAAGAGCCCCATCAACTGTGACTCTTTTACTTAATTACATCCTTTGTCAGAAATACTCTTTCAGGGAAGCGGCTGTGGCTCAATCAGTAGGACTCCAGTTTACCATATGGGAGGCCCCGGGTTCAGTTCCTGGGGCCTCCTGGTGAAGGCAAGCCTGCCCGCACAGCGTGGTTAGCTGACCCAGCAAGCACAAGCAGCAAGGGGGGGAGAAATGAATAAATAAATAAATAATCTTTAAAAAAAAAAAGAAATACTCTTTCATTGCTCCCTTCAAGGTTTGATACAGACAGCTTTCCACTGTATTTATTTTAAAAATGTGTTGTTATCTGATGACACTGTATAAAAAACTCCTTGAGAGTAAAAAGCTTTTCCATTGTTTAGAGTAATATGAAGACCATTACCTTTTTATATTGATGTGTTGAAAGACCAGCAATGGTTGAAGCTCTTCACAATGACATGGATACCTCAGAAAAATAAGGTAAGAATTTTCCCAGTAAACACTGGGAGGAAACCCTTGAGAGCTAATTAAACTCCACCATTACAACCCCAGTCTTCAGTGTTGACTAATGTTCTCATCTTGGGAGCAAGCAGTATGTCACTACTGCCAGTGGGCATTTGGCTTCCAGGTTATTATAAAACATTCCTGCCTTTGCAGGGTCTTGACAAAGGGTACATGTGGCAGTTTGATGTAATTATGAATTCCAAAAATATAATTGAATCATGCTTGTAAACTGATCTGATAATCTGGGCATGATTAGGTTAGGATTAGGGTGTTGAGCCCCACCCCTTGGTGGGTGGGGAATTGAATATAAAAGGCAAGGCAAAGGAAAGTTGAAGCAGTCTTTTGAGAAGCAGTTTTGATGTTGGAAAGAAGGCCCCAGGAGAAGAGAAGCAAGCAGTTCGCCTGATCATCTACAGCTGACCTTGTGGAGGAAACAGGAGCTAAGCCCGGAGAGAAACGCAGCCCCGGGAAGAGAGGAACCCCAGAAGCCTGAACTCTGCCAAACGCCGGCAACTGTCTTGCTCTAACATGTGGCAATGGACTGTGATGAGAGAAGAAATTTAACGCTTTATGGCCTGGTATCTGTAGACTTCTACCCCAAATAAATACCCTTTAAAAAGACCAACCCATTTTTGGTATTTTACATTAGCACCCCTTTGGCTGACTAATACAATACAGAACATCCCTATCAACCTTAATCAGTAGAGTATTAGTCATGACACACTTCTCACTCTCTTGGTGACATCGTCAAAAATTTGTTTTTTCTCTCTCTTGAGCCATTGGAATCAGCATTCCCAAGATGCTGGTATCTCAGGCTAAAAGAACTCTTCTGACTTAACTTTCTTCTTCAGTTTCCATCTATGAATAATCCTCCATGTTAAATTTCTGGCTGAAATATAAAACACCTTATTGTCTTCAAAGCAATATGATCTTAGCCAAGTAGAATTTTTTTCACAAATTCAAATAGGTATTCAAAATACCTATTTAATCTGTAATTTTCAATGTAGCTATGGAAAAAATATCTGAATGTATGCATTACAAATATAAGCAAATTTAAACTCAAACACTCTAAGCACACATCCTAAATTCTATAAACCTTGCCTGTGCTTTACCTCAATCCCTAGAAATAAATTCAAGTGAGAAATACATTGAGTATAGTGTCTTGATCATTTGTGTTCATACCTAATTTAATTTTCTTTCATCAATTCAGACATTTCACTTGAACAGGACACAAAAATGGGAACATACTACAGTCTTTAACCCATTTTAAGGCTTGCTCCAATAACAAAATTTATATAGACAGAGTTATTATAAGCAGCATATAAAAATACCCACATTAAACTAAATATTTTCTAATTACTGTAATAAATTTAAGGTTAATTAATATTATATGCATTTCAAAGATCCAGAAAAACCTGGTGAGAAAATATAATATTTAAATTGTCATACAAAAATCTTTATCCTTAAATCCTAATATGTCAACTATTCTATTCAATATAATGAATTGGAAACTTATTTTGTAGAATGACTCAATAAAGCTAAATGTAAATGAAATGTATCTACAACAGAACATATTTATTTCCTCATCAGGATGTTTTCCATTTAATAGTTAAAGTAAATAAACTAAATGTCTCAAGTACCTTTTCAAGACCTTCTTCTTTAAGGCTGATCACATCCAAATCAAAATCTGTTCGTAAGCCATTGGTTTTGTTGAAAGTTATTCTGCCTGTGAGGCCTTCCCAGTGTGCCTATGGGAAAAGAAAAAAGCATAGATAGAAAAATAAGTAGAGAAAAAAAATGAAACATTTTTCCACACACAAAAAAGTAAATATTATTTTCATTAGTTCTCTTAAATTTATATTGCTACAGATTTTTAAATATTTTTATGCTCTTTTAAAATTTGAAGGAAGTTTTTTCCTAAATAAATTACCCTAGTTTCAACATGAAATTTATTATAAACTTTCCATTTTATACAATGCAATTTTTCCAGGTAAAACATTTATTTCTATAAGAATTTGAAAACTATGTTAGTAAACATCTTTTGTCAAAATAAGAATTCAGTCATTTATTATGATTTATGAGATAATGGATATCTCATTAAAGATTACAAATAGAATGACGATTAGAAAAATGCCACTCCTAAATTCATACCAATATTAAAATAAACTTATTTTATTACAATGAAAGAAATTGAATTCAGGAAAACCTATATTATGCTACTTCAGTTACAAACTTTCCCCTTAGAATAATGAATTTACTACTTTTCTTTCCTCTACATGAGACTGGGAAAAATGTATCATACTTATTTCAATTCAAGCTGCACTTCCCATAGAAGTATTTCTCCATGAAGAAAGAGGAATATAATAATCTGGCTACAAAATGGGTTAATCCCTGAAAGATGAGCAAATATCTAGACTTTTAAAATCATCCTGATGGCCATATATATCAAAATTAGATGTTTTGGATAACCTGGAAAATAGCATCAGAGTATGCAGGCAGGGTTCAACTCTCACAAAAACAACAGAAAAAGTGTCAAAAGCTGTCTCAGGGACCTGCTTTGGGGGTCAGCAGTCCAGGACAGTGCTACATAACACCCAGAAGGGTGAGGGACAGGGAGATGAAGAACCTGAAAAACAAATATGAGTTTCCAAATCCCAGGGCAGATAGGAAGGGCTCCCCTCCTCCACCCTCAAGATAAGATATTAAGCCAGGGTAAAACTCCTGGCTCACTGCAGCCAAACCGAGAGGGGAACAGACCTCTTCCTCCCTGTCAGCTCTTAAAAGGGTAAAGGGAAGGGAGTCATAGTGCTTCTCTTCAGTGATTTTGGCCAGGAGAGCCTGCTTTGAATTTGGGCTCTGGCAAGACCAAAACATAGGAAAGCAGAGATTGAAACACCTCCATGGAAAGATGCACTGATGAGCACCATCCACTGGCTGGTCTGGAAATTGCAAGGAGAAAAACTGCTTTTGACTCTCTTATCCCTAACTCCCAGGAGAAAAATCTGTGCTCCATTAGGGAGTTGCTGGCCTGATTCTGATAACTTAAACTCGGCAATTTTAAAGACTTAGAATAAGTTGAACCAAATATCAAAGAAGAACTGTGGAATAAACAACAACAATAGGCAAGAGAGAGAAATTGGCCATCAGAGTAAATTCACCAACATATTCAGATGCCAAGATATCAGAAAAAAATTACAAACCATACTAGGAAGCAGGAAGAGATAACCCAGCCAAGGAATGAACCAAATATCCTGAAGAGATACAGGATTTAAGAAAATTAATCATGATAATCACACAACTCTCCTAAATCAATTCAAAGAATTGAGAGAAAACATTAATAAAGAGATAAAGGATATTAAGAAGACACTGCATGAGCATAAAGAACAATTTGAAAGCCTGAAAAGAAAAGTAACAGAGCATATGGCAATGAAGGACATGATGGATGAGATTAAAAATACATTAGACGGGGAAGCGGCTGTGGCTCAATCAGTAGGGCTCCCGTTTACCATATGGGAGGCCCTGGGTTCGGTTCCCGGGGCCTCCTGGTGAAGGCAAGCCCGCCTGCACGGCGTGGTTAGCTGACCCAGCGAGCACAAGCAGCAAGGGGGAGGATAAATGAATAAATTTTAAAAATCTTAAAAAAAAAAAAAAAATACATTAGACGGAGTGGATGTGGCCCAAGCAGTTAAGTGCCCCCCTCCCACATAGGAGGTCCCAGGTTCAGTTCCCAGTGCCTCCTAAAGAAGAAAAACAAATAACGAGCAGACAATGAGCAGACATCGAGCAAAAACAATAAGCAGACAAGAAAAAAAAAAAAAAAAAAAAACACAACAATGAGCAGACAATGAGAAAAAAAATGAGCAGACAACAAGCAAAAACAAATGAGTAGGGAGAAGATGTGGTTCAAGCAGTTGAGTGCCTGCCCCTCCTGGGAGGTCCTGGGTTTGGTTCCTGGTACATCCTAAAGAAAAAAACAGACAATGAGCAGACAATGAGAAAAAACTACAGGAAGACAATGAGAAAAACAACAAACAGACAATGAGAACAAGCAACAAGTAAAATCAATCAGCAAAAACAATGAACAAAGAGACAAGGGAACCAACTCAAGAGAAGAAAATACATTAGAGGCACACAAGAGCCGATCTGAATTGCTTGAAGACAGAACATCTGAACTGGAAAAGAAAGAAGAATAGAAAGAGAAGAGAATGGAAAAAAATGGAAAAGAGTCTCAAAGAATTGAATGACAACGTGAAACACAAACATGTGTTCCCTGAAGGAGAAAAGAATGGAAAAGGAGCAGAAAGAATATTTGAGGAAATAATGACTGAAAACTTCCCAACCCTGATGAAAGACATAAATATCAATATCCAAGAAGGACAATGCACCACAAAGAGAATAAATCTGAATAAACTTATCCCATGATACCTACTATTCAGAATGATAAATATCAGAGGGAAAGAGAGGATTCCGAAAGCATCAAGAGAAAAGCAAAGCATCACAAACAAGGGAACCTCAATAAGATTAAGTACTGAACTCTATCAGAAACCATGGAGGTGAGAAGAAAGTGGTATGATGTATTTAAGGTACTGAAAGACAAAAACTGCCAGCCAAGAATTCTGTATCTGGCAACTATCCTTCAAAAATGAGGGTGAGATCAAAGTCTTCACAGACAAATAAAAACTGATAGAATATGTTACCGGAAAACCAGAATTACAGGAGGTACTAAAGGGAGTGTTGCAGCCTGAAATGAAAAAAAAAAAAACAGGGGCAAAAGAACTGGAGAAGAGTGTAGAAATGAAGATTATTAAGAAGGGTAAATGAAAGGATAAAAAGACAGACAATAGTAAGATATGAAAACAGAAAGCCAAAGGACAAAATGGATTCAATAAGTAATGCCTTTACAGTAATAACATCAAATGTTAATGGCTTGAACCCACAAAACAAAAGACATAGACTGATAAAATGGATTTAAAAACATATGAGTCACCTATATGCTGTCTACAAGAGACTCCTCTCAGACATAAGGACACAACCAGGTTAAAAGTGAAAGGTTGAAAATGATATTTCATGCAACTAGTGACCAAAAAAGAACTGGAGTAGCGATACTAATATTGGGCAAAATAGATTTTAAATGCAAAACTGTTACAGGGAACAAAGAATGTTATTACATATTAATAAAAGGGCAATTCACAAAGAAGAAATAACAATATTATATATTTATGCACCTAACTTGGGTGCCGCAAGATATGGGAGTCACACACAGGAAAACTGAAAGGAGAAATAGATGTCTCTACAATAATAGTTGGAGACTTCAATACACCACCTTCAGTATTGGATAGAACATCTGGACAGAGGATAAAGAAAGAAACAAAGAGCTTGAATAACATGATAAATGAACTAGACCTAACAGACATCTAAAGAACATTGCACCCAAACAGCAGAATATACATTCTTTTCAAGTACTCAAGATTCCTTCCCAAGATAGACCATATGTTGGGTCACAAGACCAGACTCATTAAATTTAAAAAGATTTAAATTATACAAAACACTTTCTCTGATCAAAACGGAATGACATTGGAAATCAGTAAAGCATGGAAAAAGGGAAAATTCATAAATATATGGAGATTAAATAATCAGTGGGTCAATGAAGAAATTGCAAATATCTTGAAATGAATGAAAATGAGAACACAACATATCAAAACCTATAGGACAATGAAAAGACAGTGCTGAGATGGAAATTTATAGCCCTTAATGCTTACATTAAAAAAGAAGAAAGAACTATAATTGAAGGCCTAACTGCATACATGGAGAAACTAGAAAAAGAACAGCAAACTAATCCCAAAGTAGCAAAGATCAGAGTAGAAATAAATGAAATTGAGAACAAATAAAGAATAGAGAGAATCAATAAAACCAAAAGTTGGTTCTTTGAGAAGATCAACAAAATCAGCAAACCCTTAGGTAGACTCATAAAGAAAAAAAGAGAGAAGATGCAAATAAATTTAAACAGAAATGAGAAGGGGTCATAACCACTGACCTGCAGAAATAAGAGAGATCAGAAGTGAATAATATGAACAACTGAAACACACAAACCACCTACACTGACCCTAGAAGAAACAGAAGACCTCAACAAACCAATCACAAGTGAAGAGCTTGAAACAGTTATCAAAAACCTCCCAGAGATGAAAAACTCAGGACCAGATGGTTTCACAGGTGAATTCTACCAATCATTCAAAGATGATCTAACACCAATCTTGCTCAAGCTCTTCCAAAAAACTGAACAGGAAAGATGCTACCGAACTCATTCTTTGAAGCCAACACCTCCCTAATACCGATACCAGATAAACATAATATGAAAAAAGAAAATTAGAGACCAATATCTCTAATGAATATAGATGAAAAATCCTCAACAAATACTCAAACTAAATCTAAAAGCACATTAAAAGAATTATACAGTACGATCAAGTGGGTTTTATCCTAGGTATGCAAGGGTGGTTCAACATAGGAAAACAGTTAGTGTAATAAACCATATTAATAAATTGAAGAAGAAAAATAACACAATCCTCTCGTTTGATGCAGAAAAAGCATTTGGCATATAGCACCCTTTCTTGATAAAAACACTCCAAAATATAAGAATGGAAGGAAGCTTTCTCAATATGGTGGAGGGCATATATGAAAAACCTGTAGCTAGCGCTATACTCAATGGTAAAAGACTGAAAGCTTTCTCACTGAGATCAGGAACAAGACAAGATTGCCCATGGCCACCATGTTATTCAATATTGTGCTAAAAGTTCAAGCTAGAGCAATTGGCTAGATAAAGAAATAAAAGGCACCCAAATAGGAAAGGAAGAAGTAAAACTTGCACTATTCACTGAAGATATAATCCTATATCTAGAAAATCTTGAAAAATCCACAACAAAGCTACTAGAACTAATAGACAAGTTCAGCAAAGTGGTGGGATACAAGATTAATACACAAAAATCAGTAGTGTTTCTACACACTACTGATGTGCAATCTGAGGAAGAAATCAGAAAAAAAATTCCACTTGTAATAGCAAGTAAAACAATCAAATATTTAGGAATAAACTTAACCTAGGACATAAAAGACCTGCATTCAGAAAAGCACAAACATTGCTAAAAGAAACCAAAGAAGACTTAAATAAATGGAAGGATATTCCATGTTCATGAATTGTAAGATGAAATATCATTAAGATGTCAATCCTATCCAAACTGATTTACAGATTCAATGCAATCCCCCCAAAAATCCCAACAGACTTTTTTGCAGAAATGGAAAAGTCAATTATCAAATTGTTTTTGGAAGAATAAGGGGCCCTGACTAGCCAAAAATGTCTTTTAAAAGAAGAACAAAGTTGGAGGATTCTCACTTCCTGACTTTAAAGCATATTACTCAGCTACTCAGCATGGTACTGGCATAAAGACACATATTACCAATGGAACTGAATCGAGGACTCAGAAATAGACCCACACATCTACAAGTCAAGTAATTTTTTAACAAATCTGTCAAACCCTATGGGCTGGGCAAGAGCAGTCTATTCAACAAATGCTGCTGAGAGACTGGGTAGCCATACCCAAAAGAAAGAAAGAGGACCCCTATCTCACACCTTATACAAAAATTAACCCAAAATGGGGAAGCAGCTGTGGCTCAATCAGTGGGGCTCCCGTTTGCCATGTGGGAGGCCCCGGGTTCGGTTCCCGGGGCCTCCTGGTGGGGGCAGGCCCGCCCGCGCGGCGTGGTTGGCTGACCCGGCGAGCACAGGCAGCAGGGGGGGCGGGGATAGATGAATAAATAAATAAAATCTTTATTAAAAAAAAAAAAAAAATTTAACCCAAAATGGATCAAAGACCTAAATATAAAAATGACAACCATAAAATTCACAAAAGAACATGTAGGAAAACATCTTCAAGATCTTGTGGTAGGCTGTAGTTTCTTAAACCTTATACCCAAAATACAAGCAAAAACAACAAAAAAAGATAAATGGGACCTTCTCAAAATAAACACTTTTGTACCTCAAAAGACTGTCAAAAAGGTGAAAAGGCAGCTGACTCAACAGTAGAAAATTTTGGCAATCACATATCCGATGAGGGTTTAGTAGCTATGATATATAAAGAGACCACACAACTCAACAATAAAAAGTCAAACTACCTAATTTAGAAACAAACAAAGGACTTAAAAATCAATTGTCCAAAGAAGAAATACAAATGGTAAAGAAACACATGAAACAATGTTCAACATCACTAGCGATTAGGGAAATGCAAATCAAAACTACAAAGAGGTATCATTTCACACCTATTAGACTGGCGACTATTAAAATGTCAGAAAACTGTAAATGTTGAAGAGGATGTGGAGAGATAGGAACGCTTATTCACTGTTGGTGGAAGTGTAGAATAGGACAGCCACTGTGGAGGACTGTTTGGCAGTTCCAAAGGAAGTTAAACGTAGACTTGCCATGTGGCCTGGCAATAACCATTACTAAATATATACCCAGATGAACTGAGAGCAGAGTCATGAACAGACATCTGCACACTGATGTTCATTGTGGCATTATTCACAATTGCCAAAAGTTGGAAACAACCAGGTGTCCATAAATGGATGAATGGATAAACAAACTGTTGTATATACACCTGATGAAATATTATGCAGCAGTAAGAAAAAATGAAGTCATGAAGCATATGACAACATGGATGAACCTGGAGGACATTATGTTGAGTGAAGTAAGCTAGACACAAAAGGACAAATGCTATATGATTGCACTATTATGAGCTAAATATATAACGCAAACTCACAGAGTTAATAATTAGAATATAGGGTTACCGAAAATGGAATAAGAGTAGAGAATAGAATGCTGAGGGTTAATCTGTGCAGAATTGGTAAAAAGGTTGTTTGTATATCTTTGGAAATGAATGGCAATGGTGAAAGCACATTATAGTGTTTGTAACTAGCAGAGCTATTATATGGATATGTTAGTGGTTGAAAGTATAAGTCTAAGGTCATGTATAATTACCAAAAGGAAAGCTAAAAAATGTAACATGGGACTTTATAAGATAGTGAAACTTCATCTAAAATATGAATATGCATGATATTGCATATATAAACTGGTTTTATAAAATATAAATATCCTAGAGAGAAGGAATGTATGGCAGAGGAAGCATAGAAAGATTGAAAGGTGATGAGTTTTGTTTGTTTTTTGTTTAATTATTATTATTGGAATAGTGAAAATGCTCTAAAAATGACTAAAGTGATGAATGCACAACTATATGATTATACCAAATACCATTAATTATAAACTTCGGATGGATTTATGCTTTTATTAATAAGTATTAATAAAATTGATTTGTTAAAAAAAATTAGATGATTTCCATTATTTGTCATTTGGAAATAGTTTGGAAAATAGTTATAAACTAAAAATTTTAATTATGTAACATATAGTCACAGCTATAAAATTTGAAAGAATATACACTGAGACTCCAAAGAAGCAAAGACCAGTAGATTAAGGGTAACATTTCAACAAGGATTAAAAATGAACATCATCAGTACTACATTTCTTTAGGCTTCACATGTTTCTCAGGCACTTATGTGTTCCAAATATATTCCTAAATATTTTAGGCAGCTAATAGTTACAAATGAAATAGGAAAAAAGTAATATATATCTATATGCATATTGTATCATGTCATGTCTAAAGTTAAACATGTATTAACTGGCTTCCAATAAAGAATAAAATTTTATTTTTAAACAAACTTCTTTCAAAGAAAATTACTCCAGGTGATTAACAAAAATTCTTAATGGTATAAACATAACAAAGGTGTCAAGAGGTAAGGAATATAAGTGTAGAGAGGTAAAACAAATCTGGAATAAAGACATTACAAAGAATGTGCACCACATGGTCCAATACAATTAATAGCATGAATCATAAATTCCATTTTGCACTTCCTAGCAACCAAAGCTAAGAGAAAAATGTGAGGAAAGCACAATATATTCCTCAGGAGTCATTTGCGGGTGCCATTTCACCTGAGACTGTGATAAGAATTAGACAAGGAGAATTTGTGGGTCTATTCTTTGCTGAGGACCTAAAGATTCTAAAATATGGCCCTGTTTGCACTTTTATTTTCATAATTAATAGTTTATTAAAAGATGAACAGATGATTTCTTTTAAGTCATTTGCAATAAAACATGTGGTGATAATATCTGTGAATTTTTACAGCAGAAATTAAGATAGTTAAATTTTCATTTAATTGCTGCAGAGGAATTTCCTTCATGAAATAATGAAGACACATACATACACACACACACATATATATAAATATATGTGCGTGTGAAGAAAATTCCTTTGTCAGCTTATGATACTTTTCATTTTTTTACAGCGGAAGACATGCGAGATATATATAAACATAAATTTTCACTATGTGCTTTAGTGTTTGCTCTATTAAAATAACAGACATAATCAGAAATCATATATACACATAAAAATGGTTGCATTATACAATATGAAGAAAACTTTGCATTTTTATGAATCCATTTATTCTGTTTTATGTTAACCATTAATATAATTAAAATAACTAGACATTATCATTATACGTAGAAAACATAGGCTTAAATAACTATTTTAAGATTTATAAATGGAGTGTAAATTTATATGTAGCACAATTTACATTAGTGCTAAAAATGCAATGCATATTTTGTTTGCCTAAAATATAAACAAACACTCTTTAAACATCTGCATCACTACATAAATGAAAAGTAACACACATAATGTTTCAGAATGGTGAAAGCTAACAATCTAGTAACTCAAACTTTCACAGGCCACAGATTTTCATCTGTTTATACCATCACAGAGATCCCAAAAAACGTCTCATACATTTATACCACAACTTCCTCCTCCTTTTGTTTTCATTATTTGCTAAATAGTCTAATTTTGCTTACATGGGGTGGGAGAAGAGGGAGAAGTTTAACTTAAAATATAAAAGTAAATGGCCACGTCTAGGAAAATTGCAATAATCTCAAGCGTTTTATCTTGAGGGGAAAAGAAACAAGGTAAATGTATTGATCCTGTCATACCTCTTTAATGAGACTCATAAAGCGGGTCCCAAAGCGCCAAGGTTTGTGTCGATTACACTGTAAGGAGCTGACTGTCATCTGGGGAAACTGTTGCACGGCCACAGACACCACGTGCACAGCATCATACATTAGAGCAGCATCAGTCTGAAATAGGAGCAAAAAGAAAAAGTGCAGTTAATTCACCATGTGAAAACTGGTAGACAGTTTTGGAGAGAGAGAAGGAACAGGTGAGGGAAGTATATATCCAGTTGTTGTTTTCTTTTTAATGTACATGAGAAAACAGTATCTCCACACTCTGGTTCTCTTAATAAGATGTTGTGATCAAATTACTCTATCAGTCAGCTACATTGGATATTTGGACCCAATCCTTCTTTTCCTGAAGTGGTAACACAATTACATATTTCCTTAGTATCTCTGTTGAAGTAGGAAATGTGTGAAGATATTAATTATTTCTCATGTGTCACTCTCTCCTCTCCATTTCTAACTGTCATTAAACACAAACACACACACACAATACATGCAATTGCTAATATTTTGAAGGGTTACATAAATCACACTTCATATATAAAAGTCAATAATTAAACAATCCCCTTTATATGAAGAAAAATAAAAAGGAGAGATCAGAAAATATGTTCACCTAAGAAGCTTAAAAGTATAAAACCTGATCTCTTCTTCAAATTAATTTTTCAAAAGGTTCAATCTCAGAAATGATGCTACAGTTTTGAATCGCCGTACATGTATTAATCCATTTTCAAGAAACTAAGCTTAATCCCCTGGAATGTTTTCTTTTCCCCAAATTTCCATATGAATAAAAGTTCATTTTGGCTTCTCAAGTAAAATGAATCTCAACTCTACTGTGTTTGCACCTGCTCAAATGACCGACCTCTTTAGAGGTTGATGATTTAAAAAAAAAAAAAGTTTTTAAGTTACAACAAACTAGAAGCTCAGTGACTGTCAAGTGCTGAGTTAAATGGACCCTCACATTGTGTGTGTTTGACAGATCGATGCCAGGCTCACTACCTAAAGAAGACAACCACACCGAGAATGCTGGTAGCAATGAATTTGGGGCCATCTGCTTGGCATGCTTTGGAATAAGAGCATATATTTCCCCTTCTCATTCACACAATTAGTGAGCTGTGAAATGAATTCCAAAATGAATAGGAACCCTGTAGATAACAGCATTTGCCACAATACCATGCAAAATGAGTACACACAGTAGCTTTCATGCAAATGGATCCTAAGTTGCTTTACAACATAAAATGGAAAACGGCTAAAGAGCACAATGCAATGACAGAACATAATAATGATGCCATTTTATAGTTCATAAATCTTCAGGGAATATAGCTGAGATTCATAACCTTCATTTTATAAATACCAGCAGACTACTTTCACATACTCTGTTGGCCGCACAGTGAAAACTAGAGATGTGGAGTTGATATATGTATATGCCACGAGCCTGAGGATTACTCTTATATTTGTCTTTGGTCTGAGTTAACATTCAGAGGATATATTTCATATACCACAAAGGTGGTCATAAAAATAGTTTCTAAAATATGAAAGACACATTTTTATTTCAGTATTGTCATAACTATCAAAAATTTTTATGCTGCCTTGGCACCTTATTAGTCAGGATTCTCCAGGGAAACAGAACCAACAGGAGATAAACAGAGAGATGAGATGAGATGAGATGAGATGAGATGAGATGAGATGAGATGAGATGAGATGAGATGAGATAAGATAAGATAAGATGATGCATAGATAAATAGATAGATGATAGATAGGTATAGATTGTACATATATTATATAAATATTATGAGATTTATTATAGGAATTGGCTCATGTGACTTTGGGGGTGAGCAAATTCAAATTCAGTAGGGTAGGCAGCAAGACATGGCCTCTGAAGAAGATTCTCCATGAATTCCCCAGGAGAAGCTGGTTGGCTGAAGTAGAGATGGGAATTCTCTCTTCTGACTGCGGAAATCATCCCTTCTCCTTTCAAGGCCTTCACCTGATTGGACGAGATGTCTCTCATTGCTGAAGGCAATCTCTTCAGTTGATTGTAGATTTAATCAGCCATAGATGCAATCACAGTAATTGAGTCTTCAAAAAGCCTTTCCACCACTCTATCAATCCAATTGCTTCAGGATGATGGGGAACTTGGTAAGACCAGTGAATTCCATGAGCATGTGCCCATTCTCACACTTCATTTGCTATAAAGGGGACTCCATGATCAGAAGCAATACTGTGTGGAATACCATGATGGTTAAAAAGCATTCTGTATGTCCACGGAAGGGAGTATAAAAGAGGTATTACATGCAGGGAAGGCAAACTCATATCTGGAGTATGTGTCTATTCCAATTCACATAAAATGTTTCCCCTTCCATAATGAAAGTGTTCCAATGTAATCAACCTGCCATCAGGTAGCAAGCTGATCACCTCAGGGTATGGTGTCATATTGGGAACTGAGTTTTGATTTTTGCTGCTGGCATATTGGGCACTCAGCAATTGCTGTTGCCAAGTTGACCTTGGTGAGTAGAAGTCCATGTGGCTGAGCCCATGCATAACCTCCACCCCTACCCAATGTCCACTTTGATCATGAGCACATTGGGCAATGACAGGAGCAGCAGGGCAAAGAGCCTAACTGGTATCCACAGAAAGGATCAATCATCCTATCCACTTGAATATTAAAGTCACCCTCTGGGTGTTTTTTGCCCACTCTAAAAAGTCTATCCACATACCTCTCCCCATATCTCTTTGCTACCAATTTTCCTATCATATTCCTTCCAACTCCCCGACCATCCAGCCAAACCATTGGCCACAACCCATTAATTAGTATACAATTGCATCTCTAGCCATTTATCTTTCTAAGCAAAATGAACAACCAGGTTCCCTGCCCAAAGTTCTGCCCAGTGGGAGGATTTGCCTTCACCACTGTCCTTCAAAGATGTTCCAGAAGGGGCTATAGTGCTGCAGCTGTCCACTCTCAGGTGGTACCTGTACATCATGCATAACCATCTGTAAACCAGGCCTGAGTTTTCTCTTCCTCAGTCAACTGAGGATGCTAAGTATATGGTCCATAGAATTGAATTTATTTTAGAAGTATCTGGTATCTCCACAAATTAAGCACCAATGATCTATATATTCTTTCTTCTATGCACAATTTTGTTTTAATGAAGCTATTTATGCTTTCTCGCCTTTTTATCTCCATCATAGATCACATACATCTTTTAAGCAATAACAATGTCTATCTTTGTAACCCTTGCACAGTATTCTGTACATTGCCTATAGTAAGTGTATGTATTTTTCAAAGAACAGATGAATTCAGCCCAAAAGTTCATTTAAACAGTAAAAGAAATAGGTATTAGGGAGCTCTGAATAGCAATCACATTTTTCCATGTAGCTAGACTGTATCACCTCCCTGAGGTATAGTGAACCAAATCTGCCAGCAGTTCAGACCTAGGAGGAATATGAGTGCAGCCTCTGTCCCATTTCTAAATGAATTTATAGTAACAGTTCCATGAACACATTTATCTTTCCATTAAATAAGTGCAGGCAGGTCCCCTTTGAGATCTGAATGCTAGCTGCCAGGTGGCAGATCCATTCTGGAACTCCTACATCTCAGATTTTGCTCATTTCTGAATTCCTTTGGAAATAAAGTGCATAGCACAGAAAGCAGTGTGATCTAATAAACAGAACACAGGATTACGAATGCTGGCTCTTTCTTTGACTTGATTTTTTACCTAAAACAAATAATAATAAAACTTTTTGAAAATTCTGTTTACCTTGTTTCCCTCATTTTCAGTTAAAAATAAAAATTATAATCTGCTATATCTCTTTCTGTTGGACAAATTGCATTGAAACCCAGATAGTTTTAGGAGAAAAACAATTGCAAATGCTGATTCTTCAATTAAAAGATGAAGACATTAACCGTGACGCGTAAGGGATGGATTCTGATCTCTGGAGCTCCCGTGCACAGTCAGCACAAGCCTAAATGGGACAGAGAATCATCCACTCTTCTGAGCAAAGGCAAGGGGTCACACACGGAAGGCAGGCTGGTGTTCACCCATTTGGCTGGAACTCTGCACCCAGCTCTCTGCCAGGCACGAAGCAGGTGCACAGTGTCTGCTAAATGAACTGGGGGACCGACGAAGAAATGCCCTCAGATCCAGTCAGGAGCCAAATGACAGAGATAATTCTCCTAGTTACACTGCAGCTGCCATTATGCTTTCTCTGTTGCTGGCTCTTTGTACTACTCTGAAACAGAGTTCTTCACCAGCAGCTGTGTGGCCTGCACAGCCTGCATGAGATAATACATTAAAGCAGTTTGCACAAATCCTGGCACATGGTACATAGGCAGGTGTTAGATGATGACGATCATCATCACCAGAAGAGCAATAGCCTCTTCAAGATGGATACTATCCAAAATAAGGGACCTGTTTAGAAAGTGTAATGTTTCAACCCTTCTGCACCCACTGCTAGGCTAAATGATGAACTAGGTCTCGTGCTGTTCAGGAAAGCAGATCAGATTCCGGACGGAGAAGGATACGAAGGAAATTATTAGATGACAATGTCATCCCTGTAAAATAAGAAATGCACATGATGATACAATTTAGTTGAAATTAGATCTCTAAAAAAATACTGAAATACCCACAGGGTAACTGACAAGTGTAGAACCTAAGTATAAATAATAAGCGGTAAGTTCATGTTACTGAATAAAGGAACACTGTTGGATAGATAATGACACACCAAAAATGTGAACCTGGAAAAGGCTGTCTCTTTTTTTCTTTAGTCTTCAGTTTCTTTGTGTGTAAAAGGAAGGATGGAATAGGTTGCTTTTAAGGTGTCCTGTGATTTACATTCATAGTCCTAGAAAACCCATGTCTCATTCTGATTTTATATTGGACTTTATAATACAACCATAACGCTTATTTATCTGTCTTAGCCCCATAATTCATTGTCTTAGCCCCATAATTCATGTGCCCTTGTTTAAAAAGTTTTGTATTAACAAGCAAATTCATAAATAAGGAAAATCAAGGATCAATTTTTCCAGCCTGTGTCCATACTCTACCCATTTCCTGCCTAGCCCAAAAAACCTGTCGATACTTATATTATCTTCTTCACTGTATTAACTTTGCCACTGTTGTTAAAGTTCTCATCCATGTTAAAATCATTCCTGGCCTTCTGATATTTTACAAAGGAAAACTAAAATCCTTTCTCTCATTCTCAGAGTCATACACTAATATCCCAGTATTTTATCTTCATTTGCCTCTTCCTACACGGTGTGAACATAGGTCTCCTTTTGCTTCACATTTTTTGACTAACCAGAGAGATTCTTGGATTGCAGATTAGTTGAATAAAAGGATATTCTAGAAACTGCATGATAAAATACCTTTAAAAAGAATGTAGATTTTTGTCTCTACTTGTATGGCATTGAGTACCCATGTGGGCTAAAAGGGCTAAGAGCTTGAAAGGAAGATAAAGAAGAAGGAAAAGAAGTGAAAAGAGTAAAATAAGTAAAGCCTCACTGCAAACTAATGAGTTAGAAAGAAAAATTCAAATCCAGCAATGCTCTGAAGATCGAGTCAAGGAGAGCATACCAGATGATATTGGTTACTGGGATTCAGAAATGAAAGTCCTTGACCAAGATGAAGGTGTTTACTAATTAATAGATCTATTTGTTTAAAGTTCCTGTGCATTTGTGAATTTGGATAAATGGTTAGGTCTCTCCAAAACTATGCTCTCTGGCTTAAATTCAAAACTACCAAAAAATAGTGACAGCTAATTAACCTATTTTGAATGTCCAGAAAATATAGCCTATAGCAGGGGCTCTTAACCAGGGGTCTGTGCACTTGAATTGAAATTTAAAAAAAAAAAATTTTTTGTTGTTGGGACGTGTTGGTGTGGGCATTATATATTTATTAAATAATACACAGTATAGTGTGGACTTAGTAAGAGGTCCTTGGTTTTCACCTGACTGGCAAAGGAGTCCGTGGAACAAAAAAGGTTAAGGACACCTGGCCTAAAGTGTGGCTGATGCTAATTTTGGTGATGAGTTTTCAGTGGCCCTTTATGTTTATATTATACAATTTTGTCCTTTCAATCTTGCAAGAAGACTTGCTGGATGCTATTTTTCTTAATGATACTCAACAAGATAATTTTACAAACATAGCATTATTTTCCTGTAAGCTTTCAGAGTTTTATAATGTATGAAATTCAGTCCATGGAGTTTTAAAGTTACAATTATGAAAGCTTTCAGAGATGACTATTTTACATTCTTTCCAAGAAGTAGGTATATTCATCATGAATACTTTCTATATAATTTTCCTTATTTCCTATGTATAACTTTAAAATGCACCATTTCCCAAGCAGAAAATCTCGTTTGCTTTTACTACACACTCTCTAAACGTCTTTAAACATTTATATGCAAATTCTAAGATGTTTAGATGGTTTTCAAACATCAACTAGAAAAACTTCACTTTTTAAATATAAATGATTAAAGTATGGCTGTGAAGCAGACTGGAAAATGCTAACAGGTTTTCAATTAAAAGTTTCATTCAATTAATGTAATTATTCTTAACTAATTAAATTTTTTCCACTAAGATCAGTCCATTGAGATACCTCATTCTCTTTTAAAATGTTCCATGAAGCTCTTACTAACATCCAGGAACCACACTCTATTGATAGGACTGTTAATGAACTCTCCAGCAACAACAATGCAGTAGCCTTAATAATTTAGGCCCTGTTAAATCTTGTCTGTTTTTTACTACATTTGGAACTGCTATGGATCTAGAGAAGAGTCAATATCAAGGGGCGTATTCTTTGCACTTCCACCTGCTCTCCAATATATCCAATTATCTTGATATTTGGAGTTCAAATTAGCCCCTTGTATTTAAAAATTTAAATTCATCAATATGTTTATATTTACTTTTTTCAATATGATAAATTAAAACCAATTTTTATGTTGTCAATAGACTATGATTCTTTCTAATTTGAGACCTGGACATATGTAAAACAAAAACATACTAGAAATCTGGGTGAGTTCAAATGCTTATATGAATACTAATTCAAATGCCTGTAAAAATTGAGAACCTAAGTCTTTATATTTCATTTACTCAAACCAAAATTTAAAATGTAGTACAGGCTGATTTTAACATTACTTGAGGAATAATACAAAAATTAAGTAAGATATATTTCTGGAAAATAAAATATTAGATATATGCCAACAAATCACATTATGTGTCCTTAAGACTGTTATCATGGTGTACTTAATGTTTTAAATGTGCTTAAACTCTATAATAAATTGCAATTGCAACTGTTCACAAACATATAAAAAATATTCATAGAAAACTTAGCTTTCATAGAAAGCTAAAATTTGGTGTTTTTAGCTTTGTAACATCAGTAATTATGGGGAAGTCATACTGTCCTACTTAGCTCATTTTCCTCATCTTTATTCTGACTCGGGTACAGTGTGCTTCTTGGACATGTAAGGTCATTTCTTTTGTGAAAGTTGGGAAATTTTCAGCTATTATTGCCTCAAATACTCTTTCTGTCCCTTTTCCCTTCTCTTCCCCTTCTGGAACTCCCATGACATGTATGTTGCTGTGTTTTGTGTTGTCATTCAACTCTCTGAGCCCTTGCTCAATTTTTTCCATTCTTTTCTCTCTGTGTTCTTTTCTCTCTTCAATTTTAGCTGCTCTTTGTTATCACTTATTCTTTCTTCTATCATTTCAAGCCTGTTGTTGTATGCCTCAAATGTGTTTTTGACCTCACCTGTTGAGTCTTTCATTCCCATGAACTCCATTATTTTTCTGTTCAGGATTTCAAATTCTTCTTTGCATTCGCTCAATGTCTTCTTGATGTCATTTATCTCTTTAATTATATTGTCTTTCATTTCATTAATTTGATTTTGGAAATTTGTGCTTATCTCACTGATTAGTTCTCTCAAATTATGCATCTCTTCTGGGACTTTGATGTACTCCTTTTCTTGGGCCATGTCTTCTATTTTCTTAGTATGGCTCATAATTTTTGCTGGTGTTTCAGCATCTGGTTAGGATATAGTTTACTCAGATGCTCAATCTCTTTCTCTTTTATAGGGATTTAGTGGCAGGAGGCTGTGAGTTACCATAGCTCTTTGATTTTCGGCTCGACCTGGATTTGTTAGGATTGTCCTGCTGGTTGCTCAAAACTGGGCACTGGACCCAGTAATTGGTTGTAGAGTCACTTTCTAGGGCCTTGGGCAGAGAGACTATAGAGGCCAGGAAAAACCTCTTCTACTTATTTTTAATTTCTTTATGTGCACT
Organism: Tolypeutes matacus; assembly: GCA_026826555.1. Lineage (NCBI taxonomy): Eukaryota > Metazoa > Chordata > Mammalia > Cingulata > Chlamyphoridae > Tolypeutes > Tolypeutes matacus. The sequence goes on from JAKSZT010053791.1 coordinate 6,270,372, forward strand.
TCCTTGGCCTGCCAGGAGATGGTGCTCTTTGGAAGCTCTCAATTCAATGCCTGGTCACAGTGTATTTGTTGTGACACAGACCAGATTAATGTGATCTGGGGGCTAAGAGCCTTGTAATTCAAACTTTCTGAGACAGTTCTCCAGTCTTCTCTGGTAGCCCCTTCCCTTTTCCCAGCTAGGAAATAGTTTCACTCCCCTCTGAGTCCTCAACAATCAGTCCCTGTTAATAGAGGAGGAGATTGGGAGGTTTGTATATCTTTAGCCTCTTGCAGGCTCCAAGGTAAACAATGGAGCAGCCCCACCCAGTCTGGAAGAGCTCTTGGTACATAGCAGACCAACCCTGTGAGTCAAAAGCCGAGTTAGCTCCAGGCTCTCTCTTCCCTCTCCTGTGGAGTCCTCAACAATTAGTCCAGGCTAGAAGAGAGGGAGATTGCAAGGATCGGATTTCTCCAGTCCCAGGGCAAACCACCATGTGGAAGGGTCCATGGAGCTCTGTAGCTAAAATTTGCAGGTCAGAACCTGAGTCAGCCTTAGGCTGTGTCCCTCTCTCTCCCCTTTCCTGTTGTGGTAGATCCCTGGAGCCCCCTTTGTCTGTAGTCACAGGCCCAGAGGCCCGAAAATTCTAAAGAGTGTTGGGGAGGGTGACCACAGCAGCAGCCGCTGCTGGTTCCAACTCGCGGTTCTGTCATTGCAATTTCCCTCTTTTGTCCCTCTCTCCTCTGGGTGGTGTGCAGCCTTCACCTGCTGTCCCAAACCCTAGAAGATCTTTTTCGGGGCTGTTTCAGCCTGTCCTCTAGCTATTTTTCTGGAGAAGAGATTCCTGTGTCTTACTAGTCTGCCATCTTCCTGGAAGTCTCATTTTCCTCATCTTTAAAATAAGTAGAATAACAATTTGCCTCACAGAGTTGTTGTAAGGATCATGTTAGGTAAACGTATAAAAGTATAAATCATAAAGCTCTTTAAATATGTTATAATTATTGGGCAGAGTAACTGAAAATCTCAAGTAAATAAGCAACTGATATCAAAGTAGATCAGGCAGAGGTCTATGAGAAAAAAGTAAGGATTGATGTTGGCACACATATTTTGCAGTGTACCGTAGAACCCTAACTTGAACTTCTCATTTGTTCATTATTTTAATTAACAAGATTATTTCTTACTTTGAAGATGTATTGATTTAATTAGTTATTGTTTTATTGGCATGAGGAAAAGCTTTGCTTGCTCATTCTTAGATCTGTTGAGTATCCCTCTCCACCTATGTACATATACATTTCCAACTATCTTCTTCCATTTGTCTCAAAGTGCTTTATAATTTGGTTTATACATTCAACAACATTTATATGTTATTGTGTCAATGTCAGAAGCAATTATGTGGTTGGTCAATGGAACTGGTAAATCAAAGATGATTAGATACATTCCCTGCCTTTGGTGTACTCACTGTAGGTAAGAGAAGCAAACAATATTCTTCACATAATATCACATATAGGGTGATAGAGGAGTGTCTAATTTTGTTTGGAGTAGTAATTACCTATTGACATGTTAGAAAGTAGTCATTGTTTGAAAGACTGTTTCCATTAACAGTATCATCAAAAAATAAAGAAGAGGGAGAAAACTAAGAAAACCAAAGTTGGAAAAAATTATGGGGCCAGGGAAAAGGTCAAACCAGAATTTTCACTAACTTTTAAAAGATTATACTTTATTCATATTCTGAGCTTTGTAACACCTCCTTTCAGACTATAAAAATATTGTAGTCCATTTACAGGATAAATGTAAAAAGAATTTTCCTATACTTGAGTCCTTTTATATTATTTCATCTCAAAATTGATTTAAGTGAAAGATTAAAAGAGTAGAACATGGAACTCAGAAGACCAGTAATTTGAATGTGATTAAATCATGTAGTAAGTATTGTGGCAAGGTCTGTTGTTTTACCTCCTTGCAATCGTTTTTTTTTTGTTTTTTGTTTTTTGTTTTTAACCGGGAGGTCCCGGGGATTGAACCCGGGCCCCTCCATATGGGAGACGGATGCCCAACCAGTTGAGCCACATCCGACCCCGCAATCGTTTTTTTTAACTTCAGAACTCTCTTCCACTTGGGTCAATTCTCTGACCCACTCTCCTAGCCATAGGCATAGGTATCTGTTCCAGCCATAGCCATTGTTTCAGGCATGGTCAAATAATGCAAACACTTTAGATGAGCCATTTGGACAGAGGCACTTTTCTTCTTTTTCCTCCTGGGCTACTGTATTAGTGAATTGTAAACCATGGCTCCACCTCTGCACCACTGTGTAAGAATAAAGCCAATCCAGACAAAATAGGAGGTCAAAGATGGAAAAGAACCATTCATCAAGCAGAGGTGAGGACTTTCTTAGTGCTTTTGAAGACAGTTTATCCTGGACTTGACGAGCTAGAAGACCAATATGTATTCTTTTTTGCTTTTAACTAATTTTAATGGAAGTTTGGAAAACTGGAAAAAAAAGAATGTGAATAAACTAACCTTAGGCATTGGATTCCTCAGGACAAAATATGATTATTACATCTCCTTTCTCCTCACAGAGATGGGATACACATTAAGAAGATGAGAAAATGTATGCAAAGATAGACCATAAATAATTATACAGATGAGGCACTAAATAATATTATGTTTTTGTCAAGTAAATTCAGTGAATGCTTCATGATTGTCTTCTAATTATTGTTTTAAGATCTTTAATTATTTGTAGAAACACATTAAATATAATAAGAATATTTTACAGAATTACTAAGATATCTCTATCATATTGTGGCTTGGATACATTTATAAAAGCACAAAATGGGACAAATGTGAAATGGCAGAGTGATACATACTCCGCCTGCCAAAACACATGGATTAAAATTTAGTTTGAATCAATACTACCATTCCTACTGCAAATTACACAAGTTCAGGGACAATCAGAATATGAACTGAAGCACAGAACTTTAATGGTACACTGCTGTGAATATTATTGAGAATGAAATCATACAGGACTCCAAAATGAGATGCAAACTAATACTCTACAATGCCCTTTTAGCTAGTAGGTTAATAGACTGACATAAAAATTGGAAATGACTGATTAAGGTGAATCAGTTAACTCTTGACATTTATACTTTTGCATACTACACTTGTTTAAACAAATTTTAAATCACAAACCAGAACATAAAAAATTGCATTAACAACATTTTATTTTTCACAGAATCCTGTACCATTCAGAAAATTAATTCAAAGTAGATAAAGAGCAGGAAGTAAGGGGTGATGCCTCTTTGCTCAGGAGAAAAAATAGTTTGATGAACTTTACTTGCTGGATTTAACAACTGAAGAACTGCAGCCAAAGAAGTGGTGGTGATGCATGGCAGGGGCTCAGAGAAAAGCCAGGAGGGATAGCAACTCCACTGAGAAATTAGCCACAAAAGGATGCTCAGAAATGTCTTAAAAGGAATAATAAGAATGATCATCAGAAGAAACAAAAAGAAAATTTAAGGAATGGAGAGTTAGCAAAGATAAGAGTATAGCTTGCAATAATATTCTCTTTGTTAGTTAAAAAAATTCCATAAATTTATCATAAAAAGAAACCCAAATTAAAAGACATTCCAAAATTTTTTCATCTTTATCCTTGAGCCTTAGCTAGTGAGACGATCTGGCAATCCTATGGAAAGAAGTCCTATAAAGCATGCAAATGGCAGGAAAACACTCATTTCTTACTTATGGCAGCAGACCATGTCTAGTGATTATCAGTGCCAGGCTGGGACTATTGAGTAGACTCGTATGTTTCCAGGATTCATAGCATCAGGTGACATTTCTTCTCCTCCCTTGCATTCCTGATCCTGAACCCCTCCATTCTGCTGTACCAAACTCCATACCTTTCAGTATCTTCTCTTTCTTTTCTTATGTCTTAAACATAGGCTATATAATGAATATCCACAGTCTATTGCATCTTGGAAAGAAAATTAGTACAAACATAACTATCATTCTATGTTAAATGCCAAGCAAAATTCAGCTTGCTGAATTTTATACTTAGGCATTTGAACTAAAATTTGTTCCCAAGGAAACCAGTAAAAAGGTACCACACATATACATCATGCAAAATAGAAGAATAAAATTTATATGTATTTCTTTATACTTTGAAACTAGCTGAACCACAAGGACTATCCTTTATCAAAACTTTAAAAGAGTGAAGTTAACCATAGACACATTAAAAAAACAACAACAGAGAAGTAAACATATCACCTATAACTTTAGCCTAACAAGTCAGTTTTGAACTATATCTTTGGAGTATAATCTGCCTTTTTTGAACAAGAAAGAAAGAAAATATTTCACAAAGAAGTTCTTTGGCCAAAAGAACACTCTAACTTCTGTCATATTGTTCTATGAGAAGCATTTTACATGCATTATTTAATTTAATTTTCTTTAACAATCTAATGATATAAACCATTATTAGCTATTTTGAGAAAAGAAATAGTTTCAAATCACCTAATAACAAGACACCTGGGATTTGTAAACAGACTTATTAAGTATCAAAGATTCTGGTTTGTTTGTTTGTTTTCCTGCTAAACCTTGAGACTTTACGATAATAAAATCACTGATGGCTTTATATAGGCGTGCCTGAACAACATGAATTAGATAGGTGTCTTAGAGATTAGCTCTACTCATGTTAAGGTACTACAATGTACCCAATGAATCAAATATCATTGTAAAGACAATTTCATCCTATGTCATTTATGATGACATGAGCTCACTTTTCTGACCCTGAGGTGAGAATCAGTAATATTTCAAAGTGAGAGAAATCATAATTTCCTCTCCAGACACAGATGAATAATTAGGTTCTAGCACCCATTGCTGGTGTAAGAAAAAAAAATGGTATTAATCTTTGGAATAATAATCTGAAAATAACATGTCAAACACAAACTGGGACACTATAATTCCATTTGGAGAATTTACTCCTTAGAAACAAAGGGACAACTACACATAGATATACATATACAAACAAGGTGCAGTACAGTTTGGTTTATATTTTTAAAAAATGAAGAAGCCTAAATATTTATCATTAAGTTTAAGTAAAGGATTTTATATTTATGTAACTGAAGACTGTAACACTATTAAATTATTATCTATAACTATATCAACATGTAAAATTCAATGTTAAAATTATGTTTTACATAACAAAATAAATACCTATTATAATAGTACAGAATTACATACAGTAGAATATTTCAGAGCCTACCAAATCTGCTACATACTTCTTTAGAGGTAATAATTCTCATAACATGGGTTTATATAAATATAGGAACCTACATAAATATTGTTTTTTATTTTTATTTTTATAATTAGAAGTGAGATATATTACAATTTGTTTTTTCCCCCAAAACCTTAAGAATGTACCCCACTAAGATTGTATTAAAAGATTTCAATGTGAGTATTCTTAAGATGTTTATTGTTCAGATGTAAAATAGAATGCAGTACATGACTCATTAATTTAAATATAAATTAATATATAAATTTGTCTATCTTTAAACACACAACCTGACACACACATATAGAGAGAGAAATTATGATAAAACCAACATACTATGGTAATGGGCTTATAGACAAATTTATCTTTCTCATTTATGTTTTTTTCTGTGTGAGACCAATATTCTCTTAGGCCAAAAACCACTAACCTTTATATTGTTTTGCAGAAAACAGAAGTAAACAGATAAGGCACAATTTTGCCCAAATCGATATTTAAGAAATATAAGGAGCCTTTGTAGCTCAATGGTTGAGTGCTGGCTTCTCACATTCGAGACCCAGCCTAGCTTCAGTACCCAGCCCCAGTACTTCCAAAAAAAAAGAAAGAAATATAAGGAAAGAATAATGTGTCTATTGACTGCAGAATTAATAGATCAAAAGCAAATTAAATTTTCTAATTAAAAGTAGCAGTTGTTTGTACTAAATTTTGTATAATATCAACTGTTTACCTGAGTCACTTTTAATTTCCCTGCGGTTAACTACAAATTTTCCATTCTTTCATGCCAAAGCTAAACCAGAATTAGGAGTTAGATAAAATATGGCTGCTTGATGCTCTATCAGTCTAAAGAGAGCCCCTTGGGAATGGCTAAAAACAACCAATAATGGTCATCTATTGCGTGAGGGGACATAAAGAATTATATTCTAATATGGACATCAAAAAGAATAGCTGAGAGGAATTGTGGAAGATGGAAGAGTAGGAAGTTCTGGGAATCAGTCCCTCCACCAGAACAACTATTAAGCAGATAGGAACTATCTGAATCACCTATTTTGAAACTCCAGAGTAGAAGAAGGGGAAGAAGCTGGCAAATTATGGTGAATACCCAGTAAATTATTCTCAACATGCAGGGCTACCAGTACCCCTCTTGTGAAAGGCAGCAGTGGGGTCCAGCCTCTGGTGTAGCTTGCTGATCCATCCGCCCAAGTTCCTGAGGGGAGGGGTGGATACTTGGGTCCATCCCTGACTGTTTTATCTTAGCTATTTCAGATTGCTGAGGGCTTAGCTCTGAGGGTAAACATTGTCCAACCAACCCTGGACAAATGTGGAGGAGATTTAAATACAGTATGCTTCCTCAGAAATGCAACAGACAGTTGAAGGGCTGCATTGGCTGGGCAGGGGACAAGTCAAGAAAGCACAACTTTGGGGAGCCATGGAAGAAACTCCTGGTCCCCTTCCTGGCCCCTCTCTCATTCCCTCTGCCAGGCTGTTTGGATGGGAAGATGGTGGGGTATGTGAACAGTAACTATGTATGATATTGACGTTAAACTGGTATCAAATCAAATATGATTGCTATATATTTAGAATGTTAAATATTTACCCCATTGTAACCACAAGGAAAATGTATGAATAAATATATAAGATAAAAATGAGAAGGAACTCAATATGGTACAACACAAAAAATCTAATAAATATAAAAGTAGAAATTCATGGAATAATGGGAGAGGCAAAAAAGGTATAAGACTTACAAATGCCAAATAGCAAAATGGCAAAAGAAACTACTAAATTATCAGTAATGTCTTTAAATGTAAATGGATTAAACTCTCCATTCAAAAAGACTAGACAAAATAGCGTGACCATACTATATGCTCTTTATGAGAGACTAACCTTAAATTGAAAGACACAAGTAGGTTGAAAGTGAAAGGATGGGGAAAAATATATACCATGTAAATAGTAACCAAAAGAGAGCTGAGGTAGCTATACTAATATCAACCTAAAGAGACTTAAAGTCAAAAACTGTTATGAGGGACAAAGTCCATCATTTTATACTAATAAAAGGGTCAATTCAAGAATGAAACAACTATAGATATATATGCAGAAGAGCCCCCAAATATATGGAGCAAATACTGACATATTGGAAGGGCAAAATAGTTCTACATTAATAAAAGGATACTTTAATGAACCACTTTCAATAATGCATAGAACATTTAGACAGTAGATCAACAAGGAAATACAAGACTTGAACATTGCTATAAACCAACTAGACCTAACAGACATATATAGAGAAATTCACCCAACAACCAACAGAATACACATTCTTCTCAAGTGCATATGGATAATTCTCCAGGATAAACAATATCTTAAGTCAAAAAGCAAGTGTCCATAAATTCAAAAATATTGAAATCATACAAAGTATCTTTGCCAACCACAATGGAATGAAGCTGAAAATCACTGACAGAGGGAGAAATGGAAAATTCACAAATATAAGGAAATTAATAAACATATTCTTAAACAACCAATGGGTTAAAGAGGAAATTACAAATCAATTTATAAAATATCTTGTGGTGAATGGAAATGAAAATACAACATACCAAACTTATGCATAAGGATTCAGCAAAGGTAATGCTGAGAAGGAAATTTATAGCTCTAAATGTTTTCAATTAAAAAAAAAAAAAACTATTTCAAGTCAGAGAGCTTGAAGACAAAGAAAAGTGAAGAAAAATGAAATAAAGAATTATAAAAAAACAATTGGGAGGACCAACAACCAAAAGTTGGTTCTTTGAACAGATCAATAAAATTTTAGCCAATTTTTTTCTTTGATGAAGAAAACAGAGAGACAATACAACTAAAATTAGAAATTAAAAGAGGGTCATTATTGCCTACACCAATGAAATAAAAAGGACTATAAGAGGATACTCTGATGAATAGCACACCAACAAATTAGATAGACTAGATGAAATGGACAAATTCCTATAAAGACACAAAGTATCTACACTGAATCAGGAAGAAACAGAAGATCTCAACAAACCAATAATTAGTATAGGTATTAGTCAGGTTTCATAAACCTTCCAACAAAGAAAGCCCAGACCAGATGGCTTATCGGGGAACTTTAACAAACATTCCAAGAAGAATTGACACCAATACTGATCAAACTCTTCCAGAAATAGAAGAGGTAGATGGGAAGTCTCCCTAACTCATTCTATGAGGCCAAAATCACCATCGTACCAAAACCAGATAAAGATACCCCAAGAAGAGAAAACTACACACCAACATATTTTATGAATATAGATGCAAAAATCCTTAACAAAATAGAATAAGTAAATGCATACAGTCAGAATATAGAACATAGATTTCCAGGAGATCAGATGTAGGGAGGAGGGAATTAAGGCTTAAAATGCAGAGATTCTATTTGGGACAATGAAAATATTTTCGTAATGGATGGTGGTGATGGTAGCACAACATCTTGAATGCATTTGGCAGCACGGAATTACATATTTGAATGTGGCTAAAGGAGAAATTTTAGGTTTTAGATATGTTACTAGAATAAACATTTTTTCAAAAAACCTTGGACCTGCACAACATAAACGTGAATTGTAAGTTAAACTCACAGGATATAATTAATAGTACAATTTTAAAAATGTGATTTCATCAATTATAACAAATGTACCACACTGATGCAAGGTGTTTAATAATAGAGTAGTATATAGAAAAACTGAATTTTATGAATGATTTTTCTGTAAACCCAGAACTTCTCTAATAAAAAAAATTAAAAAGGAATAAGTGATTAATCAAGCAGTATCTTAAAGCTTTTCCACAAGCATTGTTCTGTTAATTAACATGATGTCTGGTTCCTGCAAATGAATCCCTGAGCAATTAAACAAAATTACAGCAGTACTCACTAAGAATGGGGTTATTTGGAAAAGCATTGATATGCTTTTTTTTTCTCTTCAGCAAAATCGTTGTTTGCAGGAAGCACAGCAATAGAGGATGACACTCCCAGAAATCATCTGGACACAAAGACACACAGTATATCCCTAATGCACAGTTTGACAATTACATGTCATAACTAGATGTTTTTAAACATAGTTGTTTCATGTATTTATTTATCCCCAACTTAATTACAAAAATAACTTGAAGCATAGCAGTTCTTATTCTCCCAATTAATTGGTATAGTTCCCAAAAATAGGTTCATTTATGTCAAACATGGCTTTGAGGTTTAAAAATTTTCAGGAACTGTTCAGCATGCTATATTGATATACTCAATGATATTTAATCTTCAGTCACATGATTTTTAAGACATATTCAGTAGTAATTATTAGAAAATTATATTTAATAATAAGGCCATGTGACTTTAAAAATAATATGTTTATTAAGTACTAAGACTGATTTTCTCAAGTTGCTTTAGGAAGTCCCTAAACACTTGGATGAAATAAGTGTGTGGCTAATTATTCTAATCAATGTACCTTGCAAAATAAAGTTTGCTTAAAATATTGTTTTTATCAAGAACTGCTTAATTTAAATTTTAATGGAATTAAGCACACATGAAGTATTTTAAAATGTAGCCTTTATTTGTGATTGAGAATTAGGCCTTAGTAGAAATTTAGGAAATCAAAATTTGCCATGTTCCTAAACTCCAAATAAAGGGCCTTTTTAATCATTTGCATCCTAATTGACCCTATTTAAAATAGAGACTGTCATTTCTACAGACTTTCAAAAATACAGATTACAAGATTCATTTTTGTTTCATGAGAGAGAGAAAGAGTGATTGGTTTTATAAGAAAATTCTTCATAAAGATAAAAGTATCTTGACCCAGTTTTCATATGCCTTCTCTGGGGAGCAAATCAGGTGTCTGCCTCTGGGTTAAGTGGATTAACTTCTAAACTAACCCAGGTAGCTTTGTAAAAGAGGAAGTAAATGCACTCTCTAAAAGAGAAGGGCTATCTGAAATAACTGAATCATTTCACTATTTTTTCCTAAGAAAAAAAGCCAGCTATTAAAGTCTTAATATGATCTGTGTCCAATTGCCATCATCATCCGTATTTTGATAATAGCACATTAACATGTATATAATGTCACTTAGATTCAGAAGGGTATCAGAGAGAGACACACAGAAAAAGCACACATACATTCAGTAATCAGCTGTCCTATGCTGGGCACTATACTAATGCTAAAGATATCATAATAAAAATATACTACTTTTCTTTATGGTGTGTATAGCCAGTAAAATGTAGGCAAATGAAGATGCAGTAAAAATGAAATGTGTTAAATGTTAAAATTAAAATGAAGGTGACTACAGGGTGCCATAGCAGGCACATATCAGGGACCCTAACTTAATTCGGGTGGCTCAGAGAAGGCATGCAGGAGAAAGTGATGCTGAAAGCAAGAAAGAATAAGGTTAGTCAGGTGAAGAGGGAGAAGGGCGTCTAATAGCTCAAAAATGAAAAACAGCAAGAGAGCTTTAAGAACCTGAAAAAAGTTTCCTAAAACTGAAGCTCCGGTGAGGGGCAGAGGGTGATCAGGTGGAGTAGCAGAGGAAAATCAGATCTAGGCTCTTGTCAGCCACACCCAGTAGTATGAATTTTATCAGTGGGATAAGGGGAAGCCACTAAAGTGTTTGCAAGGGAGACATACAAGCAAATCTACTTTCAGGAAGGACCACGCGCTGAAACCATGGTGAATAACTGAACTTTGGTGCAAAATTAGAGGCAGAGACAACGATTTAGGACTTTTAAAAAAAATAATTTCAATGGATGACAGTAGATTAGATGAACATATTGAGAGCAGAGATGAGACAAATGGATGAATTTAAGAAATATTTAGGAATAGTCTTGGTCATTTATCAAACAATTGGGGAGTTGAAAGGAGTGATGAGGAACATAGAGGATTATAGTTATTTGAGCCAATGGGAAAATAGTGATTATATTGAGTGATATGAGACAATCTAACTAGATACTATGAATACTATTTCCTCACAATAATTCTTTATTCCCTTTTCCCACCTTACTTTCCTTCAGAGCACTTATCACTATCTGACTACATACACCCGCACACACACATATACACACTTAGTGAGATACTTCCCCTCCTCTAGAGTATAATCTTATTTTATTTATTGCTGGATCCCAATGCGTAAAAGATCCCTACCACATAGTATAGTTTCAATAAATATAAACATAAATGAATAAACAAATGGGAAACACAAGGGGAGGTTTCAGTTAGGAAGATGATGTTAAGTCTGAGTTGTCTCTAAAACTTGCAAGTAGAGGCGTCCAGTAGATGGTTGAATACCTGCATTCATGGCTTAGGAGACAGGTGTGAGCTGGGGATATAAACTTGGGAATCATCAGCATAGAGATAAGGATTGAAGAGTGGGAGCAGATGACACCTGAAAGTAAAAGTAAAATGGGAGAAGAGAGCCCAGGAAATTCACTGTCATTTAAGGTCTAATAAAGAAAAAAGACATGAAAGGAAGATCATGAATATAGAACGAGGATCAGGAAACAGAGGTGTCAGCTAAATCAAGGCACAGGAATGTAAACCTTCTCTTTCTTTTCCAATTTTGAATTTGCCTTCCTTAAATGCAAATGTTTATCTCTCCCACTGTCAAATCAGACAACTAATTTATAACTTGTTTTTGCTCTTAGACTTAGTTAATTGTGCAAACAATGATTCTGTTTAAATACAAACAGTAAACAGAAGTGTATACATAATTCATAGGGCTCAACAAAATATAAAAATATGGAGCCCTTTGTTAAAAAATTGTTAAGAATTTCAACATGGCAAGAGCAGAGCATTAAAACTAGCATGGTGCCCTCAGAAGCACGAGTCTCTGAACAACTAGACAGTTCACAGAGCTGTGAAGCCAGCCCCGGAAGTAACCTTTCCTCAAACTCATAGTAAAATCTTTTCTGGCCTGGGTATTTCGGGGTCTTACTTTTAATCTGATTTAAGATCAATTAAATAAGAATATGCTATTTTCCAAAAAAGACTTACACTATTTCACCTAGTCAAATTTCTTAAAGCTTTGAGTGAGTAAAGGAAAATAATTCTCCTTGGTTACTTCAGTGTTAATAGCAGCAAGTGAATATGATTTCAACACAAGAGAGTGAATTTGAGTGGGAAATGCAGATGATTTTGGACTAGTTAAATAAATTGACCATGATTTTAAGATGATAACATCCTTATATTTTTAAAAAATAGAAAACTAAAGTAAATCTTATGGAATATACAAACCATCATTATATAAATAGCCAGTAAATTTGTGTTAAGCTGGACAACAACAAATAACAGACTGTGACAAAGACCAATATTCTATTTCTAGAAACCTCAGATTCCAAGCCATTTTCAGGACTGCGTGAATTAGGACAATTACACCAGCCCAGATCATAGTTGTCCAGGGAATCATTCAGTTGTTAAAAACAAATCCTGGGACTCCAAAATTCTTACCACATTGTCACTGAATCAAAGTAGTAAGGACAGCCCCTTTGATTTTCTGCCAAGACCCTCGATCTATGCATTGGCCTTTTGTCATTTTTTGCTCCTCTGGAGGATAGCCTTGATATTCTTTGAAACATTATTTCATTTGTACATGAGCGTCTCTAAAGGACACTCAGTATGATTTGTCCTGGCACTGCAGCCTTTTGTAAATGGTCCTGGGACCTGGGATTTCTGCTGAGACTGCCCAATCTGCCTCTAGCTGACACACAGGTAAAAACAAACTCTTTGAACTTTAAGGACTTTTCTCAAAAAAAAACTATTACATGGACAACAAATAACGCAAATTGTTGAAAACATTACACTTTGATGGTGACTTCGGGTTGCTTCTTGCTTAACCTCGTGGCTGTCTGATCCTGACCCACATGTCATACACTTTTTAGGTGAATATTAAATGGACAAGAAAACTGTAATTAGGAACTTGAATTTAGACAAAGCTTCAAACCTTGTCTAGGAAAGCACATAATGATGCCATTTCAGACTAAGTCATTTAATGAACTAGACAAGGGAAATGCTAGTCTTGTCACCCTGAATATCTAGATTCAGAGGTGAACACAAACCAAAGTTATCTCTTTACATTTTGAGAAAGATTAGGAAGTATCTAATCAAAAAAAAAAAAAAAAAAAAAGAGTACAAAATGTATGGCAAGATGTGATTAAGTAAAATCTTTGCATCTTGTTTTGTTAAAAATTTAATCCAGGAATGCTCTGACCAGAGAAGCTTTTACTATGTGTTAGAAGAAAAGCAAAATGTTTTTAAGGTCCTATTCTAGTGAACAATTTTATAAGATATAAGTTTGCTTTTTGTTATGTATTAAATTGTGCCCCCTCAAAAGACATGTTCAAGTCTTAGCCCACAATCCTGTGACTGTGACCTTATTTGGAAAGACAGTCTTTGAGAATGTTATTTACTAAGACAAGGCAGAACTGGATTAGGGTGAGCCCTAATCCAATATGACTGATGTCCTTACAAAAAGGGGAGAATTGGATACAGACGAGGGAAGAAATCCATGTCACTATGGAGGCCGAGAAGGAACGAAGAGAACAAATGCTATGAATTGTCAGCAAGGTACTGCCAAAAGCCAAGAGAGAACCAAGGATCAGTGTTTTCCCTACAGAAGTCAGAGGAAGAGGGCCCTGCCAACACCTTGATTTTTACTTCTAGTCTCCAGAACAGTGAGACAATGCATTTCTGTTATTTTAAGACACCTACTTGGTGGTACTTTGTTATAGCGGCACTAGGTAAAGAAGACACTGCTGCAGTATGAGTTTTGCTAACTTTATAGCAGGGAAAGGAATAATGCAGGATGATATGGGAAAGCAATAAACATAGCTAACCGGAATAGAGCAAATGTGCTATCGTGAACTCTCTGGAGCAGTGAAAGGGTCACAATTACACAGTTTGTTTCTTATCCCATTTCCTAATGGGTGGGTTATATTTGCCTCCAGGGAACCTGTTCTAATCCAAAAAGCTGCTTAAAAGGAAAAGGAATGGTAGAACAAAACAGTAGAGTCACACACACATAAGTGCTCCTGCTTCCCTTCATTTTCCTTTATTAGTGATCAGCAGCAGACATAACCGAAAAGGTCACCCAACAATTTACACTTTCTATTTGTAGCCATGGAATATAATGGTACTGGTCTCAGTGGCTATTTTTGTGTGCAGATGTGCTGGAAAGGGCTAATGTATGACCAACAGTCCTCTCCAACCTGAGGACTACAATCTATCTAACTAGAGTCAAGGAGGACATGCAATACGTGAGTTTTAGGGGCGTTTAAATGTTTTGTTCAGTTTTGTTCAGTTTCACTCGCTCAAGTACCACTGAGATTCCAGGCCCTTCCACCTGACAGCTGACATTTGGTTATCATTATTACTTTACATTGATTAAGTATCTCATTTTAGCGAGAGACTGTTCAGATGATACAAAACACTGCTGTGAAAGACATGAGATGAAAAATTAATTTTGCATGAAAATGTTAATTTTCTTTAAAATTGTGCTCCATAAGGAAATATCTCCAAATAACAGAACAATGCCATAGTTTGTGTTAACCTTGTTACATTTACTTTTTAATTCTAAGTCTTTGAGCATTTAATTAAATATCTCTGAATATATATTTATGTAGCTTATAAAAACTTTCACAGACATATCACCAAAGATGCTAAACATTTAAATATGCTTTTTGTGTAAAAAATAAAGTGCTACAGTTAATGAGCTAGTGCTCATTAAAAGATAAACATTTTAATAAAATGAATAATTATTGGAATTGCTCATGAATTTTGGATCATTCCAAACAATTATGATTCTGGGATAACATTTTTTAAATCTTCAAAAAATAATGATAGTAAATTTGCTCTTTACAGAAAAAGGTCTTAATGGAGCCTTTATGACTTGAATTCAGATGACCAGGACTGAACCTATCCTGCACGTAACAGCTATATGTTTTCTGGTAAATCGTAACCTCTCCAAGCTCCAGTTTTCTCAGCTACAAAAAAGGGTCAATAATACCTGCCCCACTTACTGCACCAGGGTGTTATGAAGCTCAAATACTACAATGTGTGATAGAACACAATTCGATTCCACACACCTTTAGTTACTGTCTTTTTTTTGTTACGTGAATCAAGATATTTCCAGCTTTGGGGGAGGTTCCTTCTTTTAATCATAAAACTTTTTAACTCAATAAACAACAAAAGCAATTTTCTTTCTTAAACATGAGGGCATCTTACAGAATTTAAATTAGGGCACTCTTCAATAGCTTGTTCAGACTGTTTTTAATATTCTTTAAATGATAAGAAAGGTAAGGAAATAAAAATAAATTTTAAAAAATACTGTTAATTTCTGGTAAATCTTCAACCAAATTGATCTTTTTGGATGCAAAAAAAAATTCCTTAGGATTTTTAAAATATGCTACTTGATATGCAAAAATAAAACTATCTGAAACTTTCTGAATCTTACTTGGTCAATTCTTGCTGAATACCAAATATTTTAACTCATAGTTTAAAATGTTTTAGCCATGGTCTCCGAAAGTTTCACTGGGACAGTTTCATTCTTGAAATTAAATTAAGTTAAACAAAAGCTTTCAGTAATTCCTAATTTATTTAGTTTCCAAAAACTTTCCTATGTAAAACAATTATTTCCAAAGAATAGGAAAAGATAGTTGAAAAAAAAAAAAAAAAAATGATTCCCCCACTTTATCAAGTAATAAAATCTATTACCCCTGAAATCATTTCACTTAATTTTCACTTGCTCCCATATCCCATACCCCATTTTGCTGAGTGAAATTAATAAATCTCAGTCTGGAATTAAATTTTACTGTTTTATGAACTGTTAAATTGCATTGTATGCTTATTAAAGCTGGTGTTCTTTCACTCATAGACACATTCTCATCTTTACCCTGGGGCACAATTAAACAAACAGAGGAGATTTTGTTTTCACCATTAGTGTGCCTTCCAACAGGGAGCAATGCATGAACATCAGCTAGTCGTTTAACTATAAACAATGTGCACTTAATAATCCACAGATGCCTTAAACTACATAAACTATTTTTTAAAGAGGCTAATACATCAAATGAATAATAACCTTCATATCATGGGGTTCAGATTTAGTTTAAATAAGGTAGTTATTAAAATACAATGTAAATAATGCATTAAAGTGCATCATTTATACAATACACTTTGTATGCAACCTACGGAAGTTTAATAATCTTTTCATACCCACAAAATATATTTACCTCTTAATGCCAGGAATAAAGTTAACATGTATAATTCAGATGCCAATTTTAACAGAAAATTTTACTGAAGTGTACAGAATGAAGCGAGAAAAAGACGTGACTTTTAAAGGAGGTACATTTGGGAAAAAATAATGTAAATGTTCTTTTCTATTTGCACTTGAGTGGACTTTTCCAACTACACCTGGGAGAAATCGCAATACTATTATTACAGGGTCTCCAGAACCTGAGTCTGGATTTATTAAAGAGCGTCCTTAGAAACTCAGATAATGAGACAGGTGACAAAGTAGGCGTCATGGTTTGCAACTGGGCTATATGACCTTGGGAAAGTTATTTATCCTCTCTGAGCCTCAGTGTAGTACTCTATGAAAAAGGAATAATATTTGTGTTCACGTCCCTGGATATTGAAGAAAAAATTAAATTTAGTCTCACTTTGTAAAATTAAATGAAATAATACATGTAGAGTGTTTCACTGGACAAAATACTGAAGGAATCTTAGCTATTGCTATTATCAATATATGTAATAAAGGAAGATTTGTCAGATTTCTAGTCAGTGTTCACATTTTAGTAATTTAACACTTTCATGACTTTTCTTCCTTACTATATTGTATGATCTTATTTGGACTTCTTTTTTCCCCACAACATATATACTATATATATGCATGTTTATTGATTTAATGAGAAAATGCTATTGTGATCCTCAGTTCCCTGTTTAAATATTTATTTATTTTTTATGGATAATGTAACAAAAGGATTTAATACATATTGACTCAATGGCCACAAAAGTGTAATAACCCAAACAAAATGATTCAATGACCCAGCAAATGTTTTCTTTTCTCCTTTCATGTCAGCCTTCTATGTCCCATAAGGTATTTAAAGCAATGTTTTTTTAGTACTTGAACCTCACCCACTATGGTTCTTACCAAGTAATTATTTACAAGGTTTTAGGAGGTTACTTTTCAAAATAAATGCATATAAATTAAAGATGACTTGGCCTTTAAGAACTTCCATTTGATTTAAAGATTATGGGCATTAAAGGCTTAGTAAATTCAATAGCAAAACATAATGTTTATTTTTTTACCTAACTTCATGAGCATCAGGTAAGTGACCACTCATTCACACATATTGACTGGTAGACAAGTAACTTCTGCATTTTAAACTAACATGACTAAGCCTGCTGGTCTGAGTAATAAATAAATATACTTATTTATTTAAATATAAATATGTACCCTCATATTTATATTTATCTCAGGACAACAACAAAAAAAGACTAATTTTTAAATGCAAATGTTGGCCACTTGAAGAAATTGTTTTCAAAGGTGAGTGAATATTTATTTTAATACCAAGACCTCATAAAGTCTGTCCATTATTAAGAGTCTGTAGCAACTTTTAAAATAACATTGAGGGTGGTGGGCCACACTTGTGGGAGATGTTTGTGTGGGATGTGGTGGGAGGTGTGGGAGGTGGGCAACATGGGAATCCCAGTGGGTTCCGTGTAATATTTTGGGTATCTAAGCACCTCTTAAAATATATTTATATATATACATAAAGAACATTTTTGTAAGCAAATGCACATATATGCATATATATTTATATATCATTTTGCAAATGTTGGTATGTATTGTGAAAATTTTGATTTTTACCCACAATAAATAAAAAATTAAATTAAATAAAAAAAAAATAACATTTAGAAGAGACTCCAAGATTCACGAGTGCTAAGGAGAAAACATATATATTTTAACAGTATTGGAGAAAAAGGCCTAAATCTTAGAAATGCAATCATTTATAAATATACATTATTGTGGGAAGAATAAACTTATTTTCCTAAGAAAAATTATCATCCAAACCTATTTTGGGACAGGGGAGGGAAGACCATGCAGTAAATTCTGTTCTGCCATGATTCTTATTGCTCATTTTTGTGCTTGTTTGTGTTTGGTCTTGACTCTAATTTGTTTTCTAAGTATCCCAGTTCCTCCCTCAGTTTAATTAATTACCTAACTACTCCCATAGGGAAGCTTACCTCTTTCGCTAGTCTTGTCTGAACTAAGCAGCAGTAACACTAACAAGGAAACGTGTCACGTTGGCATCAGACGTTATTAAGGAACACAAAACTTGGTGGAAGGGAGTTTTATAACTCCTATAAAAATACTTTACTATAAGTCATTTCATATCAAGTGCCTACGTGCCCACTCTTAATAGAATTTATTCTTCGTACGCATTTTCCCCCAAGAGATAATGTCTTAATGTTAAACAAATAATTGAAAAAACACAATTTTTATCATAATAATGCATTATATGTTTATTGGTTTGCCAATAGGCTAGCCACACGTATAAGAAAATTATGCATTTCACAATATTTAGCTATTATTTTGTTAAATTTTGCTATTGTTATTATAGCACTGCTGATACTGCTCTGTTCCAAATGATGAAAACCTAGACACACTTAGACACACTTTTCAAGTTGATTTTTATTAGTGTGTATTCTGATTTCTCCTGTATCTTACAAGCTGGGCAGACAACATATTAGTTTATCTGGAAGATAGAACTAGTTTCCTCCCATTCTGTCTCCATGGGGGAAAATGCTTTTGAAAGCTCTCTAGAGTCTAGACAAGGCGAAAAAGATTTTATAATCAGCTAGTGTGTTGATTTTCCCTCACTCTGTCATGAGGAACAGTGAGTTTAAGAGACTGTTTGTCTGTGGGTTGTCCCTTGCTTCTGGTATTGATCTGTTGGAATTCACTCTCCAAGTTTCAACCAGAGTGAAATTTAAAACTCTTCAGAGGCCTCTTTACTACAGTTAAGTCCATAATCTACGTGTGGCTTTCAACGCCTTCCTTACTCTAGCCTTTTCTCATCTGTCCCCTTTCATATCCCATTATCCTTACTTCCTTGATTTCCATGATCCAGCCGTACCAAATGACATTTCAGTTCCCTACAGGAGCTGTGTTTTCTTACCCCCTAGCCTTTGCACATGCTTTTCGTGTTACATGTATCATTCATCCACACTCCTCACAGTCCAATTCCTACTTACTATAGACCTCACTCGCTGTCCACCATGATGCAGGCTAGAAGCCTCTGCCAAGAACTCCCTTGGCAGGCTGTCCTCGCCTTTCAGAGCTCTCCTCACACTGCATGGATACTGATCATGCACGTGACTGTTTCCCTCAGGAGACCTTAACCACTGTGAGGAGAAGGTCTATAAATTATTTGGTCACCTTTGTATCATGGTTGTATATCACAGGTATGGCATATGATAAATATTCGCTAAATGTTTGGTAGCTAACTGAAAGGTCCCAGGTCAGAAAGTTAAACTGACCAGACTCTGAACTTGAACCCAGACTCTATAATCCAGTGTATTGTCCAGCATACTGTCTCCTAATCCAGTGTATTGTCTCCTATACCACAATGGCTTTGTTTCCTTAAGCAAATTTGAAATGGGGCAATCCAATTACATACAAATAGTAACTTAGGCAGCTATTCATTTTTCAAAGGAGATTTACTTTGGTGCAAACTTAGTTATAATTCTGAGGTGAGATTGTGGTTTAACATTTGTATAGGTTAATGAGATTGTATGAATACTTTTACAAAGTATTCCTCAATTCAAAAGTAATCTTGAAAACACACAAGAAATGAAGTTAAATTAATCACTTTACCAATAAAATTTTATATCATAAATACCATATGTTATAAGCGAAGGAGTAATGTATATAGAGAAAAGGAAATGTGATGTTTCTCCTCCAGGAACTCTTACTTGGATATTTTCTTCTATTGCAAAAGTTATTTATCATTATTCATCATTCCATATCCCAGTTTTCTTAAATTCTAGTAACATATGATAGCTTCAATTAATGAGGGCTAAAGCACTAATTAAAAGGTAATATGTACAGCATTCTTAAAAATTAATAAAATTTTAACAAAATTACTGCATATGGTAGTATAAGACCATTTTTCAATTGATTTTACTTGCACTGTTATTTTAACACACTCTACATTAAAAGTGTTTCATATTACTTTACACAGTAGAAAACCCCATCAATATCCTACTAATTTATCAGGAACTGTATCAACTATCATGTAATAGAACTATAAGTCAAAAATTTTCATTCAATGTGTCCTACTTCTTTCTCTTTGGCATGTTAATACAATACTTAAGTGATTAGTAAGTATTAATGTTAAAAGAGTTCCTTAAAAGGAAAGACAGAAAGAAAATGAGTGCTCTGAAATATTATATCTGGAAACAAGCATTTAACTTTTATGGATTGTATTCATAATTGTAAACTAAGTTCATTTTCCACCCATGTACTTTAAACCATCAGAAACTTCATATAAAGAACACAACAGATTGCATTAAAAATTTAATTTCTAGACTTTAGGAAACAAGAACAAAGCAGTCTTTTCCCTTAAAATGGTCTTGTGCTTTGGAAATATTATGCTTATAGGATTTTTACAACAAAAGTGTTTTGGAAGCAGGATGATGGTAGTAGTCTATCACATTCTATCTTGATTTAAAATGTAGTATTTTTACAATGGTGTAGACTTGCAAATGAAAGTTTACCTGCTAATGTAAGTCTGCATTAGTTTGTACCATATGTCTAAAAAATTAAAGTTTTCCCCCTAGAAAGTTCTGGAAATACTTTCAAAATATGCTCATGATTATACATAAAAACAATTTAACTCTGCACAGAAATTTGAATTCACAGAGTATTTTCACATATACAATCTTATTCCCCATATTTATTACCATTATAACATATGTTAGTTTGGCATTGATACTCTGAGACTCTTATGTGCATAAGCGGGATAAAGCAAATGACTTATTGTGTGATATTCTAAGTCTGTTATTCGCAGTATTATTGGCAACCTGGATTCTCACCATACAGGAAAGGAGATATAAATATAAAATAGAAGAAGCTAAATTAAAATCTTATAGTTCTGAATTGGAATTGGACTTATTAAAATAAATTACCGGTGTGTTTTATCTTATAAGTAAAAGAAAATAAAAATAAACATTTATCAACTCTTTCTACTGATAAGTCCTAGAAAAAATGACTGACCCAAAAGCAGTAAGTGTCCCCAGTGCTCACATTGTGGTCTCCATTTCCCACCAGAAGAAATTAGGCTCTTTGGAAAAATTGATTCTAGAACTGCAACAAGATAATGTACAAGAAAAACCAGGAACATCTTGTTAATGTCCAATAATATGGACGCTATCAATGAGAAATCACTCTGAATCAATATCACTTGGAGTTTCTCTTGAAGATAGCTACATTGACCAAGATGGAATAATTTGAAAATCAAGATGAACAATAACTGAAATGGACTGAAACACAATAAAAACTCTAATTAATGATAATATGAAAGCTAAGCTAATTGATCACTGTGGGGGATAATAATGAACCAATTCATTATTTTGAAAACTGGTAAATAAAGGCAATTATTACTCGTTTATCTTACTTTTCCTACATGAAATTGTATCACTACAAAACCAAATAGTAGATTAGGGGAATTTTCTCTTTTAGAAATATCCCAGCTAATAAGTGGAATAGAAATGACAGAAATAGAATCTCTCCATTTAGTCCCTAATGAATTAATGGATCTGGGGACTGACCATAAATGGTTTCTAAAACCACAGGAGGCCATCAAATATTAAGTGACTCCTGATGGAAGAACACAATATTATCTATGAACTGTTTTTACCCCAAAAATAAAAACAAAAGATTCAACTTAAATGTGATTAAGGCTCTAGAACAAACCACCAATTTACAGAAAATAGAGAGGACAGATGAACATATTAAAGATGGCCATGAGCATGCAATCAGCAAAAGCCAGGCAGTGGAATATCAACCTATCACAATGGACGGACCTTATTTGGATCCTAATTCTAAGCATCAAAGTGTAAGGAAAAAATCATGGCATTTATGAGACAACTGGAAATTTGAATATTAGATATTTGATGATATTAAAGAATTATTAGTTAATTTTTAGCATTATATTGGTATATTGTTTATATGTAATTTTTATGAGTCTTATTTTTAGTACTATATAATATACTTTTTATGTATAAATAAAATTATTTATGTCTTTTTTCTTGCGTTATACCATGGAATGGGGAAGTAGGTGGGATTAGAGATGAAATGAAGTGGCATAGTGAGCTGATAATGTTTTGGTTTTTTTTTTATTAATTTATTTATTTTCTTAGGTACTGAGGCAGGGATTGAACCTGGGACCTTATATGTGGGAAGCCTGCACTGAACCACTGAACCACATCTCTTCCCCTTAGTTGGCCTCCTCGTTTGTTTTTCAGGAGGCACCAGGAATTGAACCCAGGACCTCCCATGTGGGAAGCAGGCACTCAACAGCTTGAGCTACATCCACTCCCTGCTGATAATTTTTGAAGTTGAGTATTGATTATGTGAAGCTTTATTATACTATTCTGTCTACTTTCATATATGTTTAACTTTTCATAATAAAATGTAAAAAAAATGTAAAAAGCTTAGAAAATAGAAATGAGCTTAAAACACACACAGTTAGTACATGGTAAAAGAGAATCTCAGTGTTTTGCTTTCAAATTCAATGCTTTATTTTTACCATACCATAATATTCCATAATACTGACAGAACATGAAATTTACTTTCAAAATTAAATGGACATTTCCTTTTAAGAAACTATTCTTCAACCATTTGTCCTGTTAAGCTAGAAAAGCATGAAAACTAAATGAAAAAAGCAAGGAAATAGTAGTAGTAGGAAAGGGCACATACAATGTCTACCATTCTTCTAGCAACCATCTTTTCCCACTGGCAACTAATCTACAAGCTTTGACCAAGTTATATGCAGTGACAGTACTTCTCTCTCTCTCTCCCTATCTGACTGTTCAGCTACTAACTTTCTAAAAAACAAAAACTAGGAACTACAGAAAAATAAAGTCATCATTCTTCCTGAATGCTTTCTCTTGCCATGGCATTGAGACATTGATGAATCTTGTTACTATAGCTGGGCCTATAGATATGTGCAATAGCCCTATGACTTTGTGTACCATTAATCAGCTGCCTGTGGAAGAAATACTGGTTATGCCTTTGAGAGGAGAAGGATTCCTCTACAAGGTTTGATGTTTTTATTTTCTATCCAATTTTCAGTGAGTCCGATTGAGTGGTTCTCAAACACATTTATCTGGGCCTCTGTGAGTAGGATATAAAAAAAGGGGGGAGCATAATGGACACACTACAATATTGGGTTGATATGAAAAGGGAACTAATATTTACTGTGATTACGGAGTTGTGGTGATTGTGGTGCGTGGGCTGTGGAATCTGTGAGACTTAGGTTCAAATCCCAGCTCTGCCACTTACCTACTTTGTGCATTTTGGCCAATTTAGCCCCTCTAAGCCTTAGTATACACATCTGTAAAATGGTAAAAATAATATTGCTACTTGGTAAATATAAGGGTTAAATGAGACAGTATTAGGTAAAGCACTTATTAGAGAAGCTGGCACATGTAAGTGTCCAATAAACAATAGTTGCCTTGTGTTGCTACTGCTGTTGCTATTGAAAAAAGCCAACACGTGAATAAATATTGAATAATAACCTTTATTTAGGAGTCTTACTTGTTCACTGTAAAAGGACAACCACTTTGCTTCATACAGTTCATACAAAAATAAAATGCTAAAAAACTATACTAAGCAAGTCAACTTTTAACCCTCATTCACAGACCACTATGAAGAAGATTTATCGTCATTTTTAGTGGAAAGGAAGCCACATGTTAGGTTTCACTACCAGACAGGAGTTTTAGGCCAGCCTCTGGAATTAGGAGTTAAATGATGAATTATGAGTTGAATGGGGGTATGGGCAACTCATCTAACTTTTCATAGTCTCAGTTCTGAAATGTGTTTAATAGAAATAGCACTTCTTTTGTAATGTATAAATTTAATAACACATAAATTTACCTTTTCTTATTTCAGGCATTTAATAAATAATGGTTCATTTTCTTTGCCCTAAATAATTTCCTTAAAATTAAAAAAAAAAAAAAGTAAAACTCAAAAGCTTAATTTAAATTAGGCCACTGCTTCCTTTTAAGCACTTATTGGAACTTTAATATTTCTTTTCAGACTAAAATTTTGGAATTTTTCTAAGCCAATGTCTCCTTCCTAAAACAAAAGAATCATCTTTATTTTTTTTTTTAACTTTTATTTGCACTTATTGTATGCTGAAGTTATTCCCGAGCCATAAGTTTTTGTTTCGTCAGTTTCTTCTGGGATATCTTTTTCTTCTGTGCAACCTCTTCTCCTGGTTTAGGAACAATTTGTTCTTTTTCCATAAAGATCATCTCAGTGTGGCAGGGGAGCTCGTGTATGGGCTAATCCCACCATGAGCTCTGAATGTACAACGCCACATTTTGGGGGCTTTGTTCACCTGGATGTGCTCAATGACCAGAGAATCTGCATCCAAACCCTTATGTTCAGCATTACTTTCTGCATTTTTAAGCATGTGCAACAAAAACCCAGCACTCATTTTGGGCCACAGACCCTGTATCCAGCCCTGCAGTTTGGCCTGGGCTCACCTACCAATGTCACCACTGTAATGACAGAATGGCTCACATTGCTTCTGTGAAGTGACATCTTTCAGATACTTGGTGGCTTTTCAAATATGCATACCTTTGATGGTCTGGGCAGTTTCATGGGTGTTCTTACAGTGAACAGGAAGATTTGAACTTCTTGATTTGCATGCTTTCGTGGACTTTTCTGGGTCAAGGGAAAAGCAAACTATTCTCAGAGATCACCTCGGTCGACTTATGGGGTGAGGAAGGAATCAACTTTTAAATATTTAAAAATGCGCATAGGTTTTTATAACGTACATAACATTGTGATGAATAAGAGCATAATTTGTTAACTAAATAAATGTACATATATTTTCAGTCACAGTCAATCAAAAGTTTGGAGACAATTGTCCTGGAGGATAGTCTCAGTTTTTTTTCCAACTAATATCTTCAGTTCAACTTTTTTTTTTTTGAGTTACCATAGCCAGGGATTGAACTTGGGACCTTGTATGTGGGAAAGCCAGTGCTCAACCACTGAGCTACATCAGCTTCTCCGAGTTGGTTTTTTCATTTGTTTGTTTGTTGTTTGTTTTGTTTTTAGGAGGTACCAGGGATTGAACCTGGGACCTCATATGTGGGAAGCAGGCACTCAACCACTTGGGCTACATCTGTTCCCATATTTTCTCCACATCTCCTGGTATCAGGTACTGCATTAAATCCTGGGGATACATGCATCAATAATCCTGTCATAGCAGGACTCATAGTCTAGTGGAAAGAGAGATATTAATAGACATATTTATATTGTAAAGAATATACTAAATACTAATGAGTTTGAACCATGTGAATGTATAGATATGAAACATTTTTACTTACAAAAAAATTTTATATGGCTCAGTCTAATATATTTAATGTCTTTCTTAATGTCTTTTAGTTTTCCCACAATTTGAAGGTAGCATTTCCCACCTTTAATATGTCCTTGAATTTAACAGCAACGTTAACTCCCAAAATACATATTGTATCACTGCTAAATAATTTTTATTTCATTTGTTTTGTGCTGTACTAATCAAAGGAAAGGCAGAACTGAATTAGCAGTGTATTATTTGACATTCCCTAACAGAGAATACATCTTAGTCCATTTTCTTTTAAACAACTTCTAGAATAAGAACTAGTTAACTCCAAAGATTTTATTTTGGTTGCAAGAATATTTTTCAGTTATGCACTTTGCATTTTCGTATCATCCTATAATTTAAATTAATCCAACCAGGATTTACTCCTTGTTTTATATGGTAGAAACTGCGGTACGATCATTTTATTTTTGCCTAAAATGTGGAACAATTTTAGTAGAAATTCTAGCAAATACAATGCCAGGTCTCTTTGGCTGGAATCTCTTTCTGAATTGGCACTATCTCCAATCCTCCTGTAGAGACTCTGGCTGTTGGCCTCCATGGCACATGGCCTGACAGCCGTAGAGCAAAGTAAGATATAATTGTTGTTTAATAGTATCCAAAGATAAATTCTGTATTGCCATTTTCTCTTTCATGAGCGATGGCCTCAGAAATAGCACAGTGGAGATGGTCTTTTCCTCTATGGCTTCAGAATTTAATTAGAAATCTAGATATAATCTAAACAATAATGAAGGATGTGTTTAGTAATAGTAATGCCTACATTGTTATTATTAAATAGCATTATTAATCTTGGGATTGTTTTTTGAAATATATTAATGTTGCCTCAGTAAATTAAGACAGTCCTTAAATGTATATGAATTAATTACAGCTATGAAGCACAAACATTCCAAAGATCCAGAAAATCAGGTGTTAATGGCTTAGGATGAATTAACAGTCTATGTTCAAAAAAAAAAAGAATGCAAGTCATCATTCACCAAGGAGAAAGAGAAAATTTCACGTGGACTCTCAATGGCTAAACAGAAAGCACATTGTCTTTCTGGACCATGTATCCAGGACATGATGGAGAAACTGCCGAGACTTATCACGCCTGCTGACAGCTGCCCCTGCCTGCTGGTCATGTGGGGATGAATGATGCCCTCATAATAAACATGCAAACGATTTCTAGAGGCCATGATATCTCAGGCACGAGACTAAAGGGCTCCAGGGATGCAGGTGTTGTTCTAACCTCTCCCTCTAATTCAATGTGTGATCTGAGAGAGGACAAAATGCTGAGCAGCAGGTTATGTAGAAGGGACAGACTCATGATTTAAGGTAGCAAAAATGTTGGGAATTTGCTAAGTATGGCATATATTTTCAGGGGTACAGGGAAGAATATTATTTTCTGGTGAACTTATGATCTACTTCAGAATATTTTAAAATAAAATTTATGGGGAGAGAAAAATAATATCAAAATATTAAGAAGGATTATAAAAATGATATCAGATACGACACAGAAAGAAAAACATTAGGGAGGCCCTAAAGGCATTTATAGGAGGATACAACTGGGTTAAAGAAAATATCTGGGGGACAGATGTGGCTTAAATGGTTGGGCATCCGTCTCCCATATGGAGGGACCCAGGTTCTATCCCTGGGATCTCCCAGTTAAAAAAAAAAAAAGTAAAAAAGAAAATATCTGTGTCCTCAGATAATTATGAATCAGTGACCAGAACATTCTAGTAAAATGGAGAAATAACGTGTGTATTGCATACATGTTTATTTGTGCATGAGTATATAATTCAGGGATTCAATATTAGAATGCAAGACTTCCTTAACAGAAGAAACAATTCTATTAGAAGAAAGCATACAATAATGAAACCAATCTTATCCTCTGAGATAGAAAGGTGAAGGTAGCATAACATTGATGATAAAAGAAGACTGGAAAGTAGTGGCACCATGTTGTGAGGATGATACAGACTACTCAGACGCTTGAAAAGGATGCTATATTCCACGTTCACATCCAAAACTGCTAGGGAAATTAGCTATACAATGACGGGGGATGGTGGAAGAACACTCAACTCTCCTTCTAGAAGTGTTATTCAACTACACAAGTTAATTTCTTCACTTGTTTGACTGGCTGGCAATTTAATGCCTTAGAAATCAAAGAAGCAGTAAAATAACTTTGGACCAATATGAAGAACCTGGTGGTGATGTTGGCATCATGGGACCTCAGGAACACAACTTGCCATCTTAATGCTCAGGATAATCTTGGCAACGGCTAGTTAGAAAATGAGGAGTATAGGGTATCCGTATAAATTTAGTCCATGCTTTAGGTAATCAGATTTCAAAATTTTCAGAAAACAGGAAGACCTAAGATTCTTGAATGGTGACATAACATAATCATAAGAGTCCTGTGAAGATCAATATTAAAATATTTATATTTATTTAAATGTTATTTATTTATCATAAATAATGCTGATGAGGAAGGAAACTGGGAAACATCTAAAAGTAGAACTGCATAGGGAGCACTCTGATGAACAAAAATTTTGAAGGGATATTTACAAAAGACAGAAAATAGAGGAAAGAGCTAAGGTTCTTTTCTTATTTTTAGTTTTGTAAGTGACATGGAATTTTGAGAGTAAACCAAAGAAAACTAATTTTTACAATATAATTTTATCTGGCCCATCTAATCTTAAGGAAAATGCCCCTCCATCCATCTAGGCAAGAATATCAATCCGTTTTTTTATATGCACAAATTTTTCAGGTGCTTTTAAAACATCAATTCTTTTGGATATCAGCAATAGAATGTCATATCTATCATGCTCGGTCATTTGTTATGTGGGTACTCTTTTATTATTATTATTATTGATAATTTTTATTTACAAATATTCTATATCATCCAAGCAAAAATTCCTCCTCTCCTCCCTCCCAATCCCCTGGTAA
This sequence comes from Tolypeutes matacus, assembly GCA_026826555.1. Taxonomy (NCBI): domain Eukaryota; kingdom Metazoa; phylum Chordata; class Mammalia; order Cingulata; family Chlamyphoridae; genus Tolypeutes; species Tolypeutes matacus. Next base: position 6,299,170 of record JAKSZT010053791.1, read on the forward strand.
TCTCGAATTTCTGCAAATTTGCTATCTCATTCAAGTGACATCATATAATATATATCCTTATGTGTCTTGCCTATTTCACACAGCATGATATTTCCAGGTTTCATCATGTCTCAGAACTTCATTCTTTCTTATGGCTGAATAATCTTCCATTGTGTGTATGTACCATATTTTATCCATTCATTTGTTGATGGACATTTGGGTTATTTCCACCTTTTGTGAATATTGCTGCTATGAACGTTGGTGTACAAGTATATCTTTGAGACCCTGTTTTCACTTTCTTTGATTATATACACAGGGGTGGAATTGCTGGGCCATAGGACAATTCTATACTTAATTTTTTGAGGGGCCACAATACCGTTTTCCACAGTGGCTCCACCAATTTATATTCTCACCTACAATGCAGTAGAGTTCCAATTTCTCCATATTTTCTCCAATACTTGCTACTCTCTGCCTTGTGTTTATTTGTTTAATACCAGCCATCCTTGTGGGTGTGAAGTGAAATCTCATTGTGATTTTGATTTGTATTTCCCTAATGGCTATTGCTATTGAGCATCTTTCATATACTTATTGGTCATTTGTATATCCTCTTTGGAAAAACACCTATTCAAGTTCTTTGACCATTTTTTAAATGGGTTATTTTTTTTATGTTGTAAAAGTTCTTTTTATATTCTGGATAGTAAGTCCTTGTTTGATATATAGTTTGCAACTAATTTCTCCCATCCATAGAGTGTTTCTTCTTTGATACACAAAAGTTTTGAATGTTGATGAAGATGAATTTATCTATTGCATCTTTTGTTGCATATGCTTTTGGGGTTATATCTAAGAATCCATTGCCAGTTTTCAGGGTTGGTATTATTGATAAGGACCAGAAAATGAAGAGGAAACTAGGGAACTACAATCTGTATTCCTTTTTCTGTGGCAAGGAGAACAATGTTTAGGTCAGGGGTTCTTAACCCTTTGTTTTTCTATGGACCCCTTTGCCAGTCAGGTGAAAACCATGGACTCCTTCTCAGAATGTAGTGGCAGATAGTTTTATGACACTCAAAATCAGAGGTCAGAGGAAATAAAGATAATAAGTTGAATCTTTTCTATTCAAGCTCACAAACCCCCTGATATCTTTCCATGGACCCCATGGACCCCTGGATTAGAAACCCTGGTTTAGATGGAAAAGGATTGCAAAGACAATAGAAAGAAGCCTCTGGTGGTCAAAATAGAGAGGCATTAAAAATTAATATTATTTGCTTTTTTGAGAGACATGGGTTTTTCTACATTTCTCTGGTGTTAAGAGTTAGACGAATTCTGTAGACAAGGTGTGTATCTGGATTTCACCAGGGAACTGTGTGAAAATTCTCATAATATCCTTGAAAGAGAAAGAGAAATCTGGCCTAGATGATCTATTTTAGTTGATTCCCTACTCTTTGATTACACAGTGGTTCTTCACCCTGGCTTTACATTAGAATCATCTGGTGAGCTTTTAGAGAACCGTTGTCCACATGCATACTGCATGGTTGTGGCTCTCCCTGACCCTGTCATACCCAAAGTAGTTTTTTTTTCAATACCTTGGATGTGAACCACAAAAGCCAATTAAATTTGCAGATGACAGGCTGAAACATGAGGTCAAATGAACAAGATAAAAGAAAATCAGGAACAAATGTTAAGTTCTGAGCATAATTTAAAAAATAAAATGAAAATAATCACTGCACATTACAGAACACAGTGAGGTGACTAAAAAGCATTCATTTTTTTAGTTTGTTTTTTTCCTTTCATTTTCTTTTTTTGATTGTTATTAGGTATCAATAGTAAGAACATTTGTGTTTTTCCTGTGACAGGCACTATGCTAAGTGCTTTTTATGTGTAACCTCACTTAATCCTCACACCCATCCCAGGAGAAGCAAATATAATGCTCTTTTACAGCTGATGAACTGCTCAGAGACAATAAGTAACTTGTGAAAGATAAGCCTGCATGGAGAGCAGAGATTTAACACTCAAGCCTCCTAGCTGAACCACTTGTCCCACATCAAATAGCCACAGTAAGATCTGGACTGGATTGGATCTGCTAAAAAGCTGCTGGGAATGGTGGCTCCAACTTAGAGTCTAGAGATGATAGGATGCATTCATAATGGGGGCAATATCACCCCCAAGGGGGGAAATTGGTCCTTGAGGAGAAGGGGACAAATCCTACTGTTATATATAAAACATAGATATACATACACTACATAAACAGAAATACAGTTTATCCGTGGTATTAAAAATTCATGGGGGTGTGGTTGAAATTAGGAAAACAATGTCTAAAAAGACTCCTTGGGGGATGGGGGATGATAATGCTAAAGAGAATCACTGCTCTAGGAAAAAAAAGAACAATCTCACTGTACTTTGCTCGTTAGACCATGTTTTACAGAAAATTACATTGCATTTTCAGTAGAACTTGTTACAAAGACTATTGGCAAACTGGGAGGAGATTTACATGAACGTTTAAAGTAGTTTAGGTGAGAAGAAACACAGAGCAAAGAGAATAGTGACAATTGTTCTCCTTCAGCTTCAAGAGTAGGTATCTGGACTATAAAACTCATCCTTAATATATTTACCTGATGTGTTTTTAAATTACATTTTAATAATATTTTTAAAAATATCCTCCTCCATATACTATCTCATTTAATCATAGAAAACCATGAAGCACATAAAGAAGGTATATAGTCCTCACTTTAGAGAAGATATCCAGAGGTTACACGACTTGCCCGAGGTTACACAACCAGGCAATAGAACCTGAACCAAAATCCAAGTGTGCTGCTTACAGTGCACTGCACTTTCATTTATCACAGTGTCACAGTGACTCTCATGCAGAGTTCTGACAATTCTGGAACCCATAAAAATATGCGACCTGCTTTAACATAGGCTAAATAATGTAATAAAAATTAACAGAACAGTTTTAAATAAATATAGCTTCCAAAAACCCATTCAGGGCTTATGTGACTTATTGGTCTTTGTGTTTCCCAGTGACAGAAACAGGGCAGTTAAATCAATAGCATGCGATAGTCCATTTGAAGTTATAAATGCTCTATTCAGTTGAGATACTTGACATATTCAAAAAACATCTTACTGAGACTGTGGCATTTTATAAATAGTCAAGAACCAGAAATAATTTAATCGTGTAAATAATATATCAGCCTCTTGCCTTAATTGGCAATTTCATAGACAGGCTCTCAAGTGAATGATAAGTACATGTGAAAGGGAAATAGGGCTTCTGTGTCTGTGCATTATGCAGACTGCTGTCCTTGAGAAGAAACCTTTACAGCTCTTGCCTCTGCTACCTCTCTTAACACAGTCCCAGTTTCTAGCACTTATCACCACTGACATTACACTATGTTATGTTTTTTATTGTCTGTTTCTTCCCTCTAGGATGGTGGCTTTCTACCAGGGACAATTTTGCCATCCAAAGAGCATTTGACATTGTCTGTAGACATTTGGGGGTGGGGGATGCTAGTGGCATCTAGTTTGTAGAGGCCAAACATGCTGCTAAACATCCTACAATGCACAGGATGTTCCCCCTCCCCCATCCTCACCAACAAAGAATTATCTAGCTCAAAGTGTCAAAAGTACCAAGGGTAGGAATTCCTGGTCTAGAATATAAGCTCTATGAGGACAGAGACTACCTCTTTTGCTCAATATATATTTATTGTGTGAATGAAAAAATGAATGAATGAATGGTGCCAGTGTCTCAGAGGATAAAGAAAGAAGGAAATCAAAAAGCTGTAAAGATAGGTAAGATGGAACACTAGAATAATTCTCAGGGGAAAAACATTAAGCTGAAATTTGCACTAAAGCATCTAAGGAAAAATCCTGAAGATGATCAAAAATTGGTATTATACTATTATTCTCTTGAGAACTTATTTCACATAATTGTAAACTAATTCTGAAAATAATTCAAAAGGGGATGGTATTTGAATGGAATATATATATATATATATATACACACACATATATAAATGTGTATATAATTTAAAGTATCAATTATATTTTATCTTGACTATAATATTGTAATAATTATTTTTCCAATTCTTCCTCACAATAGTTTAATACCAAATTATGAATCAGAAAAACGGTTTATGTTTCTTTTCACTGGGGGAAAAAAATTCATACATCTCAATCCCTATCTTATTAGACTCAATATTTGTTAGTAATCAATAATTCATTTGTCTCTAAAGTTCATTTAATTATTCTCATCCTAAATATCCCATCAACATTGGGAAATTTTCCTGATTTTAAACAATTCTGAAGTAGATTGATTTTTTTTCTTTTTTTTTAAATTTTTAATTTTATCCTCTTTCCACCAAACTTCCTCCTTTCTTTGTTTTGCTTCTTGGTAAATGGCAGAACTTTATATTTGCCAACACTGGAAACCTAGCAGCCATTGTTGACACCTTCTTCTTACACACTCCTCACTTCATTTCAATCTCTCACTGTATTTCAAATCTCTCCACTCCCTTCCTTCTCTACAAAGAACTTGAGACCAAACCACAGTTTCTAACTACAAGTATTCTTTACACCTTGCTTCTTCTCACAACAACCCCACTCCAATGCATGATTTCTTTTCTATTTTAATCAGATTTACTTTACTTCCCTCCTGAAAATTCTCCAATGGCTTGCCATTATCCATAGGAAAAGATCCAGATTCTTTAATGTGCCATGTGAGGCTGCAGGAAGATATTTTCTCCAGCCTCATTCTCCCTTAGGATATTTGCCTCTAGGCTTCCCAGTCACACTGAACTTTTAGTCCCCCCAAACCCCAGGCTCTTTATAACCTCAAAACCCAGAATAAATGTTTCCTATATCCAGACTGCTAATCTCAACCCCATCATTCCTGGTATAGTCTAAATATTAAATATTTACTAATTCTTAAATATTACTCCCCTCTTATTTAAATGGTATCAAACATTAATTTAGTAACTACAGTCCCTTTGGATAAAATTATAACCCAAATGGAGAAAAAGATACATATTTTTTAAACAAATTGCCAAAAGAGAATAGGCATCATTTACTGTGTACTTTAACAGACATTGTAGTGGATTACATGAAAAGAAATATGGACTCAAAATAGGTGGTCACATGTAGCTTATTATTTGTACCTTCTCATTCAAGGGTAATCAGGTAATTTAAAGGTAAAAATGATAATTGCATTGTCATTGGTATTTCTGTATAGAATTCTCCCACATTTCCCTTCATTTATTTCATTTGAGGTGATTTTATTTTTTCATTTATAAATATCATATTTTAAAGCATGTCTATAACTAATCCATTACCTAGAAATGATCACTTTAAAAGTCTCCTTGTTCATTTTCTAAAACTTTTTGCATCATTTTCTTCCAAATGGTTAATGTGCAACTGAATTTTTAAATTCGGGTATAAAAGAAATAAAGATTTCTGGAAAGAGCTTTATGGACGTTCCACTGAAATACAGCTCACGTGGCAAAACACTAAAAAACAAGCACTTATTTAAGTTAAAAAAAGTTTTAAAATTAGTAATCAGTAGTTATTTTAATCAATACATATTCTAAAAGAATAAGAAAAACAGTTCTTTGAACAATTTACTTTTGTGGAATGGTAACCATTACATTTGGAAATTAAATACTAACGAACATTTTAATTGTTACATTCACAAAAGGAATTAGTGACAAACACCGCATACATTTTTAAAAATATTCTTATTTTTATGGCAATTTGCATAGGTTGAATAAAAATCAGTCCTCCTTACTAACAGAACATAATTGGAGACACTGGTTACATAACCACAGCTTTGACTGAGATGTCATGTTTGAGAATGGTACTCATTTAATCAGCCATGACCAAAGACTTTAAGGAACTAAGGTTCCATGCTTATAAAACCCTCTTGGAAAAACTGATCAGGTACCTGGCTCCAGGATTCCCATCATTACTGGAACTTAAATAAGCCCACTCAATGGATGTAGGCCATTTTAAATCAGCACACACCACTCAGAACTGAGTGGGAGAGAGTGTGGTCTACAGTGTGAACTGTGGTCTACGGTTGGTGGCAAGGCTCCAGGATGTGTAAGTTCATTGAGGTTGGTGGGCCACACTATGGGAGATGTTTGTGTTGGATGTGGTGGGAGGTGTGGGAGGTGGGCAACATGGGAATCCGAGTGGGTTCCGTATAATATTTTAGGTAATCTAAGCACCTCTTAAAATATATGTATATATATATATAAAAAATAACATTTTTGTAAGCAAATACACATATATGCATATATATTTATATATCATTTTACAAATGTTTGTATGTATTGTGAGAATTTTGATTTTTACCCATAATAAAAAAAAATAAATAAATAAATAAATAAATAAGCCCACTTTCTGTCAGGCATAGGAACCCTATGATAGTTTGAGAACCCCTAAAAAGTAGAATTCACCCAAATCTGAAGGTACTGCAGGTGAAATCTGGTGTCCTGTTCTTGGCTTGGCTTCCTAGCATTTAAAACTCCAATCTGAAGTTCCTTATGAAAGCTTCCAGCAAAGCAAATTTTAAAAGGCCTATATGGTAAATCAACATTCCTGCTCTTCCTTGTAAGCAATCAGGCCAAATCTAATGAAACCAGCTTTACTTTATGATTAAAAAAAAAAAATCAGCCTTTGAGGCTATCTTTAATAAAAAAGAGGGTGACTATTGAGAGAAATTTTGTGTTTGATTAGAAAACTATATCACACTACTGTAGATTATCAGATTCTGCTCCTGTTCATTGTCTGAGCTATTTTGCATTCACTTTGTCAACTGCAGATAATGGCATAGGTCTGTTACTTACCTGTAAATTGGATTGGGTCCTGTGATCTTGCTTCTATTGTCTACCCTAAATGACAGTCAGATAGCTAGCTTAAAATCTTTCATACATCAGGTCTCAAACCAACAAAAGAAGGATAAGGCCCCCAATTCCTTGACCTACCATAAAACAGAGTTCCATTCCTTCATGCCTACTGTCATACCTTCCCTAAAACATATGGTGTGGAAGGAGCAGTTGTAAATAGATCTAAGTTTATAAGACAGAGCTTTATCTCCAGCTGTAATGCTCTTCAGGCCCCCCAGGCTGAAGCTGTCTGCTTAGCATCAGTGTCTTATAAAACAGAGGGGCTCTAGATACCCTGACTGCACATGAACAATGTTGCTTTTGTGCTAATAAATCTGAAAGACGGAAGGTATTTCATGATGTTAGGCAAACATTTCAATGGGCAGATCTATTTCCTGACCTAGGTTCTTGGCTTAATGGAATACAAAAACAGCTAGTGTGCTTTGGGTTTGTACCTTTAGTTGTGATTTTCAGTCTATATGCTTTTATTTCTTGATGTATAAACTGTGTTTCAAGATTCTCTTCAGTACACCTTGGATAGATTATATGGTATGTGAATATATCTCAATAAAACTGCTTTTAAAAAAAATTCTGTTCAAATTCCTTGTAATCTTCAAGACAGATGGTTGCTTCTGAAATAACTAAACAAAAGGAAAATAAGATAGAAATGGGACTGTTTCTAGTGGACCAAGACTAAATAAAAATAGATACCGTGTCTTGGAGACGGGGCTATACCCATAATCCACTCAAATGAGTAAGTAACTCCACTGCAAGGGTCTTAAATGTAGACCCTGCAATCAATGAAACTGATTGCAATAAAGGAATGACGAAAAAAAGAACAGAATGACTTGCCAAGCCCACTCAACCACCTGACAATTGCAGAGACTGGAGGGTTTTGGTCAAGTGTCCACTGAGAGCATTGGAAAAATGACCAAAAGGGGAGACTATTGAGTAAAATAAAATGGTCGCCTGCATTGGACATTGCCAGGAGGGACCCCTTGCTGAAAAAGGATTTTCAGACAAAAACAACTTATTTGCAGGGACTTTCCAAGAGAATGAAATAATGGAATAGATCATACAGAATTGCAGATAAGCAACACCTGGTAATAAACAAATTTTGGTCCTGTAAGACGGCTTACCAGAATGGACAAGTGTACCATACTAATCAATGTATATCTGTGTCTGTTTCCCTCTTTGTAAGACCCTCCACCCCTCACCCCACCCCGCCATGTAAAATGGTAACTTAACATTCAGAACATATCCTCACTTGCTTCCACATCTGTCCTATATTGAGTCGTCTTTTTTGACTCCTCGGTAGAGTTCATTTCCACATGTGGTTTGGATGCTGCCTGATTCATGAATAGTAACTGCTCATATAAACTCCCATAAATAATGTCTAATATTTTATTATAACATATTTATTAAACAAGTATTTGTTGAGCTCCTACTACATGGCAGACATTCTGCTAAGCACTGAAGAAAGGAGGGTAAGGGAAACAGATAAGGTACATATGCTCATGTAGTTATAGTTCAGTGGGAGGAGAAAACAATTATCAGTAACCTAGAAAGTGGGTATAGTTACAAACTGCAACATGGACTAAGAAGGAAAAGTCAAGATATTATGTAGAGATGATTGCTCTAATTTGGGATGTCAGGAATGATGTCACCTGAGGAAATAACTTTTGAAAGTGAAGCTACAGGATGAGTTGTGCCTAAGCAAAGTGTAGCAGCTGATTCAGGTGAGAGAAGAGCCTTTCAGCAACTGGAAGACAGTGTTTCTGTAGCCCAGGAGCCAAGAGGAAGAGGAGATAGGAAGAGAGAGGTCTGCCAGTGGTTGGATCAAGCAAAGCCCGCTAAGTGAGGTGACTGAAGAGTTTTGAGAAGGCAAGTAAATGATCAGATTTGCTTGGCTTTAATTAATTAGGTAATTAAGAACAATTTAAGAAGTATGTTTGGATTTAGTCATGCTTCTTTCCAAAATAATTAAATAAACAAATTAATATTATGTTCTAATAATCCCTTTATAACTGCATTGACAACACAGAAATGATCAGTGTATGGATATCTGTAATTATCTATATAAAAATGTGATTTTTTGCTTTGGAAGAAATTCCACAGAGCAATATTTGAATTGGAGTTAAAGAAAACTGAATCACAGAATAAAAGATACATGTGTCAATGTTGTATTGATACAAAAACCAACAGTTACAGTGAAGCATGCTAGTAAAACAGGGAATCAATACATGAATCTGGAACCTGGCAAAAAGTCCACGTGGATATCAATACCCCCAAGATAGCTGCTGGAAGGGTCTCACAGATTCTGCCATTCTGAATGCAATTTCCTCCAGGAGCCAGGAAAAGCCCCGGATATTCTCCAAGGATCTTATCATTGGGAAGTTTTCCAGGGACCTTATCATTGGGCCTTCCCGGGGGATTAATGGATGGGGCAATCAATCAAAACAGCAAACACCTGGAACTCCTCCCATGCATTAGCAAAGGAGCAGAATAATTAATGGATTAAAAAGTAAGCGCAAAGGTCTTTTTGCGCTCTCTCTCTCTCTCTGTCTCTCTCACCCTTGGACCCCTGTTCTGGCCTTCTTCGCCCCTGAATGGATCAACATGCAAGTAAAACCTGGGCATTTATAATGTATAATGGGAAATTATAGTCTGTAAATCAGTCCTCTTTATCGCTCTTCAGCCCCTTCCTCTCTGGGCTACCATTTCTCTTCTCTCCCTTCCTTAATAAATTACTGGCCTAACTAACCCAGCATGCTCTTGAAATTCATTTCTGCAGTTTAGCCAAGGACCTAGATAAAATCTAGCTACAGTAGTATCTTTAAAATATTAGTGGAACATAATCAAATATTTTCTCTTGTAGTATTAGAAAAACCCATTATAGCTTAAATATTGAGGCATTTTACTGAACCTTTGTAACTGAGAGATAAGAATTACATAGATGCCTTTATATTATTTTTTTAAAAAAACAAAATGTTAATATCTGAAATCCTTGAAACTGGCTGGATTTAGCCTAGACCTGCTATTATTATGGTCATTCTAAACAGCTCTTACTCCTGTTTGTGGTTACTCAAAACTCAACCTCTCCCTTGTATATACTTACCATTGTGATGGTAATTCTAGACTGAACTTACCTTTGTTTATGGTTATTTTAGAACTAGGCTCACCCTTTTGCATACTTATCATTGTATATTCTCCACCCTCCTGTTTAATATCCATATGGAAACCTTAGGACTGACCTCTACTCTGTACTTTCCTACCCCAGAACCTTGATCTCTGATAATGATTGTAACCTTGTAACTCACCCTTGTTTGCTACCCACCTCACCATGTTTGACCCCTTAATATTTTTATTAATGAAGGAACCTGTGTCCAGCTCCGCCCCAATTATCTATTAGCACACCGATGGTATAAAATATTAGAATTTCTGCAGTTCAGGGAGGCTGATTTGAGACTGTACATCTCCAGTCTCCCACTGGTGAATAAATCCTCTTTTTCCTTCCTAGCTCTAGTTTGGTATACCTGTCTATTCTGCCCTGCCAAGCAAAGGAATCCAGCCAAGGACCACCCTGGCCCCTCTTCACTCCAATTGAAGTTTTAAAAAATGTGGTTGTAATGATTTAATGCAAGCAATCTCAAAAATAATAATTCCTAACAATAGAGCCTACTGTTGTTTATACTCTAAAATAGACCTGGAACTCTATTAATCAAACCCTTACACCTTTCTTTTAAAAATCCCAATAGGAAGCTAATTTGATCCATTCCTAGAAGAAAATATATCATCCCAAAGGACTAGATCATTTGACCAAACTAGGTGAAGTGCTAGGTGCAATGTAAAATGAATAACCAAAATATAAAGCAAATATCACACTGGAAACAAAAAGATGTGTGTGTGTGTGTGTGTGTGTGTACAAACACAAAGAACAAAAATATGTTAGAAAATAATTTTTGTAGACAGGGTTTCTACTTTTCGTGGTGTTTAAGATGAATACTGACTTTGATGGAAGAGGCAGCAATTAGTATTATTATGGCTCCCAAGGTGCTTGACCTTTCTACTTTCAGCAAAGATACTGTAAATCAAAGGAAAACTTTGCATTGCCTATAGCACACTGTTCATCTTTTCAGATTATGATTGTATGGGAGCTAAATTACAAGTCTGTCAATTGTAGGGAACTGTCAGACATTCAGTTCTATTGACTTCCCTGCCCTCCTAGGGGTAAAACCAGTTTTGCCTCCATTTGTATATTCCATTCCACAAATGTGTCTGCTCTTTGGATTCTCTTTTGGTTGTAACATCTATCTGGTTCCCTTATGAGTCAAATAAAATACTTAACAAATGTTCATTTATATATATGTATGTGAGAATCATGATTTTTAACTTTTTATTAAGCACTATTTAATATCTATTTTGTGGCTTATAAAAAAGGTGGTTTCAGTTTCTCTTGTTGTCAGACACCCTAAAAGAAACCCTAAGTGAGAATGTGTTGGCCCTCAGCTTTCCATTCTTAAATTTACACGGTATTTCACTACATTGTCTTTGAAATTGCTCATGAATTGTGTCATTGTGTTTACTTTGTTTTCTCAATTACAATAAACTTTCTTGGGCAGATACTTTGTGTACACTTTATTTTCTCTTCTTTCTCAATTTCACAGTACAGAGATTGTCATCACAGGCCCCTCTATAGTTTTCACCAGAAAAGCAATGCAGTAACTGAGGGAAGGGATGAGAAATATGTAAAATAAGCAAAACAAAGTTTCTATGGCAACCAGGCTAGGTGGGAATTGTCCATTGATATTAGAGTCACAATTCCATTTTAGTTTAAATTGATTCCTTCCTTAAGATGAGTAATATTGCTCTCTTCACAGTTCAGAAAATTTCCAAGACTTGTTACCTACTGGGACTGAAACTGAATAGAAGTGCTTGAAGATCTGCTTGTGAAGAAAGTTAAAGAAATATAAATAGCAATGAATCATCTATTCTGCATCTCAAAGCAGTGATAAGATTTGATAACACTTTGAAGACAAATATTCAAGTAAATTGTAGTGTGTGAGTAGCATAGTTTACTAACAGCACAAACTCAACAAATCCTATTTTCTTTCTCTTATTCTCTCACTCTTTTCAATGTTAACTTTCCATCCTTATTCTTTCAAATTCTGGTTGCCTCTCATTTTTGCTTCTTTTGAAGATTCTTTGCCCCCTGTTTGGTTGACTATTTCTCTCTTCCCCTTTCTTGCTCTCTTTTTGCTACTCTCTCTTTCCTGTTTTTCTCCCCCACCTAAAATCCTAAGGCTATTCACAAATAACATGTAAATAATTATATAAACTTTAACTTATTAGTCATCTAATTGCAGTTCATATAATTTTCATTGCTGTTTAGTAGAATTATGATATAGATAATGCTGGTCATTTTAACTCCTTTTTTAAAATACCATTATTATTAAAAATTATATAACTGTAAATTCGAATTATTATTTCTGATCAAATATTACTAGATAAACTTATGTTCACAATTTGAAAACAAGGCATATTGTCACATCAAAATTATGCTTCAATGATTGATCTTTTATGCATGAAGAAGATCAAAATTGTTTCCTCTTTCTTCTCTCTCCTCAATCCTAATTCTGTGATTGGTAAACTTAGTAGCTCAGGATTTGACAAATGGTATATTTCCATTTTTTCAGTGCTTTGGAATGATAATCCACAAGCAATATTTCAGTTAGTGAATAAAGGCATTTATTATGGTAAGATATAATACATCTATAAAAGTCTACAAAACAGGAAATTCATTTCTATGTGACCAATATTCAATCTTAGATTAAATAATAGCATATATTCTAAAATTTTATAATTAGTACTTTCTATGGAACAATTAGCCAAGGAATTGCAAGTTTTTCAAGGAAGTAAATATAATGTCTGATAAAGGTTTTCTACAAATCTGTGTGTGTTGTGTGGAGGGGGTTGTATGTGTGGATAGGTAGATAGAGAGAGAGATAGATGATGGAGAAAGAAAAATGGGAAAAGCCTACTTTTCTAATTAAATGCATAATCATGGATGCTGATCAATGTTACTGATGCTAAATGGTTTCTACTTTAATGAGCCATTTTGAATGAAATGGCTGCCTGCAATTAGGCATCTGCAGTCCAAAGAAAGCAAGCCAACTCTGTATTCTGGCTGCCAGAATTACAGTGCATTCCTCAGCAGGACAATGAAGAGAAAGAATAATTGTAATTATAATATATACATCTTTAGTGTTCTGTGGTTGAAAGAGTATGCAAAATAAGCCTTCTTCATATATTTAATTGCTGACTGCTAATAAAGGGTTGTCAAAAACAGTTGCTTTTTAATGTATCCATATTCCATTAGTAGTATTACCAACTGATAGTCACAAGGTAATTATTTCAACACAGGAACCTAAGTAGAAAGAAATGATAAGGAACTCTTAGATTTTACAAGCCTCAGCTATTTGGGGCTACAACTAAGGGATCAGACAGGTTATGGTATTCCTGATTTCAAGGCAAATAACACATCCCTTAAAATATTTAGATGAATATTAAGCTGTTATATTTGTTATAGAAAATTCAATCAGCTAAGGCAACATACCCATTTTAATATACAATACTGAATCCTTATTTTATTGTCTCCATGTTATAAGTGAGGGAACTTAGGCACAGATGGGATAAGTAAATAGTCCAAGAACACATAGTTTCTATGTATCAGTAGTAGTCAGAATTTAAACCCTAGTCCGACTTTCTTTAAACCGCTTTTTTATATTCAATTTAACTTAATTTCATTTTCTCTTTAAAATAATGCCATGGTACCTAAGAGATGTGGATGCCAATCTCACTGTGTGATTTGGACAAGTTATTATTTCATCAGTTCCTCATGTATCAAATGGAAATATGAGTATTTACCATTCAGTTTTGTTTAAATAATTCAATGCAATAAGGTGCATATCATAACTAGCACATAGTATGTGCTCAGTGGCCTGACCTATTATTATTACTTAGTCAATGACAGCCATCTGGCTCAAATTATTTAATTTTTAAAGCCACCATGCCTGAGATAAGATGATAAAATTAATTTTAAATATCCTTGGCTTTAAAATTAGTTAACTTTATTACTTCAATGAAATAATGAAATTATTTTTAAATCCAATTTTCCTGCATTTGGGCAGGCATTGGTTGGAATTTATTCACCTCTATCTTCACATGATTCATCTCCTTATTAGGTTTTGATATATTTAATTAATAAATATGATCATTTCATAATTTTTTTGCTTTAGATATTAACCTGTGTATGGCCTTTGCTTCATGCACAGACATTCACACACACACATGTCACAGGTATGTAGATAACTTTCAATTATCTACACGCCATCATTTTGCTTTATAATGTTTAAGTCCTCATTTCTAGGACTGGAGGGAAGCCACAGGTCCTTTTTTCCCTTAACTTTTCATGTCACATTCTCACCTCTCCTCTACTGCTGAGTACTGTATTTTGTATTCCAGCCACAGCTCAATGAGAAGTGTACCAGGCCCTCATTATAGCACAGCCACAAGGAAAACTTCTGAAACCCAAATTTCAAATCACTTCACTTTTCTCCCAGGAAAAGTAGAAATCAGCCAGAAGAATCATTAAAAGATTTTTAAAAAGTTGAAAAGAGAGCTTGCAACAAGTGATGCACTTATTGTACTTGGGCCCCGTGGGCTAAACCAGCCCAGCAGTGGAAGTCTGACCAGCAGCAGAAGACAGCCAGGCCAGGCCTCGCCACATGGAAGCTTTGCCGACTCTCTCTTGATGTGGTTTTTATGTGCTCCAAGAATATCTGACATACTTGTTTGGGGGTTTTATTCTTTAGAGTACATTCCTCTATTGAATACCCCAGTCTATTCTCTTCTACTTCTGTACTTGAAATATTAACTAATCTATTTTTCTCTGTTTTTTCCTTAGAAGATTACCTGTTTCTGTGTATACATATAAAGAGCATGTAAATGAGAATTACTAAGGCATATTTGGGGAATCGCTTCTGTAATATAGCTTAGTGTCTAGTGCTTAACAAATATTTAAGTAATTGTGTATGAATGAAACAATAAAATGAAATAAATAAAAAATAATGCTTACATTTTTCCACATACAAGACAGTATTTAATTTGAGAAATATAAAATGTCAGAAACTTAAAAAGAGAAAAATACAGTTTAGGACAAAAATTGTTAAAAATCATTATTTGTGATACTTCCAGCAGGTAATATATACCTAAGCAAGGTGTCAGTCAAGCCAATAAAGTAACAATTTTAAAAATATATTATTACTTTGAAATCTTCTATGACTTGGTTACTATGTGTGGAGCTGTTATAAAAAAAAAAATCATTAACAACTAGATTTTCATTTCAAAACAAAAAAATCATTGTTTCATGTCATCTATATTTTCCCAGCTCTTAAACATGTAAAAGACATCAATTCTACAAAGTAAAAGACAATTGTGCACATAAAATAGAAAACTACTTAGAACTTGCATGAGTGTATTGTCTTTTTATAAACTTTGTTCAACCATGCAATCATTACTTGGGAGTTTTTGACACTACGTTACTTTGGACATATGTTCTAATTTCCATCAATAAAAATTCCTGTCTTCATTTGTAGGTACTCACGTCATCAATGTAATTGTCATGAGTTCAATTGCTATTAAAACAAATAATTATATATGTTTATGCTCTGTGATGGATTGAATTGTGAACCCCAGTTTGGACATACTCTTGGAGTTGGTCCCCATTCTAGTAGGTGTAGACCCATTGTAAATAAGATCTCTTCAAGATGTTACTTCAGTTAAGTTTTGGTCCAACTGAATCAGGTTGGGCTTTAGTCCATATTATTGGAGTCCTTTATAAGCAGAGGTAAAGCCAGATGGAGAGAGAAGCCAAGGGGAGCACCCAGAAGCTGGATGTCGGCAGAGCCAGAAGAGAAAGGAGAAGGTGCCGCCACGTGCATTGCCAAGTGACAAAAAGCCAAGGACCAAGGATTGTTGGCAGCCAGTGCCAGAATGCCACAGTCTTTGAGGAGAAAACATTGCCTTCTTGATGCCTGGATTTTTAACTTTTCTTAGCCTTAAAACTGTGAGCCAATAAATTCAGGTGTTTAAGCCAACCCATTGCACTGTATTTGTTTTAGTAGCTTGGAAACCATCACATGCTCTATGCTGTCACACTTGATTTTGGTTTATATGCATATCTGAATTACAAGTTTATTATCAAAACAGAACTATAACCAATCCATGAGGCCATTATGCATTGAAGTTTTAATGTGCCACTTATTGATTCATTTTAGTAGCTTTCATTAGCTTCTGGAAAATCACAACTACAAGCTTCTGTATCAACAGACACTATCTGCCCTAGCAAGTCGTGATTTTCTATTAAACTTAGAAGCTAACCAAGCATAAGCACTCTTAATGAGGATTAGATCTTTTCTCTGGACAATGTTTGCATAAGAGGTTATTCAACAAATAAGGACTATAATTCAAATTCTCCTATGAAAAGAAAAATTACTATAATTATCTAGGACCTACCTTACTGTTCTAATGTATATAAGTGTATTTTTAAATATTTAAGGGATTTTTAAAAATCCTAAAAAAAAAGGCAGTATTTTAAATTAAATGATTGACTTTAAGGTTTAGATAATTTTATCACTTTAATTAATGCAAATATTTTGCTATAAATGAACCTCAATGAAAACTTATCTTGTAATCGCCATGCAATTTACATTATGAAAAGCAAAACCAAATATCCTTTACTTTAAAAAATGTATGGAATAAATATTCAGTTTCCTTGTTGGACTGAGTATAGGAACAATCAGGTAAGCACAATATGCCATGTTAAAAATATAAAATCAAGACAGTCTTTGGAGTGTCAGTGCCCAATGCAGAGGGGATCACTCTTGAAATATGCCCAAAGGCCTGTGGCCTTTAGAACATTGAAAACTAAAATTTTACATATAAGAAATAATGGCATAACTGAGGTAAACATGTAGTTAACCCCAAATTAATCATCAAGTTATCCGTATGACTGCTCTATCTGTTCAGCAATACAAAAAAAATTACAACTTTTCCAAGATGACTTATTTATGAACAGAAAAGAAAAAAAATCTTCTGAAGAGAAATAAGTAAAAAAAAACAACAACAAAACTCACTGTGTCTATTGTCCCACAGATGTATAAGACAAAACAGAAATTAAATTATCATTTCCTGAGAAATTTCCTCAGCAATTGAACAATATCTTCTATTATAAGGCAACATCGTATTTCAGCAATTCCAATAGTGATGACTAGATTTAGCATTGATGGAATCACACAGAACTAAACTCATACAACCTTCAAAATGTGGTGCATCAACCACTCAAATGTTCTTCCTAATGATGTTGCCTTTGGAACTCTTGCTTTTGGGGAAAGGTCAGGCAACTAAGGAAAGAAACTAAAGCAGCAGAAGTGAAGGACCACATATGTTGTGTATAAGAGTAGCCACTTGATATATAAATGACTGTTACCTGTGGAAAGCCATGAACTTGGATTATTTTCTCAAAATAGCTACTAGACACACTGAGTTCACAACGTGAAGGAGAGATTAACTTTTACAGAATATAAGGCTGGAGGATATGGAAGCACAGCAGAGATACTAGCAAACAGACAGCAATAAAATGAAGATGAAACAGAAAAGACATATCCAGTTTTCAGGAGTTCCTCAGTGGTACACACATGGGGTAAGCAAATGTCAGACCACATGGAAGGAAGTGTGGAAATGTTCATCATTCCAGCCCACAATGTCCTATTTCTCTGCGCTCTTCTATTAATCGGTTATATCACTTTTTCTGTTGCGTAATTAGCTACTGTCTTATCATTAAAATGCTTCTTCTCTTCGCAACTAAGTATGGAATATTAAATATAAGAATTGTGTTTTGGTCATCTTTCATTAATGTCTCGTCCCATGAACATTTTATGTATAGAAAATTTCTAAGCTGACTGGTGCATAAAGAGTATACCTACTACAAGAGTGACCATATAATTTGTCGATACTTTTGAAAGTGGAAGAGGACTATTAACTATTATACTATGACAACCAGCAATGTCCAGTGCACAGAGGAATATGTGGCCACCTAACCTAAGGGAAAATGCCCACTCTACAACTTTGTTGAGGGCTAATATAAAACCAAGACAATGCATATGGACAATAGCTACTGACTAACTTTCAGAATATATATGCTCTCAGTATTTTCTTTTTTTTAAATCAAAGACCATTCCACATCATCTCAGCTTTAGTGGGAATGAAGTCCTCCAATGGTAGAAAACTTTCCTCTACTGAATGCCATCTGTAAATTTATTAAACTTGGCTACTGATTCTCCCACCCCTAGAAAAGATTAAGCACAAAATGAACCAGAACTGCTTTCAAGCTGTCCCAGTTTTCTGAGTCCTATTCTCAAAGGTATGAGCATATTATAAATATGTTTTTGCCAGCAAACAAGATAATGATATACATGATTGCTGTTTTTTTCTCAACATTTAAGCCAGAGACAACTAGTGGAACTAAAATGCTAATTTAGCAGACAGTAACATCATACCTATTTTTATTTTTAAAAAGCCAAGGCTGAATTAAGCATTGTTATAAGTTGAAAATGACTGTATCTTTAGAAAATTACAAGTGAATGATACAGGTATTTGAAATGTAATTCAGAAAAATATTTTGGAGGATGATTTATAATAATAATTTTAAAATAAATGTTTGTTGATTATTTACTTCTCTCCTGTTTTAACCAATTTGGCTTTCTCTTTTTAATTTCAGCATGACTATCTCTTCACAAATCATACCAATTTCCATTGTGTATTTAAAGTTTTGACTTTAGTCTTTTGATTCTGAGACTTCCTTAAAACATAACACATGATGTATCAGCCCACTTCCCACCATACACACCCCTAATTGGCAAAGAAATGGAATAAAAAAGGGATGATGTTAAGAAAGTAGTATTTTCAGGAAAAAATTTAAAATACATCAGGGGCTGTACAGAGATACATTTAGTAACTTAGTACAGTGTAATAGAAGAAAATAATTGTTAAAGGAGGGAGACTTTATAACAACATACATTAAAATTATCTGGAGAATTTCATCTGTAAGATATTAAATTCAGTTGAAAAGGGTGAAACCTATCTAGTCCACTTAGCTCCCTTATTTTGTTCAAGAGTAACATCATATTTTGAATTTATGTCTATCTATTTTATATAGGTGTGTGAAGATCTTCACATACTTTATTGGATTTCACTTACTATCTACTCACTTAAACAGTTTAGTTTCTAGATTCCTCAGTGGTAAACGGAAGGGGTTACATGAAGTGATTGCTAAGGTTCCTTTCAAACCTAGGATTACATTCCTATAATTATAAGTATCACAGTTTAGTAGAAAATGTACGTACAGCCAGGGAGGCAGGCAGCTGCAAGATATTTCTAAGATAAGTACATTTTCAAGTTCCTAGTAATTGTCTTACTCAGATAATGTTGCTAGGCATTTTGCAATCTACTCTCATTTTAGAGATTTCTAAAATAATTTTCCATCCTAGATGCTAAAGTGGAAATTTGTGTCATTTTGCCAATATATGACTCAGAGTTGAGTGCTATTATGTCTAGAACAGAATGACAAACACAGTCTCTTATTTGTGCGTAATTGAAAATTTTACTTTTTCAGTTTACATAGATTTATTAGGGTTCTGTGAAATAATAGACTTGTAAAGAAGTGTTGAACATGAGTCACTTCTTTATCAATCCTAGCCCTTGTCAAGTTATTTGCCACTCTATTTATTTGAAAATGACACTAATAACCCACTCAAAGTACTGTATATACTTTGAGTTCTTTTTTCTAAAAGTGGCCATTAATTTAAACTATTCATCCTTTCTATCTTATCCTGTTCCAGGCATGACCAAGCATATCTTTCTATAAGATGCTTGGTATCAGGATCCAGTTTCTGAACATGATGCTTTTAAAATGGGCAAATTACATCTCTGGATGAAGAGCTCTGGCCTCTTAAGAGTTGACAGAAACAATGACTGCCCCAAGCCCTAAATTACTCTGTACTGATCATATCCTAAATCACTAGCTTGCATCTTGTCCTCTCTCTTCTGTGACCTTTGGCCCCAGACTTCTTGATACCCGACTCTGGTCCCACCATCTTAATTATATCTTCAGACTTGGAATTTGGAGCTTCCCACTTCTCCATCATCTTTTGGTCCTCAAGTTTCCCAACAATAATCAATTCCAAAACTGGTTTCTACAGTTGACATCTGTTTTAATTCCTCGGCGGCTAAAACAAATACCATATAATGGGTTGGCTTAAAGGACGGAAATCTATTAGCACATGTGTCAGAGCAGGAAGCTTTCTTCTTTCTGAAGTCAGTATTTTCTAGCTGGCCAGTAATGTTGACGTTCCTTGGCTTTTCCCTTTTCCATCACATGGCAAAGCATATGGTGGCATCTTCTCCTTTCTTTTCTGGGTTCCACTGACTTCCAGGTTCTGGCTGCTCTCTGTGGCTTCTGTTTTCGATGTCCAATTTTCTTTGCTTATAAAGAATTCATTCATTTTGGATGAAGGCCCATTCTCATTCAGTTTGGGCACACCTAACATTTTCAAAGGTCCTATTTACAAATGGGTTCACACCCACAGGACCAGGAGCCCATGTCTTTTGTGAGGGACATGATTCAATCCCCAATAGCATCCTTCTTACCTTGCATAGTCCCAGTGGACTATCTAGCTGAGGATGAGGTAAGGGCTTATAAAATAGAGCTCAAAATGGATTTTGAGTCACTTATCTTGTACTATTAACATCATGCATAAATTCCAAGAGTATTAGTTACTATTGGATTCATTGATTTTAACTATTTATATAAACAACTTCATCTTGAATAAGAATTTTGAAGTACATATAGATAATCAACACAACCAAATCATCATGTAGTCAAGAGACAAATGTGATGGTAGGAAACAAAGAAAGATAAAGAATCTAGAACTCTTTAATAAGAAAAATGCCAATACAATGGTCCAAAGTGCTTTCAAGACCAATGGCAGAAAATTTAGGAATTATTGATAGATAACACTACAATTGTACATTGTTATATAAATGTAACTAAAGCAAAATTCTGCTAGCTGAAAAGAATATTTGTTTAAGAATGGACAAAATAATTTTTATGAAAAAATTAAATAAGATATTCAGGTATATTCAATCTATATATTATGAAAATATAGAACACACAGAAGATAAGGAAGATAAAAATAATTACTAGGAAAATATCTCTAAATGACAAAAGTTCATATACAAATGGCACATACAAACAGTAGTTTGAATTGTCAAAACTCAAATTATCCAAGGGTATTGTGCTAGGGTCTGTCTCCTAATCACTTTGGGAACATATTCAAAATGTAGTATCCCTTCCTATAATGTTGATACAGGATCCTCCATAGAGTATGAAAGATCCAGGTGGAAAAAAAAGAAAAAGAAAATCATCTTGAGCTACAATGAACATTCAATAAAAAGCCAAAACAAAATCTTTCTTAAAATTAATAATCAAACCAATTGAAATTAGCTTTAATTCAAGAATTTGTTGTTCTAACTTTCTTTTTTTCTTTAAGAGAGAAAATATATTGAACTAAAAACAAAAGAAAACAACTTGTGCTTCTTTGTGAAATGGAAATAAAAAGCAGCACCATCACTATGGTAGCTCTAAGAGGAGAGTCAATGGACTATTAAATGGGAAATCATCTGTTTTCAGATTTTACTTTACCACCATTACATTCCTCCAGTGAGCCATTATCTGGTAGAAGGGACCTTAATCGCCTCTTATACTGGCAGAAAACCGCCATGCATTTAGTACAGCTATTCATATCGTAATGTGCAATCACCTCCACGTAAAAATTCCAACTAAAATATATGCTTTTCCAGCACAGCACTGCCATTAGTGCATCTAACTGCCCACTGAACTCCAGAGACTTAATGTTATTCTATTCCAGCCTGTTGAAGGCTCATTATTTAATCTGGGCTTATTTGATGTCTCATAATTACTTAGTTAACTTCCCAACTTCCTCCCCTTTTCTTTCTCCTATCGGGTTTTAGTTCTTTGTCATAAGACATACACAGAAATTAAGTAAATGATATAAAATCAAATATTACCACTAGGTCACGTATACTGTTTGGCTAGCAGTGAAAGTATATTTCCTTAACAACTCCTTTGCTCTGGCTGCTGTATAGTTAATGGAAGAAGATATGAAAGCAACAGTTACCAGTAGGCCTGTAGAGAATGTGCTTGATACTTTCCCAAAACAGCTGCTATTTGATTCAGGAAATGTGCCATGCAACAAATAAAAAATGCTTAGGTATTATGTAGTCATGAAAAGAAAGCCCTTGAAGTATGTTGCATATTTCAGAAAGCACATTTATATGGCATCTTCAGAATATATTCACATAAATATATATCATGTATCATATATCCTGTTCATAGGAAGTACAGCAAGAAAAGCTGAATTTGATGGAGAGGGAATTAAAATACCAAAGGAAATATATGCTTCATAGAACATTATATTCATATATTGTACTCCTAATATTTGCAGAAACTTTCAGTTCTTTGTATTTTCTTTACAGATATGAATGCCTTACTGAACAAATTATATAGTAATTCGTGACTTTATTCAGGCATATAGATAGCACGGCAGGGTTAAAAAACTTATCTTGGTTGAGAATCAC
Source organism: Tolypeutes matacus (assembly GCA_026826555.1). Taxonomy (NCBI): domain Eukaryota; kingdom Metazoa; phylum Chordata; class Mammalia; order Cingulata; family Chlamyphoridae; genus Tolypeutes; species Tolypeutes matacus. Next base: position 6,321,798 of record JAKSZT010053791.1, read on the forward strand.
GTGTAAAACTTCGCATCAGATCCCAATTTCTAAGAAGCATTACAACAGGAAAAAACCAAACTACCTCTCTGGATTTCAGTTTCTTCATCTTAGAAGCAAAGGTGGTGAATTGGACAATCTTGAAGGTCCCCTCATGTTACAAAAAAAGGGGGTAACACATTTGCAGCATGTTCTTTCAGACACTTTTCACAATACACAGGGCAGATATGATAATATTGGTAATATGAAATTCATAATCCTTTCTCCCTGTTAGGAAAACCTTGTAGTTTGGAGTCAATTTGAATTGCCTGTGTATTTCAATTGTTCTTGGGATATCAGTATTCATTAATAGTTCAAAGAATTTTTTTCTATCCAAATTAAGTACTGACCTTTTCTCTGATTTTGATTCATCATTATTATCCATAGAAATGCTTATAATAGAACATTCCTTATAATTTCTATCATAATTGTTTGCCCAATAGTATATTGCACTGAATTATTTTCTAGTTGTTTCATGGTTTCTAGTTGTTCCTCCTCTAATATATTATAACCTCCTAGGAAAATAGCAAATATTTCTCTTTATTTTTCTTAAGAGACACCTAGAATAAGATGAATGAATTTGCCAATAGCAGAGTTGAGCCTTGCTAGGGCAACAGTTTGTAATAATTTTTTTTTTTTTAATAAAGATTTTATTTATTTATTCATTTATCCCCCCCTTGCTGCTTGTGCTCGCTGGGTCAGCTAACCACGCCGTGCAGGCGGGCTTGCCTTCACCAGGAGGCCCCGGGAACCAAACCCGGGGCCTCCCATATGGTAAACAGGAGCCCTACTGATTGAGCCACAGCCACTTCCCTGTAGTAATTTTCTTTTATTTTCTGAAGAAAATATAAAACCAAGCATGGTAAACCCCAAAATAAGTAGGAGGTTTAGACAAAATAACAATAGCTGGTAAAGCAACATGAGCAGATGGGTAAATAATATTTTATTTAATAAATATTTTCATTATTATGATATACTATGATACCATATGGTTTTTGGAACCAGCTATGAATCTGGGTAGCACAGTCTAATAAAGACTAAAAGCTCTCCCGAAACACATACATACAAAGGATACAAAACCACATATAACACCTATCATAAACAGTTAAACCATAAAACTTTACAATTTTGGAGGACTATTAAGGATTTAATATATTATTGGTACAAATAATTTTTCTTGTGCATATTGGTTGCCACAGTTTCGATGATAAATTCAAATTAATATTATTTGTTTCAGGAGTTACACATTCACCACATAGGTACAGAATTTCCCTGCAGAATCAAGTTTTAAAGACAATAGCAAGATTCAGGCAAGTGCTTCAATCCCATCACAGAAGAAAGCTGGTATATACACTCCTTGCCCCTCACCCCACTAAACTTATATAAGGCAAAAGTTTATTCCATTAGTTATCATTACAACAAGTTACTCTTTTCTAAGGAAAATTTTTGTAAAATATTCAAGGAATCAATTTCTTCCTAATTAAAAGCATACTCTATAAATTCTAAAATCCTTAACAAAATTCATAATTTAGGCTTCCATATATCATTTCCCAATGAATATCTCAGTGCTCACACTGAGAAGGATGAGTAGAACAATCTTGTTATAATTAAGTAGATAAGTAGAACATTCTTGTTATTATTAAAGTTTTATTTTATGTTTAAAAAATATTATCATTATGGAAAGAATGAAAGATGAAAGACAGTTTGCTTTGCCATGAAGATTTGTCAGCCACTACACTTAAATTTTCTCATCTCAACAAACCACTACCCCCACTACACTTAAATTTTCTCATCTCAGCAACCACTACCCCCCTCCCCCCACCCCTTTTCTCTCTGCTCCATTAGGCACTTCCTTTCATTGTTTCTCCCACTCAAGATTCCTTTTTCTATACTTCATTCACAAGGCTTGCTAAACCAGAAACACCCCTAGTACAAATCCAAACACTTTTCATTATTCTTTCAAAAATCCATTTCCTCCACAAAGCTACTTAATTAGAAGGAAGTAAAGTGCTAATTTGCTAAGGGGAAAAGATCATTTGCATATCCATTTACACACTTTTCTCAAAGTATTTATAATTAGAGAGCAATCAACAAGTTTTTGAAGGCTGGTAAAAAGGGAAAAATAATTCCTGTGGAGATTAAAGAGGCAGTAAAGTATGGCGAGAAAAGGGCCCTGGAAAAATTGAACAATTAATTTAACCATTTGGAGTCTCATTATATTAAGCTATAAAATGGGACTAGTATTATCTATCTTAAACCTTTCATAGGCTTGTGAGGATTAAATTCAACACATATAAAAATAAAATAAAATATATATGTATAGAAGCAAAATACAAAAGTAAAGAATTACTGACATTATGGAGCCAATAAGAAACCATTCTTTAACCACTTTCCTTTCCCTACTCTCTTTGCAACTGGGAATAAAACAGCTAATCTAGGTGGCTAAAAATTTAAACAAGATGGAAAATATGAAAGTATCTGTTACATAATAAGGAAGCAATATATAGTAGCTACAATTACAATTTTAGTTCCCCAGATTTTATTTTATCTTAATGACTTCTCCAATCAGTGAGATAATCAGGACTTTTAGACCCCTTCCGGCTGTTGCCTTTTTCCATTATAACGTACCTTTCCTCTTCCTTAGACTATGCCTCTGCTGAAGAGAAATGTCTTAGTGAACCAGACTGTATTTATTTCTACAGTCTCTGAAAGTCACTTCTTTCCTGTGTTCCTCTTCTTCCCTTTACTATTGACTAATTAATTTATTAGTTAATGAATTAATTTTACACCATTCAAGTATGAAAATATAAGGTCTAAAAGAACATTGGAAATAATCTGGGAAAGAATTTTCAAACTGTACTCCATGAAGCTATAGATTACCAAAGATACCCAGGGTGGTAGAAAAAGTAGAAGGAGGAAACCAGGCTAAGGCAAGAGAAGGGTGTGAAGGGAGCACATTGGGAGGTTAGGTGGAGGCTAGAGGATGAGGGGCTATGAGTCAGAATGATTGGATTCCAAGCCTTCTTTCAGCATTTCCAGCAGACAAATCTATTTTTATCTCTTGAACAAAACAGTTTTAAAAAAAAACAAAACAAGAAACACAAACACTTATTCAGGTCTAGACATTCTATATTTAAGAAACACAGGGTCAAGGATAACTTGTGTAAGAATGCAAAGGAGGTTTATAAACTGAACTGGATTAAAATCAAATTATCAGGGCCTCTGTCCATGGTTCTTCCACATTCATTATTGAATCTCAGTAGTTCTTTGTGGGTTTTTTTCCTTCAGCTTTTTCCCATCTTCCCTCCTCCACTTGTAAGTGTGCTGGTTTGGCAGTTATTTTAGAAATCACCAAAACACTCCCACAGAGCCAGGCCATGCTCTCTAAACTGCTTCTCCTTACCATGAGTCTACCTACATGAGCACATAGCACCCTAATGTCATTTAATTTTTTACGGGATTGCTTACTCACTAGTCCGTGTACCTGGAAATGTATTATATTATTAAATCTTCATTTAGACTGTGCCTGCCAAAAAAAGGTTAACAAATATAAGACTTTCAATGGAGGTTCTAAAGTTGAACAGACACAGAGAAGGAATCTTATATTCTTTATGAAAATTCTTAATTGTCACTTTACACTTCAGGCAAAGTCTATATTTTGGTATTTTTTGTCTGAATTCATTTTATTTGAATCACTTCCTAACCCTGCAATGAATGTATACGATTTATTTTTATACTATAATATTAGAGTCACTATTGAAGCCATTCAACTTTGCTCTTAATATTTAAAATTGGAGTCACATATTTTATATTTTTAAAAATATTTATGCATTATTTTACAATTGCTTTATAAACTTGGAGAAATACTTCAAATTATTCAATGTGGTTAATGTCATAATAATTTGCCTAATTGTGTTATATCAAAGCTTATTTTATTTTATTTTATTTTATTTTATTTTATTTTATTTTATTTT